>CM035413.1:3296943-3341850 GCA_020310875.1 Ceratopteris richardii
GCTTAACTGTGCTTCTAGTTGATTGTACAACAATTTGAGGGTTGCATTTTGGTCAATGTTGACATCCACTACATAATTGATTCTCTCCTATAGATGACTTGATTGTGCATGAAACTCTGTATCCCTCTGTGCCAATATATTGCATTCCTGCAATATTTGGTTGGCATAATTTATCATGGTTGGGAGGGTGGAGTTGATTGTAGAGGTGTAGATAGTTGATGCAATGTGAAGAGGGTACGAAGTAGGGGGGGAAGGGAATGGGGATGGGAGAATTATATGTAGTGGCAATCGTTCATGTGGGTGGAAGTGATTTTGGTGGAGGGGGGATCGGGGATTGTGGAATGGTGGGAGAGATGCATTGAGTGGTGATGAGATGTCCATGGGATGGAAAATGCTAGTGTGCAAGGTTTCCACTATGAATAATGGAATGGTGGGTGGAGTGCTTGATAAAAATTTTGTTGATGTTTGAGGATCAAGTGGTAAATAGAATGGACCTTGTTGCACACATGTAGACTCCAATGTGCACAAAGAATCTATAAATTGTTGATCGATGTCATCTACCTCTAATAATTCTTCCATGATTATTTGACTTCTCTGGTTGGATTGGAAACGACGATCCTAAACGGTCTCTATGGTCTATTGTAATCTTCTGCGAGTCATGGTGTATGTAGGCACTCCTTCTTCTTCTTCTTCTTCTTCTTCTTCTTCCTCCTCCTCCTCCTCCTTAATATCTAGTCTGATTGCTTCTTGTGAGAGCTATGAGTGTTGTTCTTTTACCCATCAAACATGGCATTCTCCAATATGTTGTCATGCTTTAACCCCTTCTGATGGTCCTACTATGTCTTGCTCGAATTCTACTTTTGAGTAGAATTTCACATCTAATAATGAGACTCCTTGTAGTATTTTTTTAGAGTCAGAAGTTCATATGTCATCTAGTCCTTCAATCACTCAAAATTCAAATTTGACTAGAGTAGGTCATGTTGATATATTTAGGTAGTGATGTGTTTGAACACTCTAGGACCACCGGGGCACTTTTTTCCCTCTTTAGGAGGTCTTTTTCCCCCGACTTGTATATATGCCTATTGCCCTAATGGGCTACTTATCTTTGTACATTCTCTAGTAATACATTCCGTATTGTGTGTTTGTGCTCCAAGGTTCTTCTTCTTCCTTGTGTTGTTCGCGTGCTTCTGCGAACATCTATCTCCAACAATTGGTATTAGAGCAGGTCGTCGCTTCATCTAGGGTGCCATCGACACTCCTCCATTTGCAGTCTCACAATCGCACGAATTTTGGTGAGCATACTCAGCTTGTTTTCGAGATCAAAACAACTCCAATGTGTGGTGCCAAAATCGTGAATTGAGCTCGTTTTGGCCTCCGAACGCACTATTGTAGCGCTTGTGCAGGCTATTTCATCTTTTTGTTCCAAAGGTATATACTAGTTTCTGTTCGCTAGTTTAAGCGTCTCGAAGTGTGCTACAAGTCTAGCAGAACTCGTTTGGGCAGTTTTGTTCAACTTTTTGAGATACAATAAATTTTTTGCATCAAGGTATTTTAGTCACCGGCCATGGCTGAAAGCAGTGATATATTCCGTATGTTGGCTGTTGAGGATAAGTTGGATGGTACCAACTACCCATTATGGGCTTATATGATGCGACATGTATTGGTTGCAAAAGGGTTGTGGAACATTGTGCAGGATGTTGAAAGACATCCTCTTACACCTTTGACTACGGGTACTGCAAATACATGTGTTGGAGCTGATGAAGATTGTGTCGAAGATGATATTTCGCAGATTCCTGTTCGTGTTGTTGTTTCTGGTGCACCTATTGCAGAGCAGATTCGCTCGGATGGCAGAGATGCCCAGGCACATGCATTATAGCTTTGTCTATCAAACATGCCATTATTCCTCACATTCGCTCTTGCAAAACAGCTAAGGATGCTTGGGATACACTTACCACATTCTACGAAGCTAGGAATCAGGATTGTGTTGCTTACCTCTGAACACAGTTGGAGAGTGAGCACATGAATGAAGGTGATTCTATGGACAGTTTCCTAACAAAGATCAAAGACTTGAAGGAACAATTGATTTCTGCTGATGAGGTTATACTAGATAGCTCACTTGTGCAGACCGTTCTGAATGGTCTTCCTGATTCATATCAGAGTTTTGCTTCTACTTTTCAATTGTTGATGAAAGGCAATCCAAATGACTTATCATTTGAGGAGTTAGTCTCTGTTCTGTTGCAGGAAGATCAATCCAAGCAAAACAGGTCCATTATGTGAGCTACAGATCAAGCTTTCCTAGCTAGTCAGAAGGGCAAAGGAAAATGGAGCTCTTCAACTAGTAAGCAGAAATCTGCTAATTCTGCATATTCGAAGAAGGAAGATAAAGATGAGAAGAAATCAGAAAGGCAGAAATTGTTTTGTAAGTACGGTAAAGGGAATGATCATATCATAAAGAACTGTCCAAAACAGGCTGCTAAAGAGGCAAAAAAGAAAGAGGCTCGAATGGTTGTTGCAGAGGCCTCTACACCAAAAACAAAGTCCGCAAATCTTGTGCAGGAAGAAGAATGGACGTTTACTACTGTCTCCAGTTTTGACCCATCTTCTCATGAGCAGTGCATGTCTGTAGTAGACTCGGATGTTTGGTATTTTGACAGTGGGGCGACCAAACATATTACCTCACAGCGCAGTTTCTTCTCTTCACTCGAGCCTGCCCCTATAGGGAATACTGTTACATGCGTCAATGAATCCTGTTATCCTGTTATGGGAGTTGGTAAGATCATTTTGACTACTGTTGATGGTAGTTCTTTCACTTTGTCAGATGTGTTATTTGTGCCAGGGATAAAAAAGAACTTGTTATCAGTTTTTGCATTAGCCAAGATTCGCTTGGTTGTGAAATTTGTTGATGACAGGTGTACAGTTCATGATCTGTCAAATGGCGATGTGATTATTGCTTCTCACATTTTATATTGTGGACTGTATAAGCTCATAGACTATGAAAGATCTGTAAATGATTTGGCATGTGCAGTAAATGATTCGCAGGCTATGTCAGATACAAAGCTTTGGCATGCATGCTTTGGTCATCTAAATGTTGCTAGTTTGCTACGCCTGCAGAAATCTAAAATGGTGTCCTCATTGCTCAAACTTGAGGTACCTAAAACATGTTTCTGAAGGCTATATTTTGGGCAAAATGTAGCATTCATCCTTTCCAAAAGATGGTTCAGTTCGGGCTACTAAAAAATTGCAACTTGTACATATTGATGTTTGTGTTCCTATGCAGACACCTTCTTTTGGGAATTATCTTTACTTCGTGACATTCATCGATGATTTTTCCAGGCATGCATGGGTATATCCATTGAGCTCAAAGTCCGAAGTGTTCATGTGCTTCAAACAGTTTTTGGTTTTGGCTGAAAATCTATCAATATGTAAAATGAGCACCCTTCGTTCTGATTAAGGGGGGGAATATATGTCTTCTAATTTTAATGAATTTTTGACTGAACATGGGATAAAACACCAGTGTAGAGTGCCATATACACCTCAACAGAATGGAGTTGATCAACGAAAGAACAAGTCTCTCATGGAGATGGCGAGGTGTATGGTCAAGAGTCAAGCTTTACCTCATAGTTTCTGGCTTGAGGCTATCATGTGTGCAACATATGTACTGAACAGGTGTCCCACTAAAGCACTGTAGTCTATCACACCATATGAGGCTTGGCATGGTCGCAAGCCATCTGTTGCTTATCTGCATGTTTTTGGTTGTTTGGCATACGCATTAGTGCCTGAACAACATCGCAGAAAATTGGATGATAAAGTAGTAAAATGTATTTTTGTTGGGTACAGTTCTGAAAGTAAAGGCTATCATCTGTATCATTCACAGACTAAACGCATTCTTGTTAGCTGTGATGTTGTTTTTGTGGAAGATGTTATTCAACCATTGCTTTCATGTACTAAGGAGACATCTGTTAGCTCCAAAGACATGTATGATACTTTGATGCCTCTTTTTATAGGTGGACAGTCTAGTGCTGGTCCTAATGAGGAAACTTCTCAGCCTTTGCAGGTTTCATGTGATGATGCAGATCATTCCATTTCTGATGCAGATTTACATGATGCACTAGTTGATGAGAGAGCTGATATTGAGCAGGCAAAAACTATGCCAAAATGGCTGGTGCAGACTTTGCATGACAACAAATTAGATTCACCTCTGTCATATCGTACTGGTTCTGGCTCTCATAGTGCCTCTTTTGCATCAAATTTCTATGCTATGGCTGCATCTAGTCTTTGTGATGAGAATGAGCCTATTTCGTTTGATGAAGCACAAAATTCAGAAAATTGGATGGCTGCTATGCAATCTAAATATGATGCAATAATGAAGAATGGTACTTGGTCTTTATGTGACTTGCCTCCTGGCAAGAAGGCCATTGGCACTAAGGGGGTATACAAGCTGAAGCGTAAACCTGATGGTACATTTCATAGGTATAAGGCTAGGCTTGTTTCAAAGGGTTATGCACACGAAAGAGGCATTGATTTTGATGAGAACTTTGCACCTACATGTCGTATGACTACTGTTTGGAGCATTTGTGCACTTGCAACCCATCATGGTTGGAGTGTACATCAGTTGGACATTACAACTCCATTTCTGAATGGTGACTTGCATGAAGAAGTGTATGCTTTTCAACCCCCAGACTTTGTGCAGAAAGGGCATGAAAACCAGGCGTGCAGGTTAAAGAAGGCATTATATGGTTTAAAACAAGCACCACGCGCTTGGTATGAGAAGATACATGCCTATTTGATTGCACATGGTTTTGAGAACAGTCCAACTGAAATAACCTTATATGTTAAGCGTGCTAATGATGTGCTTTTGATCATTGTTGTCTATGTTGACGACATGCTGCTCACTGGTCCTATTGAGAAGCATATTGTTGAATTTAAGGCTGATTTGCATGCCTCATTTGAGATGTCTGATTTGGGGCATTTGCATCACTATTTGGGCATTCAGTTTATGCAAGTTGATGGTGGAATGGCTTTGTGTCAAATGAAATATATTGACACATTATTGCAGCGTTTTGGTCATGAATACTGTAAGCCTATTGCCACTCCTATGGAGACAGGTTTACGATTGAGTCTTCATGATGCTGGAGATGCATTTGATGTTGTTCTCTATCAGCAGGCTGTTGGATGCTTGATTTACTTATGCATTACTCGGCCAGATATTCAGTTTCTTGTCTCACAGATGAGCAGATTTATGCATTGCCTAGGAGTCAAGCATTGGCAGGCCATTAAGCGCATCTTTCGCTACTTGAGTGCTACTCGACTACTTGGGTTGTTTTATCCCAAGGGGGGATCACAACCGCCAGATTTGCATGCTTTTTCTGACTCTGATTGGGTTGGTTGCTATGACATTCGTGTGTCCACTAGTGGCTTTTGCTTCATGCTTGGTAGCTCATGTATATCTTGGTTGAGCAAGAAGCAGCCTACTGTGGCCACTTCCAGTTGTGAGGCTGAGTATAGGGCAGCTTTCACAGCTACTATTGAGTGTGTGTGGCTCAGATGCCTTATGGCTGATTTGGGTGTTGGTTAGAATTCTGCCACCACTATCTTCACTAACAATCAGAGCACATTGGCAGTTGCGAGGAACCCTGTGTTCCATGCTCGCACTAAGCACATTGAGGTGCATTATCACTATGTCAGGGAGAGGTTCTCTGCTAGGGAGATCAGCTTGTTATATGTGCCCACATAGGAGAACGTTGCAGACATTTTCACGAAGACTCTGCCCAGGGAGAAGTTTGAAGCTTTTCGCAAAACTTTGGGCTTACTTCCTTTTGTGGAGTGACTTCCACATAGCTTGGCACTTCCTTATACATGAGTGCCAGCTACTTGTTCATCGCATCACTCGCAGGGAGGATTTGTTGATATATTTAGGTAGTGATATGTGTGAACAGGCCGAGGCACTTTTTTCCCTCTTTAGGAAGTTTTCTTCCCTCGGCTTGTATATATCCCTATTGCCCTAACGGGCTACTTATCTTTGTACATTCTCTAGTAATACATTCAGTATTCTGTGTTTGTGCTCCAAGCTTCTTCTTCTTCCTTGTGTTGTTCGCATGCTTCTGCAGACGTCTATCTCCAATAGGTCAGGTTGATGGTTGTATTGGGACAATTGTACTTGTAGTGGTGGTTGCTTGAGCTTTAGCCGATTTGGGGAGTCAAATTGTGAAGGGAGGGATGGTTGGTTCCCCAATTGGTGATACTTCAAGTGTCATGAAACCTTTTGGTTGCACACAAGGGAGGGTGCCTCACATCCCTTTTGGTTGTGGTGATGAATCCTTTCTCTTCTTAAACATTTGTACTTGTGATCTAGTAAGAGCTTGCTTGATACAGACATCATAGGCCAGACATCTATAAATAGTTTTGGTGATAGCGCAACATCCATTGGGTATTGGTTTGCATGGCCATCTTGTGTTTGTTGCATGGAGTCAATTGATGATCCAATGTGTCAAATTTGTAGTAGTACTTGTCGACTTTACTAGATACAAACTAAACTAGATTTTCTTATGTGTCTACGTGAACCTATCTTGCCCTAGGAAGGTCAAATATTGCATGCATAGCCTCAATGTTACACAGACATTTGGTGCGATGGCAGCCATTTGATTGAGTTTTACTATGTCGTGCTTCTTCATGGCCTCATGTATCGATGTTTCTTGATCTTTAGGGATATGTGTGACGTGCATGTTGGGAGCTTCACATAAAAAATTTCAGGACAACTACCTTTTCAAGTTCTACTTTCATAACAATGACAACACTACGAATGATCAAGGTAGATCTTTACTTAGTCTCGTGTGTAGTGTATGCACCAGATAATAGCATCTCATGAATTTTGACTTAGGTAATTCGGCACATAAATATGCCAATAATAGTGCACTTAGCCAAATGGCGTGCAACTATGGCATGTTCTGAAGTTCGTTGAATTCTCTCAAGAAGAACTCAAACTTTGCACAAGTGTTGTTAATTTCACACTTCGATTCCCAAATATAGTGTGCCTCTCCCAATGGTCCAACTAATGCATTGAACCAATGAGAGTGTACATTCACCCACCATGTATGTCCTAAAGGCAGGTCCTAATATGGGATGGTTTCAAGATAGTTTTTGAACATAGGAGGCCTCTTTGAGGGGTTCTCGTTTATGGGTGTAAGAAATTTAACTACACAATGGAATAGATCAGATGAGTGTTAGTGATGTGCGAATGTGAAGTAGTGCAATGCCTATATGCATACTCAAAAAATGTATCGACTCACAATGCTTCTAGGAGTGTATGTGTACATTACAAGTTTTGTGTGGATGCTATGTTACATGGTTGTCTAACTTCCAAAGGTTTCCCTATGAGCTTACAAGATTTGATTGTGTGTTTATACATTATATTCAGATATATGTTTTATCTTGATTATGAGACTATTTAGGTATCCATTGCTAAGAGGGTCTAGGGTTCCGATTACATGATGGCTTCGATGTCACAAATTTTTGTTTATGAGCTTGAGAGTTTTGCGTGGCTTGTGACTCCCTCAAAGTTAAGAATTTGGGGAGGGGATCTAAGCTCTCAAGCAAGTCTTAGGCACCCAAATTTGTAGATTATTGTGGTCAACCTTCATCGATCAGTTTGGTACCCAAACTCATAATATGCATTGTCATGGATCTCTCCTTTGCTCATTGCTCACAATTGCTTAATCTCTTTTTGCTTCTTGGATGGAGACTTTAAGTTTCATGGCGAAATTGGTTGCTCACCATTTGGCGCCTGAATCTACTTCATTCCTAGTAGAAATTTATTCCTCCATGGCTTTGATGGTCTTCTTGGTTCATGCATTTTTTGTGGTTGCTTGGCTTGTAAAATCATGGGGATCCTATGGGAACATATGTCTAGATCCACTCCTTTCAAATCCTTGTAATTTCAAGGGAACACATCTCTATAATCTCTTTGTCAAGTCTCATTCCTCTTCTTCACTCAGGTCATGTCCTATATATGTGCACCTCTCTTCTCCATCTTCTATTTTCATGACAATTTTCTTGGTTTGTTCTTTATTTTCATATGCCTTTTCATGAGAGCTTCTCTTTTTTTGCATTTGTACCATGATAATCCTCTCTTCTACTTCATATTTCTTGAAATTATTTGGCACTTCAAATAAGGATTCCTCTTCTTCCTATATGGGGGACTTCTTCTTTCTTTTCTTCTTCTTATCTTTTGAGTCTACCTGCATGGCTAACATCATATTATGCTTGCACTCTTCTTGTTCTTGAGTCTTAGCCTCTTCTATGGATAGGTACTCTTCCTCATAAGAATAAAAGGGGTCCATTATGATGGATTCTAATTCTATGTTGGTTGTTCCTTCTTGTACCTCTACACAAGGCTCACACTCCTCAAGGATAGGTTTAAACATGAATACTGAATTATCATGGCAATCTTTGTTATAATGAGGGGTCCATTGGTCTTCATTCACCACTATATCCATTGTTGCTAGGAAATCTATCCAACCATGGGGTTCAAGTTTTTCTTTTACAAATATCATAGGTGTGTAGGTTAGGTCTTGATTTGATCTATGGTTTATAGTGCACCTATGTTTCTAGCTTCTAGTCTCTTTTTCTCACTGTTGAAACTTTACACATCTAGAAATGTGTATCCTCCTGCATCCAAGTGTGATTTAATCCTAATGATTGCACTCATTATGTCTCCTAGAGTGTCTTATGGATTGGGTTCCATTGCAAGCGTGGTATGTATATGTGTGAATAGTCCCTGAGTTGACTTTGGTAGTTACCCTTAGATGTTATAAATACAAAGAATTCATTCCCTAATCATATACAATCTGCAACTATCTGATGAATTGTCTACCCAAAATCATCTGAGCAACATGATTCTTTCCAAACTGACTCTACACCACAATTGGTGAGAGGAATTCTTGTTAGCAATTGTACTGGTTTTTCTATATGTCCATCCACCATTTTTAGCTTCATTCTTGTGGGTCTTAAAGTTGGTTTGCTGCAACTTTTCCATAGGGAAGAAGTGGCAATGGCAACTCCTGCTCCTCAGTCTAAGATTGCCTTCATTGTGTATCCTTGATATGTGATAGGGAGATAAGTATTTCCTTATTCTCCTTCACTGATGTCTGCTATCTTATCTATGGGTATTTCTAGAACTTTTCTTTGTGTTCCTGCCTAAGAGTGGGAATTAGTAACTTTTGGAGATTGGCTTGCTATATGCTTCCACAAATTGGGCTTGACTTTTAGTAGTTCTTATAAAGTGAGATGGCACTGCACTTTAGTATTCTTAACAACTTTACTGTTCCTAGGTAGAACAAATTATTTGTTTCTAATCATCACTATGGGAGTTCTCAATAGAATATACTCTGCTTCCCAAGGGCCTATGAAATGAGGCAATTCCTATAAGGAATTGGATTTGAGGTCTAATCATTTGCTTAATTTCACATCTTCCTGATCTCTATAAATAGAGGGAATGTCATGAGGGAATTGATCATGAAGATCATCTAGTTCTTGAGTCAGAGAAGGATCCTATTATATTTTATGGAATAATGGATTGTTATAAGGATTTCAATGTCTTGAGGTTTTTAATGTGATTGTGTTTTAATTTTAATAGGTGAAGAATCATGAGAGCATGAATGTGCACAAATTTATTCAGATATTTTTGAAGATAGTTAAAAGATAATATTTTATAAATAAAGCAAATTTTTGTAAACACATGCTTTTTGAAGCACCACCCTCATGTATCTTCTATTCAAGACATCATGAAAGAATACCTATAAATATACATGCTCTGATAGACTCGTCCATCAGAGTATGTGGGGGGAGATTATACCCAATCTTGTGTTTAGTCTCTTATCTATCTCTATTCTATGAGTACTTTTGTGAGATTTTGTATCAGTACTATCTTTGCATACATGCGTTTACAAGATCCGATCAACATATCTTCTCTCCCTTGGAAACTTTATCCTCTTGTATTGCCCGTCTATAGTGGAAGGTATTCCATCATCTGTAGAGTTGGGAACAAAACCTTCTACTGGAGGTAAGAGTTTTCTCTCACTTCCACTATCTTGAGCATTTAGTGTTGCTAAAATCTTTGGTTTAGTGATCAATTTCTCTACTCTCCCCTATAGAGCTTCAAAATGTAATTCATGTTTAACTGAGTTTGTGTGATTGAAAAGATGGCTTGCATCAAACATAGCTTGAGCTAATTATATGATCTATGCACATAGCGTTTTCCTTTCAATCTCTAAGTTTACTTGGGGATGACATTTATCTAGCTCAGCTATATTTGGACGTTCTTGAAGTTGAGCTTGGAAGGCTTTGAACATCATGCCCAAGCGCTCTTGAGTTGGATCAGCTAAGACCGATCCTGGTTGGGGTTGAAGTGGGATGGATGCTGGGCTATGCAATGGTGGGTATGACTGCAAGGGAGTTTGAGATGAGATTTATGCTATTTTTCCTTTTCATTCTTTGAGCCTCTCTTCTATTTTGCTCAATTTTCTAGGCCATTGTATCTTCATCCTTTCATGCCTATCCTTCCATGATTTCGTATTCTTCTTGCCAATACATTTTGACTAGCTAAGTTGTGAATTCATTTCTTGTTCTACAAATAGAGTCTTCTGTAGAGCCTATGCTCTTGTGACTACTTGTACAGGGGTAATATCGGTCCCACTTCAATTGGGTTCTACTGCCAGGCCAATTACATTGATTGGAGTAATCTTTTGAGTGTTGGTAGGGTTCTTAGGACAATCTTGAAGGAGATGTTCCTTTCTAGAATTAGGAAAAAATCCTTGGATTACTATGGATTGAGGTTGCCCTAGTGGAGGAAGTGGACACTCATGAATAAAGTGGTCTCCTTGACATTTATAACATGGTTCTCTAGGTCCTTGAAGCCTATATTGTCCCAATTGAGCTCGAGGTCTAGGGTTAGTGTACATTAATTAAGTGTTATCGAACTCCCAACTAGGTTCCATGAATGGTGCATCATTATGTGTATGTGTTTTTAATCTTAATGGATAGTTTATCAAAGGGCACAAAGATACTAACCAATCCCAAGAATAAATTTGTATTGAAAAGAATAATAGCAACAACCAAGATACCTCATGATTTCCACAATCAAGATTTATGCCAATATGGCTATTGACGAGGGTTTCTAGAATTTCAAGTCACACAAGCCCCATACCAAGCATGACTTTCAAGTTTTTGAGTTCAAAGACCAAGATAACCTAGGAAAACCCACCTATATGAGTCTTGATTCAATCCGAATGTAGTTATTCTCAAACTACAGTAAGCATACTCATTTTTGTCAGGGCAAAAAGGTTTTCCTTCTCCATAAACAAGCTGCAAGTGCGATACAAGAAAAATCCTTATGAGTTCAATGAGAGAAGACAAGAGAAGCTCCAAAGGTAAGCTTCATACAAAATCTAGCAAGACGTAGGTTAGAACAAGGTATGAGTACAACAAAAAGAGAAAGGACTAGAGGACATTAGTCTCAAAAAGATGATGATGATTTACCTCCACCTAAATAAAGAGAGCATTCGAGAACATTGATACCCTCGCAAATTTTCAAAACCATGAAGAAATACTCTGATGGCATAGGAGATCCTTATGATCATCTGGCCAAATTCAAGCATGTATTTAGATGGGATCAAGTAGAGGACTTGTTAACTCAATATGAGGCTTTTAGGATAACCTTAAAGGGTAGAACCTTAGCATGATTTTAGCCTTTGCATCAACATAAATGCAAAAACATCACGCAGTTGATGGAATCTTTCATAACTAATTCTTTAAGAGTGAAATCAGGTACAACACCTCATCCCTGATCCATAGTTTTAAGCAGACCCCCCAAGATACTGTAATATTATCACGGTTAGATTCCAGTTGTACATAGAAAGTTGTCTAGTGCTAGAGATACCTACACATGCCAAGTAGGTTTCCTTATTTTTAGATGGCCTCTTGATCACAAAGCTATGATCATATGTGTACCTAAAAGAGCCAAACACCCCAGGTGAGGTTGTGAGAATGTGCATAGACATAGAACATAACCCAAAAGAGGAGCTAGAATTGTCAAAGCTCTATAAAGGATCAGAATGCTTGCCTATTTTCACATTGAAACCATCATCTTCAATTGAGGAATCAACCAAGTTAGTTGCACAAAAGCTAGGAGGAAACTTGTAGAATAGGAAAAATCAGAAGGTCACTACTATCAAACGATGCTATACATGTAGAGTGATCACATGGAAAATGCTTGTCCCATGCAAAATCAAAATGCTTTAGCTCAAGGTGTGTATTAATGCACCATAGAGAGGAAATACATAAATCATATGGTGCAAGACTTTCCTTACAACAAGAAAGCACTCAGACAGAACCATAAAAAACCATATAAGTATCATAATCAGTACCAATAATAGCCTACATGCAAAATCCTTAGGAATTCAATGATAGAAGACAAGAGAAGCTCTAGAAGCAAGATTCAAACACAACTTAGCGAGAGGTAGGTTAGAACAAGGTATGATTACACCAGAAAGAGAAAAGACTAGAGGACATTGGTCTCACAAACATGATGATCATTTACCTCTACATAGATAAAGAGAGCATTCAAGAACATCGAGACCTTGAAAGTTGTGAAAACCATGAAGAAATAGAGTAGGGAAGATCTAGGTCACCTCTTCTTTTCGTGCTCAAGGAGTTGCTTGATCTGGCAAACTCTTACTAGGATTTTGAGTTTACAAAATCAGATCAACTAGAAGTAAGCATTACTTGGAGAAGCGATTGGCTTCTCTTTTGCCTTGTGGAATGCCATCAAAGGGGAAGCGATTTGGAAGATATGGAAATAAAGATTCATGGTTAACGTCAATGGCCATCCAAAAGAATTTTCATTTGAAAAATCCCTAGGCCTATTAGGCGTAAGAATATGTAATTGTAAAAACTTGGTTCCTAATTTCAGACACCATGGGAATTTTGTCTTGTAAAACAACAAGGTTAGAAGCAAGTGGGGGGGCCATGAGGGTGATGTAAAAGTCATTAACATTCTCTCTAACGCATTCTAAATCATACCTTCCATTTTGAATCTTAGGTCTCTTGTCAGGTTGGCATTGTCATCATTCTTGCACCTCTCGGCCATCCTACCCGTGCTTTATGGGATATGGGGGATCCTAACGGCACTATGCACATTCAATGTACAATCGTTTTATTATTAATTCTAGTGAGGGAGACTAGGCCCTGGTCGAACTTCCTCTTTTATACAAAGAAAATCAAGTCATGGACTTTTGAGTGGACATCCAATTTAGATTTTCTCTCATTTTCTTTCCATTTTGATTAACCTTTCATGATCTCCATGAGTTTCTCTTTGTCCACTTCTAGGAGGACCATATGTGCCGGTTTGATTTCTTTACACAAGTATCTTAAAGGAATAAAAAGAGGACGTCCCTTAGAAGAGAGATGTTGAAGCCTATTATAATTAACAAATATAAAGAAGAGAGATGTTGAAGCCTACGATTGTCAAAGCTAGAAACGTGGCACCGGATACGATTCTTTTGAAAGGTGGGCGATGGAAATTGGCCTTTGACTTGTCCTAGTGAAAAAGCGCCCCACATGATCTTTGAATTTTCCACGTCATTTGCAGGCTTTCAAAAATAACCACACAAAGTGCCACATCAGCAAAATATCCAAAGCCTCTACAACTTGCAAGACCATCAATGTGGGTTCTAACTTCTATTGGAGACCCGATGGACTGTGCAAGGCCTAGTGGTCCAAAAGATCATGGTGTTTCGACTGTTGCCATTTCTTACGTTGATAAGGATAAGGCTTCCTGGAACAAGAGTATGTCCACTAGCTTCATGGAAGATTTGGTAGGTAAGTATGCTAATCCATCTCCTTACAAGGATCCTAAAGGGAAAAAGTGATACGTGTCATCCGGGATCATCACATGTTGAGCTTGATATCTCAACACTCCCCCTCAAGCTCAACATCATGTCCTATAGTCCAAGCATCTTTCAAAAGTTCTTCAACTTCTTAGTTTCAAAAGATAACCTTGAAGGGTAGAACCTTAGCATGATTTTAGCCTTTGCATCAACATAAATGCAGAAACATCACGGAGTTGATGGAATCTTTCATAACTAAGTCTCTACGAGTGGAATCAGGTACAACACCTCATCTTTGATCCATAATTTTAAGCAGACCCCTCAAGACACTGTAATATCAGCAGGGTTAGATTCCAGTTGTACATAGAAATTTGTCTAGTGCTAGAGCTACCTATACATGCCAAGTAGGTGTCCTTATTTTTAGATGGCCTCTTGATCACAAAGCTACGATCATGTGTGTACCTGAAAGAGCCAAACACCCCAGACAAGTTTGTGAGAATGTGCATAGACATGGAACAAAACCTAGGAGAGAAGCTAGAATTATCAAAGCTCTATAAAGGATTAGAATGCTCGACTAGTGTCACATTGAAACCTTCGTTTTCAATTGAGCGATCCGCTGAGTTAGTTGCACAAAAGCTAGGAGGAAACTTGTACAATAGAAAAAATCAGAAGCTCACTACTATCAAATGATGTTATACATGCAGAGCGATCACATGGAAAATGCTTGTCCCATGCAAAATTAGAATGCATTAGCTCCATATGTGTATTGCTACACCATAGAGAGGAAATACATAAATCACATGGTGCAAGAATTTCCTTACAACAAGGAGACACTCAGACAAAACCATGAAAAACAATGTAGGTATCATAATCAATACCAATAGTAGCCCTACAAGCAAAATCCTTAGGACTTCAATGAGAGAAGACAGGGGAAGCTCTAGAAGCAAGATTCAGACACAACCTTGCGAGAGGTAGGTTAGAACAAGGTATGATTACACTGAAAAGAGAAAAGACTAGAGGACACCATGGTCTCACAAAGATGACAATGATTTACCTCTATGTCGATAGAGAGAGCATTCAAGAACATTGAGACCTTGAAAGTTGTCAAAACCATGAAGAAATAGAGTAGCGAACATCTTGGTCACCTTTTCTTTTCGTGCTCAAGGAGCTGCTTGATCTGGCAAACTCTTAGTAGGATTTTGAGTTTACAAAGTCAGATCAACTAGAAGTAAGCATTACTTGGAGAAGCGATTGGCTTCTCTTTTGCCTTGTGGAATGCCATCAAAGGGGAAGTGCTTTGGAAGATATGGAAGAAAGATGCATTGTTAACCTCACTGGCCATCCAAAAGAATGTTCAATTTGAAAAATTCCTAGGCCTAGCAGACATAAGAATATGTAATTGTAAAAATTTTACTCCTTTCAGACACCATAGGACTTTTGTCTTGCAAAACAACAAGGTTAAAAGAAAGTGGGGGGACGCCATCAGGGTGATGCAAAAGTCATTAACCTTCTCTCTAACTCTTTCTAAATCACACCTCTCATTCTAGATCTTAGGTCTCCTCCTGGTTTTGCACTGTCATCGTTCTTGCACCTCTGGGCCATCCTACCCATGCTTTATGGAGTATGGGGGATCCTTAGGGCACTACGCACATTCACTGTACAATCGTTTAATTATTAATTGTAGTGAGGGAGACTAGGGCCCAATCGAACTTCCTCTTTTATGCAAAGAAAATCAAGTCATGGTGTTTTGAATGGAGTTCCAATTTAGATTTTCTGTCATTTTCTTTCCGTTTTCTCTCACTTTGTTTCCATTTTCTCATTCTGAATCTTAGGTCTCTTGCCGGTTTTCCACTGTCATCATCCTTGCACCTCCTGGCCATCCTACTCCTCCTTTATGGGATATGGGGATCCTAAGGGCACTATGCACATTCACTATACAATTGTTTTATTATTAATTCTAGGGAGGGAGACTAGGCCCTCGTCAAACTTCCTCTTTTATACAAAGAAAGACTAGTCAAACTTCCTCTTTTATACAAAGAAAATCAAGCCATGGTATTTTGAATGGAGTTGCAATTTAGATTTTCTCTCATTTTCTTTCCAGTTTGATTAACCTTTCATGATCTCCATGAGTTTCTCTTTGTCCACTTCTAGGAGGACCATATGTGCCGGTTTGATTTCTTTAGACAAGTATCTTAAAGGAATAAGAAGAGGACGTCCCTTAGCACAGAGGATATGAAGCCTATTATAATTAACAAATATAAAGAAGAGTATTTGTTTTCCACATTCCAACACAAGTGTCATCCAATATGGATATTGACGCATAAAATAGATCAAATATACCCTTTTGCAATGACGGGACCTTTCCACGTGTCCCCATCCAACCTCAAACATTTCCAAGTAAAGCCTCATCGAACCACACATCTATGTCTTCACTATTGATTGTTTTTTTATATGCTTTTGGCTTTCGCATATCGTATTCTTGCTTTCTTTCAAATCGCAAGTTCGCAACGACTCTGAGACGTGACATTCTTCGCTTTTATTTGCTTTTTTTTTTTTTTTGTATATTTGGCTGATTCTTTGCACTGTGCAGGTTTCTCATCGTTTGTTTGCTTGCGTGCTCTTTTCTCGTATCCACCGCATTTTTCTAGACTCTCCAAAACGACTACGAACCTACGATTGTCATGGGTAGAGACGTGGCACCGGATACGATTCTTTTGAAAGCTGGACGATCCTAGTGAAAAAGCGCCCCACATGATCTTTGAATTTTCCACGTCATTTGTAAGCTTCCAAAAATAACCACACGAAGTGCCACATCAGCAAAATATCCAAAACTTCTACAACTTGTGAGATTGTCAGTGTGGGTTCTATTGGAGACCCGATGGACTGTGCAAGGCCTAGTGGTTCAAAAGATCATGGTGTTTCGATTGCTGCCATCTCTTACATTGATAAGGATAAGGCTTCCTTGAACAAGAGTATGTCCACTAGCTTCATGGAAGATTTGACAGGTAAGTATGCTAATCCATCTCCTTGCAAGGATCCTAAAGGGAAAAGCGAAGTTCATGATGACCCTCACTTCATTAATGTTGATGCACATGAGCTTGGCGAAGATGATGCTTTGATAATCAAGAGAGATTGGTTAAATGCTTAGCAAAATCAACTTGCTGACAAGTTCAATGAAGTATCCCTAACATATACCAGCATGACCACTACACATGCCAGAGAAATGAAAAAGTGATACGTGTCATCCGGGATCATCACATGTTGAGCTTGATATCTCAACACTCCCCCTCAAGCTCAACATCATGTCCTATAATCCAAGCATCTTTCAAAAGTTCTTCAACTTCTCACTTCCAAGGGCTTTAGTGAAAATATCAACAACCTGCTCATTTGTCCTCACATCAAGATCAATATCACTTGCTAATACCTTCTTTCGATGAAGTGATAATGTGCCTCAATATGCTTTGTTCTAGCATGAAAAATAGGATTTGGTGCTAATTAAATGCTACTAAGATTATCACAATAGATAATGATTGGCTTTTGCACTTCCATACCTAAGCATCTCTAACCATGATGCTTCACATGTGGCCATTGCAGCACCTCTATACTTAGCCTCTATAATTGACAAAGCAATAGTGAGTTGCTTCTTGCTACTCC
The DNA here is from genome assembly GCA_020310875.1 of Ceratopteris richardii. Classification (NCBI taxonomy): domain Eukaryota; kingdom Viridiplantae; phylum Streptophyta; class Polypodiopsida; order Polypodiales; family Pteridaceae; genus Ceratopteris; species Ceratopteris richardii. Next base: position 3,314,478 of record CM035413.1, read on the forward strand.
ATGCAATAGTTGCACTTCCAAGTGAGAATAGAAACCTAGTAGTAGATCTTCTATCTAGAATGCTACCAACCCAATCTGCATCGGTGTATCCATGAACCTGCAACTCTACACCAACTTCAAAAAAAATGCATAATCCATCTGTCATGTCCTCGGATAGTGAAGACCTCATGACTGACACCTAGTGGATGGTTTTGCAGGTGTGTTCCTCTCCTCCTGCAATGATTGCTGTGGAAAATGCCGAGCAAGGAGACCAAGAAAAAGTGGTAAAGGCTGGTCGGACTCCGCCATCCCTTCGGGGACTCAGGTATGCTCAGACCTGCGTAAATCTTTTCCTGACACGGTATTGGAAGGGGGAAACCCCCAAAACAAGTTCGAACGTAGGGAGTCCCCTATTGATAAGGGCAAAGCGCCCATCTATGGTTTGCTAGACTGTTTCTTCAAGGAAAACTATCTCAGTCCGGGTGCCATGACAGACGATGCTTTAATAATTGACAAAAATTCCCTTAAGGAGTGGAAGGACAAGCTCCTAGATAGGGTAATCATAGCTCTGTGTCATGGACCCCATCCTCCACTAGACACTCTTAAGCACTAGATTAAGGTGAACTGGGAGTCTCAAGGGGTATTTCATAAACAGATCCAATACTTGCCCAACGGCTTTTATCTATTTGATTTTATTGATTCCAATGATGCCCTCATGGTCATCACTGAGGGCCAATGGGTGATCAAGTCTACCCCAATGTCTTTTTTCAGATGGTTTCCTGGGTTCAATCCCCATGGTCCCAAGCCGACCCGTGTCCCGGTGTGGGTCGAATTCTTGGATCTTCCGATCAAATTCTATCCTTGGATTGATTGCTTGTGTGGGCTGTTGGGACAAGTCCTTGGTCAAAAGACCAAAGGTCCCATTAACCCTAAATGGGACCCTCAGGTCCTAGTTGAAATAGATATTAGTACGCCAGTTAAAACATCCCTAAAAATCTACGACTCAAAAGGCAATTGTTTACACGAACATAAAGTTTCTTATCGCAACTTACCTAATGCTTGTTTCAAGTGTTTCAGGCAAGGACATTGGGTGAAAGACTCCCCCTTGATTAGGGAAACTCAACTGCCAATTGTCAACTCTCAGGTTGAACAAGTTGGTGCCCCAGGTGCTCACACTAGCACTAATCCTTAAAAACAGCAGCATAGGCAAAAAAAAAGGTAAACAAAGCTTGGGGTAACTCTTTTGATGCTCTTCTTGAAGAGGTCTCTAATCCCTTGGTAGATAGCATTGAAAAGCCTAGTGAGAACATAAGCTAGCCATCAGATGAGCAGGCCCCTCCTCTAGCTCCCTCTAGATATAAGTCTCTACTCACGGACAAATAGGTAAGTAAATTTCTCCCCACTGATGGTGAAGGATGGACCATGATTAAAAAAAAGAAAAAAACCATTCTAAACTCTCAAGTCCCCTCAGCCCCGGGACTTGAAGTGATTTTTACTAATCAAGTGTCACATGACTCTAGTAGGTTCTCCACAGAACTTAATAATATAGATGATGCTATAATTAGGGAGCTACAACACAAAGGAATTGAAGACAACGAGCCTCTGGGGTCTCAAAAAGAGAATGTGCTGCCTACTGGACTTCAATCTAGTAAAACCAGAGGGACTGGAGGTAACAATAGATCCAAATGAAAGGATATTCTGAAGAATTCCGTTTGTCTGAAAAAGTTAACGAAGAACATTAGGAAGCAAAGTTTTGTTTTGATGAATATTAAGATTATGTCTTATAACACCAAAGGTATCACCGACCCAATTCGGGCTAAAATTTTAGCTAATCGGATCAATGATTGATCTTTCTTGAACGACTTCATTTGCCTTCAGGAAATTAAAGTTAACAAAGACAAGCTTAGAGTGCATCTTAATATCATCTCTACGAATCATGAGTGGTTCTTTATTGATCACGCGTTTGGAAGGGGGGGAGCCTCCCTTGGGGTCTCCCTCTCCATTAAACATCTGGTTAACAACGTCCTCACAAGCCCCTCTCATCAATGGGTTGGTGTCTCCCTTTCTAAACCCTATGAGTGCACCATCATTAGTGTGTATGCCTCGAATTGTCCTTCCCAAAGGACAGTCTGCTGGGAAGAAATTTCCATGCTTCAAGGCCCCATTGTGATAGTTGGGGACTTTAATATGGTCACCTCCCTTGAGGATAGACTCAACAAGCAGGGATCGACTGTTTCTGGCCAGGAATGGTCTTCTTGGCTGAAAATGATTTCTCTGCTCGATCTCCTTGACATATCTGATCACTCTGGTTTCACTTGGAACAACAGGAAAAAAGGCAATAGCTTTCATTCTGCCAGACTTGACAGATGCTATGCGAACATCTCCTTCCTTCAGTCCTTTGGTGAGGTCAAGGCCAACAAAGACAAGTCTATCTGCATGTCTGACCACCTCCCTTTACTTATATCTCTGAAGCACCCCTCTCTGAGCTTTAAGGCGAGTTGGCCCCACTTGGATCCCACCCTCCTTCGGATCCCTTGTGTCATTGAGCAAACCAAGGAGATTTTCTCTAGGCACTTTTCTTTCCTCATGAGCCCTACGAGCGCTTGGGCTAGGGCAATTAAAGAAGTGCAAAGCCTTTTCACCCATTACAAGAATCTCAGGACAGGAGACTTAGTCCCCATATTAATGAATTTATTCTCCCCAAACACAAAGGTTTCATCAAAGGCTGCTTCATATTGGATGCCATAATCTCCCTTTGGGAAGGTCTTGACTTTGCTCATGAATCCCACCAACCCTTCTACTTTTTCAAAGTTGACTTTGACAAATCCTATGATAGAATGGAATGGGACTTTATTCTCCAATCCCTTCATGACATAGATTTGGGGAAGCATTTTATAAGAGCTGTTAGTACCCTTTTTGGCAATGCTCATTCTAAGGTCTCCTTGAATGGCTCTCTCTCTCTCCCCACTCCAAACTCAGGAGATCCATCAGACAAGGATGCCTTCTCGCCCCCCTCCTCTTTGCCATAGCTAGTGACTCCCTTAGTTGGCTCCTCAAGGATGCCCTATCGAATAACAAACTTGAAGGGATATCTATTCCTGGGTCCCTTGACCAACTTTGCCTTCAAGCCTTTGCTGATGACACTAATATAGTGGTTAAAGCTGAGCCTACGTATGTTGAATGTGTGCTGGAGTGTCTTCACACCTTTTGGCTTGCCAGTGGATCCCATATCAACCACAACAAAACTGCCTTTAAAGCCTCCAACAACCATGTGCCCCCTTCTATTGCTTCTTTGGGTTGTGACATCATTAAGGAGGGTGAGGTTTTCAGGCTGCTAGGCATCCCTATGGGATTCCAAGTGACCCTCAACCAAAGATGGGAGTGGGTCATGGATAAATTCAGGAAAAAAATCTTTCATTGGTATGCCTACCAACCCACCCTCTCCCACAGAGTCTTTGTTTTGAACCACTATATCTTGCCTTCCCTTGTTTACTTCCTCTCTTGTTGGATGCCCAACAAAAAGCACTTCAATTTGGTCCTTGCTCTCTCCAGGAGATTCCTGTGGGGAGGAAACACTCAGCAGAACAAAATCCCTAAAGTGGCCTGGACCACCTATTGTCTACCCAAAAAAGAAGGTGGGCTAGCTATCCTTTGTTAGATATGCTCAATACCTCACCCTTATGTAGCACCACCATTGTTCCATAACACTCTATTTGAAAGGCCCCCATTATGAGGAGAAGCCATGTGAAAGTGTTGGACATTGATAGGTTCCTGACTTTGAGGTCAGATGAGGTCTAGTGTAGACCGTAGATGGATAGTTAGGAAGGTTACTTCTAAGCCATTGGATTTGGGATTGATCCAATGTGAGGATCAACCTAAATCAAGGGCTAGAAACAAAAGTAGCTTTCTTAACTTGGGGAAGAGTCTAATTGATGTGGGCCATTGGATCTGGACTTGATCATAAGTGTGGATTAAGAAAGATCAAGGGTTACAAACAAATGGTGGTTGATCCTACCTTTCTACCATTGGATTTACCCCATAGATCAATGGTGGAGATTATTTTTGGCATGGATCAAGCTACCACGACCCTAGAACATGGGTAGGCCGACTTAGGCTTGGATGAACTTATAAGGATGGTCCCCTCCCCATGTAGGATTATCACTTTGTGTGTTTGGAACCATTAGGGTATCCATCTTAGTACCCATTGTGTTGGCCTATAGCCCTTCACCTAGCTTCTATCTAGATCACCATCTAAGCTCCATATAGGGAGTGCATGTGTGGATAGAACCATCTATATATTGTTTAGTGTTTGAGTTCCATTGTATTAGAGTTATGAGTTTGATTTGAATTGAGTTGAGTTCACCTTCTACTCATCTTGTGTCTACTTTCCATTACCACCATATTTCTTGTGTTATTCTCATGAGTAGCAATATCTCTCTTTCTATCTAACCTTGATATTATATGTGTGTTGTGGTGACCTTTACATGGCATTAGAGTTACACCACTAGCCCACCACTCAATTATTATTCATTTATTTCATTTTTCTTACATGGTATCAGAGCATAGGAAGGTATAGAAGATTGCAAAGATCGTGGAGGCCAAGGAATCAACTCTAGCATTCGTGGAAGAAATGCTTCAACAATCAAGTGTGAAGGTAAATGCTTCAACTCCAAAGTTTGTGGTAGGCAAAGGCTTCAACATTGGAGTTCTTGGGAGGCAAAGGCTTCAATGCTATAGCTTGAGGGAGGCAAAGGATTCAATGCTAGAGTTGTTGGGAGGCAAAGGCTTCAAGGCTTCAAGTTCATGGGACAGAAAGACGTCAACACTATGGAGGTGTTAGAATCTAGAAGTGGAATTGGAAGTGGATTTGGTGCAATGGATTTGGAAATGCAAACACTATGGGTTCATCCACCAACCTTCAGTGAAGGCAAGTTAGATGGTATGAATTATTTTCTTTGGAATTTCAAGATTACAATTATCCTTGATTCTTATGATCTTTTGGAGATGGTCATGGGAAGTGAGCAAGAGCCAAAACCTACCTTTGACCCATTAGATCCGAGTATGGTGATTCTCCTAGATGCAAAGCTTCTACAAGCTTGGAAGATAAGGAATGCAAATGCACTATATTATATAGTTGTGTGGAGTCTATTCTACCTCTCCTTCAACATACATCCAAGGCAAGTGAGGCATGGAGTATATTGAGGAGTCACTATGAGGTAAGAAACCAAACATGCACTCAAATTTAAGAAAAATAATTGGAAGTAGAGATGTTTGCAGAAGGAGAGAAGGTGAAGGCATCCATTACCCAGATCAAGAAGCCATGTGATGGAATGGATTGTGAAGGGATAGAGAAGACTAGCAAGGGGTTAGCTCAAAGGTTTCTCCAAAATAGTCCACCAAATTATGATAGAAGGGTAACTACACTCAATGCTCATGTGAGACCTCAAACGTTGCTACTTGAGGAGTTCTATTCACCACCAAGGGAAGAGGATTTGGAGATCAAAGCCCAAGGAAGTAGCAATGGAGATGCTAAATTCTCGAACAATGCATCAAGTAAAGGTGGTTCCTCAACCAAAGGGAAGAACGCAAAGAGGAGGAGTATTAAGAAGAAGATTCAAGGACAATGCTTCCATTGTAGAAGGAAGGGACATGCAATTGCAGATTGTCATGTCAAGAGGATAGATGAAGTGAAGGAGGAGACAATACATGGAGCCAAGGCCAAGGTGGTACGCTCCTCAACACAAGAAGAATCAATTGTGGATTCATGGGTACTTGATAGTGGTGCATCTCATCAAATTACCAATGATATAGGTCAATCTAGTTCTATGCAGCCTCAAGAAGAGCCCATCATGGTGACAGGGACAGTATGGAAGGAGATGCAAAAGCAAGGTATTTTTCTTCATCACTTACCTACAGTGAATGGAATGAAGGAACCTTATAGATCTTGTATGATGGGCAAGCCACAGAGAGAGACATTCCCACAAGAAAGCAAGAGTAGGTCAAAGGCTCCTTTAGTGTTGGTATATGCTAACTTGTGTGGTAAGATGTCTATACAGGCCTTGGGAGGATCTTCGTACATTGTGATCGTCAACGACTATAGCAAGAAAATGTGGATGTACTTTCTTCGTGATAAGGCTCAAGCTTTTGGTAAGATTAAAGAACAACCATAACTTTTTGTAAATGAACCAGGGAAAAGTGTGAAGAAGCTTGGAATAGGAGGTGGTGGTGAGCTCAACTCAGAGGAGTTGGAAGCCTTTTGCAAGTGCAAAGGGATAAAAAGTCAATCAGTGACACCTCACACATCACAGCATGATGGCATTACGGAATGCAAGAGTCATACCATTGTTGAGATAGCAATGTGTATGATGGAAGGCATGAGCTTTCCTTATCAAAATAGAAAGATTCATCATGAATGCTACATTGGTAAGAATCCATCAACCTCATACTTTAAAATTTTTGCGGGTATGTGCTATGCTCTTGTCCTAGGTCAAAGAAAGAACAAGTTGGAACCAAAAAGCAAAAGATGCATCTTCTTAGGTCATAATGAAAAGCAAAGGGCTTTCATATTGTATGGCCACGAGGCAAAGAAGATCAAAGGGGTCGCAATGTAGTGTTTATGGAGCAGCCACATGCAGTGGAGAAAAAGAAAGGAGCTTCCACTTTATCATCAAGCAGAGAAGTAATTCACTATGTACCTAACCCAAGAGCCATCCCTACCTATGAATAAGAGGAAGCATCATCATTAGATGGTGAGAAGAGAGTCTACCAACCTAAAATCACCCAAACATATTGGTTGTCATTGGAATGGGTGAAGGAAAAGCTCTATGGTCAGAGTAATCCTATGCCAACAACTATTAAAGAGAAGGCAGAAGGACCCAGCAGATCACAGAGAATAGAGGAGCACAAATGGGCTTCTATTCACATAGTCAGTATAGCCATGATGGTTACGATTATGGACGTAATGAAGCCAATAATGAAGAGGAAGGACTTGTAGATCTGGCATGGAAGGAGGTTGTGCAAGCCAACTATGATAGCTTAATGAAGAATGAAGCATGGGAGGTCACTAGCACCAATTGGGTCAAGCAGGTGAAGCACATGATACAAGGGATCCTGGAATGCTATCAAGACACATTGGTAACACAAGGACTTTCACCAGTGAAGGGTTTTGATTTTCAAGACTCGTTTGTTCTAATGACCACTATTTGCATCATACTAATGGTAGCAGCTCAGACAAAGTGGGAAGTTTTCATGTTACATGTCAGATCAGAATGCTTGAATGTTGACCTCAAGGAGGAGGTACATGTGTCTCAGCCATCAGGGTTTGAGGCTCCACATTCAAAGAGCACATTATGTAAATTGAAGAAGGAATCATATGTGATGAAACAAGCCCTAAGATCATTGTATAAGCAAATAGACATTGGGAGCTACATGAAGGTCTTTGGTAGTCTTATCTACTTATGGAGTACCATACAAGATATCAGTTTGCTAGTCAGACTTTTGAGAAGGCTTGGGAATAGATCTCGTGAAGGACATTCAAGAGTGGGCAAGCAGGTACACTTGAGAAGGATGGTGGAAATAGTCTACTATGCAACCATGAAGAATGCAACGGATATCCTCACCAAAGTGCTTACAAAGGATCTACTTCAGATACATCTTCGAAGAGTTGGCATGATGCCAAGGAGGTAGTTCACCTTTGGGTGGACATTGAGGGGGGGTGTTAGACATGGTCAATTCTCCACCCCCATGGAAGTCTTGACATCAGGCCAAGAAGGTAGTTCACCATTGGGTGGACATTGAGGGGGGGGGGGTGTTAGATATGCTCAATGCCTCACCTTTATGTAGCACCACCATTGTTCCATAACACTCTTTTTGTAAGGCCCCCATTATGAGGAGAAGCCATGTGAAAGTGTTGGACATTGGTAGGTTCCTGACTTTGAGGTTAGATGAGGTCTAGTGTAGACCGTAGATGGATAGATAGGAAGGTTACTTCTAAGCCATTGGATTTGGGATTGATCCAATGTGAGGATCAACCTAAATCAAGGGCTAGAAACAAAAGTAGCTTTGTTAACTTGGGGAAGGGTCTAATTGATGTGGGCCATTGGATTTATACTTGATCCTAAGTGTGGATTAAGAAAGATCAAGGGTTACAAACAAATGGTGGTTGATCCTACCTTTCTACCATTGGATTACCCCATAGATCAATGGTGGAGATTATTTCTGGCATGGATCAAGCACCACGACCCTAGAACATGGGTAGGTTAGCTTAGGCTTGGAGGACCTTATAAGGATGGTCCCCTCCCCATGTAGGATTATCAGTTTGTGTGTTTGGAACCATTAGGGTATCCATCTTAGTACCCATTGTGTTGGCCTATAGCCCTTCACCTAGCTTCTATCTAGATCACCATCTAAGCTCCATATAGGGAGTGCATGTGCTGATAAAACCATCTTTATATTGTTTAGTGTTTGAGCTCCATTGTATTAGAGTTATGAGTTTGATTTGAATTGAGTTGAGTTCATCTTCTACTCATTTTGTGTCTACTTTCCATTACCACCATATTTCTTGTGTTATTCTCATGGGTAGAAATATCTCTCTTTCTATCTAATCTTGATCTTATATGTGTGTTGTGGTGACCTCTACATGGCATTAGAGTTACACCACTAGCCCACCACTCAATTATTATTCATTTATTTCGTTTTTCTTGCATCCTTTGCCCCATAAAAATGGCTACAAACCTTGCAACAAAATGGATTGCTAGGGTTGTTGACTCCACTAACTTTTGGGCTCTCCTCCTCAAAAGGAACCTGCATAATTTTTATCTGACTAATTATAAAGCCTGAAAGGTCACAAGTTATGGGACATCCTCATTTCTCCTTACAGATACACTGCTGTTGGCAGTACTTGTTAACTGAATGGATGGCTGATTTTTGTTGCACTAATGTGTCTTCATTGTGTAGGAAAGGTGCCTGATTGCAGATATTTGGCAAGGGAAAATGTGTGCTGACAAGGATAAGCTTTGACTAAAGGAGCTTAAAAACTGGTTGCAGTATAGGGGATGTGTTGGAGTGTCCCATGGGTTCAAAAGGCTTCACCAGGAGTCTCAGCCAGTTTATGCTCTCTAAGGAAAGATTTGGGTGAAAACGTCATTCTAGGCAACTCATTGTTTGATATGCTTTTAAGATGTGGTTTTCTTCTGGAAGTTAGACAAGTAGGGTATAATCTTCTTGTGCAAGGTTTTGTTGCATAGATAAGCTTGGCGAAAGGTTATGTTCAACATGCACATGGTGGAAGCCCCCCTTCTTTGTGCACAAATGCAATTTGGAGGGGAGTCTATCCAGATCCCGTTGCTAATACTTATGGCTTGAAGGCCTATGGTGACATTGGAAGATATCAACAAAGGTTTGGAGATGCATCATGAACTTGAAGGAGGAGACATTGCCCTCGGTAGTTCATTGATTGACATGGCGTGCTGTTGGATAATTACGGGAAGGAAGGGTATTCAAATACTTGCGAACGTTGAACAAATGAAGATGACCTTATAATCGGTGGCAATTCCATTCAATTGTATGGGAAAAGTGGGCTGGATGTTAAAGCATCTGAGGCATTTAACACATTTTTTTGAGAGGCAATTGGGGGGGATACTCCTAATTGAAAGAGATGCTATAGCCGAGATTTGGAGGCCATGAGAGAGCGGGCTGTGGTCTGCCTGCTTTTTGTCAGATGTTGGCAGGGAAGCATGCGAGGGGTTATTACCATTGATGCACTCACGGATAGAAGGAGAGAGGTCGGCTGCTGCAGGGGAAGCTATGGGCTGTGAATGCCCACATGAGGGAGGCAGGTCATGTTTTCGGTTTTTGGAAGGAGCAACATGGGGCTGGAGGTTTTTTTGGAAAGAAGAGGACACATCAGGAGGAAGAATTCCATAAAAAGGGGAGGGCAAACAAGTTTTCTTCTTCTTCGTTTTGTTGATTTTTCGGCCGTGGCTGTTTTTTGGGGTTTTCATCCTGTGTGGGGGGGGGGGCCTACACTGAATATCTAAACAGAATGTGGAGCATGGGGATCTTTTGCAGAATGAAGGGAAGGTTGCAGGTCTGAGGGATGGGGGGGTTTTGGGGGTTTTCCTTCTGTTTGGCTGAGAGGATGAGTATCTGGCCTTGGTTTTCAATTCTCTGATCGTATAGAAGAGGGAGACTCCTACCATTTCAAAAGGAGGGTCCGCTCAACAACAAAGGAGCAGAAAACGTGCGTGCGCTCTGAGGAGTAGCTTAGGGAGCTGCAATGGGAGACATTTTCAGTGCTATGGCTGAGATTGGTTGTGAATGATATTGTGATCAAGCTAGCCCTCTTTTGGCCTGCAGGTTTCTTTGCTCAATACTGTCATACCCTTACAACTTCCTTTGACTCAAAACATCTCATCATTAATGGGGGAAGTGTCGAGTGCGAGGGATTTTGTGACAATTGCCACACTAGTCAAGAAGATTTGAGTGTAGTCATGGAAGCCAACAAGATTCACCAAGAGCAAGCCGAGTTGTTTTCTTTCCTCTGGATTTTGTCAATGAATTTCCAGTAGCCACACGGGGTTCATAACAGTGCAACATGACATAGGTTATCATGACACAGAGATTCGTGGCTGCCTATGACCTGGAAGCCACTGCTGTAAGTTATAGTAACACTAGAGTGGGACATGAGAGAAGGCAATAAAAAGGGATTTTCGAAAGAAATGAACCATTACAACACCAGTGTGCAAATGAGTGGGCCTCTCAGTGTGTAGGAACACATTGTTCTGCTTTCCTAGAAGTGGAAACATAATTGGATAGAGAATATGAGCCTTTGCGGGAACCGTCACTCCTTTATGTGAACAAAATTGGGAACTCTTCCCTCGCAGATGATTCAAAGGAGGTGAGCAATTGCGCAAGCAATGCATGGCTGCTGAACTGCACGAATAAGTGGGATATGATTTGGGGGCTTCATCGAAAACAAAGTTCAATCTATTGACCAGTAGATTGTCAGGTTTCTCTACCACTTATGAGTATTTCCCATCCCCTTACCAATTTACTTCGGGTCTTTTGCTCCTTGTCACTGTAAATGAGTTATCGTTCTTACTTGCTTGAAATGTCAGAGGTTCTAGCCACAAAATCTGATATGAACGGGAGATCGTATGCCAAGTTGAGGGTGATCTAGAACTTAACAATCAGGATCTAAGCGCTATGACTTGCTTTGTTTTCTAGCATTAGTAATGCGTTGGGAATCCCTTGCACCTTCTATCGGACAACTTCAGAAGGTAACCCTTGGTATGCAATAGTTTAACTCTACTATTATTGAATATTTGCGTATACAGAATAGAGGAAATGCCCCTAGCATGAAAATGTGGCATTGATTTACATGCTGCAAGGGAGTAGAGACTTGAGAACATAATTGACAATAGACTATGAGTATTGCGAATGTGAAAGAATTAAGTGAAAAGTAACTTGAGGACTTGCGTTGAGTCCTATGGGACTTTTAAAGATCTAGATGCTATTCGTGCTCCAAAGTTGAATTCTGCACTTGATGATTGTTATTGATGATTACTTATTTAGAAGGTAAATCTAAACAGTTATGCATATTATTTGAGTACAATCAAGTCTTGCTTGTTTTGTATATGAATAGCAAGAGTAAATTTGTATGGAAAGGTTTAGAAAAGGAAAAACACATGGTGATAACATGCACTATGAAGAGCCTTCTGAGTTCGTGTTCATCTCGTGTCCATAGTATAAGTTCATGTTGAAGTTGCGCTTATAGGTATTTATGGGGATATCGCTGATCATAGCCATACGTGGGGCATAGATATTTGGGGTGTGGTTGCGAGAGGGTGGGTAAAGGAGAATGAGTCCGTGTGTGTATGATTGAATATATATGCACAAATGTGTGCGTAAAAGTGCATGTGCTTGGTTATGCATGTGAGCATCTATAGGTGAATATATGAGGGGAAGTGTGTGCATGTATGAGAGGGAGGAATGAATGTGTTTGGGTACGGGAGTGAGGAGGTGTAGGAGTATGGGTATGAGAGCAGTGGGAAGCTGAGGGCTAAGTGTGTATGCGTGCATAAGTGTGTGTGCAAGAGGAAAAAGATGAAGGGAAAGGTAGTGTGTGTGCATGTCAGTGTGTAAGCTTGAGTGTAGGAGGACAAGAGTGTGTAGAGGACAAGTGTCTGGGCAAAAGAAATAAGAGCAAAAGGAAGTGGAGAAGGGCAAGTGAAAGAGGGAACTAGGAACTAAGTGGACTCGAGAGATGTGAACAAGGAAAGAGGGAGGCCCTGATAGGTAACCACTAGAGTTGGGTACCCCTTTGTGCATGTATCTTCCTGTATCCTCCATCAATACTTTGGAGTGAGATTGTGGACTTAGGGAGACCAAAATTGACCTAGTATCAGAAGGTTTGGGCAAAATATCATTGTGTATAGACATTTTCCCTTGGACTAAGAGTGTTTACATTTTGGTGCGTTTGCCGGGAAAAGCTTGGTACGTCTCTATAAGAGAGTGCCATAGGTTCGCCTAGCGCCACATGTTGGCCGAGCTTGCGGACCTCAGATCTAGTACATGAGCGAGGGGAGCTCATCCTTAGGAGAAACGCGAACGAAAAGAGAAGAGCACGCTCAGTGAAGAGCCCTTGAAAGAGAAAGGGAGAGGTGGGAGTCGAGAGGTGAGTTGACCTCGACTAGCATGAAGAAACCTGCCAAAAAAGTGTACTCCCATAGGAGAGTCGCGAATCAAGTGCAAAAGTATGAAGGAGGGATCCTAAGGCCGCGTGCACTAAATTTCTGGGATCATGAGGATATTGACATTACACCAGTGTTTGAAATGGCATAGTGACTCCAAGTGCATTTAGGAGACTTTCCTAAATTCTCGGGATTGTGGGATGAGGATCTAGATAGCTTTATCCAATTGTTCGAGGTAACATGTGAAGCAAATGAAGTGGTTGACCAAGCACAAAGACTTCGAATCTTGCCAGCCATATTTAGAGATGAGGCCGCCAACTGGTATGAGAACTTGGAAGTGCCGCGAAGGCGAACTATCACATGCTAAAGGATGCCTTTCTAGCTAAGTTTCATAGGCAAGGTTTCCAAGATCGTCTAGCTCAACAAATGGATTACCTCCGACAGGGGGTAAATGAGAGTATAGACCAATATATCCAGCGGATGGAAACTTTGGTAAGCAAGATGGGTGCAAATGCCCCAAATGAAGATACCTTGAAATGAAGATTTATTGTGGGATTTAGAGATCCAAGCGCTCAACAGCATATCAGTTTGAGCTGACCGGTGACGGTGGTTGCCGAAGATGTTGCCCGCGTGTGGGAAGAGGTTCAACTTAGCCAACAACGAAGGCAAGACCTTTAATTTGAACCAATGCAAGGTACGAACAATGGGTCTACAAGTGGTGCTACTCAGGCAAATCCTATTGCAACTCCATCGGCATTTATGGCCGCTACAAACATGCCCCAAGAGGTAAAGCCGGTGTTGACCGAAGAAAGGATTATCGAAATCGTGGCTCAGGTGATAAAAGCTGCCACTCTAACTCATGAAACATATGCGGCAAGGCAGGAAGTGGCACTCGAACCAAATCAAAGAGTGTTTAGGTCGAACATCTTTTGTGCAAAATGCCGAGGATATGGGCACATGGTCATAGAATGTCCTACAGTCTCGAGATTATATGTGGGACCAAGAATCTTTTGTAACTTTTGCAAAAGGAACAATCACACTGAAGATGAGTGCCGTGATAAGGGAAAGTGGCTAAACAATAGGAACTATGCTTATCAAGGATTACCGGACCAAAGTGAACCTCCCGTGCCTAGATGGGGACCTAGACCCACGTATGCTTATGGGGGCCAAGGCCAAGTAGGCGGATATCAAAGGTCTGGACCAGAAAATCAAAGGAGAATGGGACCGTCAGAGTGTTGGCAATGTGGGTGCCTTGGGCATATACAAGCACATTGCCCGAATGCGAGGAAGCAAGAAGACTTTACACCTATGTGCCAATATTGTAGTAGGGAGAGCCATTATGATGTTGATTGCCCGCAACAAAGAAATGATTATGGCCAAGGACAAAGAGGGGCCGAGACTTCCACCTATGCACAGCCGCAACCACAACCGACGATGCAACCTCAAGGAAGAGTGCCCAATACTGGAGTAGTAATTAGGGAGTTGGATCCATGAGCTAGCACTTTTACCCACCTTGTAGAGGCAGATCAAGGAAAAGGGAAAGGTAAGGAACCGATGGTGGCTGTGGTCACTCGCGCACAAGAGTATACCCGAGGAAACCAAGTTCAAGTGAATGACGAGGACGAGACTCATAGGCAAAAGGATTTAGATAAAGAAGATGAGGTGGAGGTCCTTCCACCAATCACACGAAAATTTGTACCGGGTATCTCACCATTTCCAGAAAGGCTAAAAGTCCAAGAAAAGTTGCCAAAAAAGAAGCAAGCAGAAGCGGGAATGGACATTGTACAAAGGCTTGCCGAGACCGAAGTCACTTTGGATTTGGCCACATTACTAAGGTGTTTGCCAACCTGCAAAAAACAATTCTACAATGAGTTTATCAAGAAACCAAGGAAAGCGAAGAGAAAAGAAAAAGTGGACGAGGTGATCTTAGGGATGATCCAAAGTATTACGACTCAAGTGGACGCGAATGCCCCTGCAGTCACAGTGGAGATCAATGGATATGCGGTTCCCGACACGCAATTGGATAGCGGAGCAACAGTGAACCTAATGACAGAATACATGATGAAAGCATTGGGATTGACACAACTGGAAGATACCCCAATGTCACTCTGAATGGATGACCAGACGCAGGTAAAGCCTGCAGGATTAATATGAAATGTGCAAACTATTGTTGGTGGGATCGAGTTCTCTATTGACTACTTGGTTGTGAGACCAAGATCCACCGAAAGTACATTTGCTATATTATTGGGGCGACCATGGCTGATGCAGGCCGATTGCGTACATGATTGGAGAACGGGGTTGATCACTATTGGGCCCAAGACCGATCAAATACAAATCCAAGTGACTCCTAGGGAAGATGCCAAGAAAACGGTCTCAATCAAAGAGCCATAAAAGAAAATGGTTGAAAAGGATGTGCGTGAAAACCTACGTGATAAGTTCTCTCTGAAAGCAGAAAATTACAAAAGCCTGTTGCAAGATGGATTTAACTTACATGCAACAAGGCGAGGTCAACCCAAGATGGGTGAATATGTGCTTGCGACCTTGTACAATGATGACTCAGATAGGGAGCTATTAGGGTTTTTTGGAGGAGTTGATGAGTTTGAGTGTTATATGACAAGCATGGGCTCCAAAGGAAAGAAGACGAAGGGAGCACAAGGCTCATCTGAAGAGGTGAAGAGTCAATCGGCCACGGAAGGTGAAGAAACTTGGAACAGAGGTGGTTACTTTTCGAACTAAAGTTCCAAGGAAACACTAAGAACTGGTGAAAGTCAGAGGCAATGAGAGGAATGTGTCAGAGGTGGTCGAAGAGATGAAATCAAAGAATGCAAGACGGAAGGACAAAAGGGGAGTCATTGAACTATTAGTTCAAGATGTATGCACATTAGAAAGCGAGTGCATGGATCAAAAGACTTCGGCAATGGACTATGATGAGAAAGTGGAGTTGGAAAAAGAGAAGCTGATTTAGTTAGGTGCAAAGGAAGAAAAGTGGTGTGAAGAGGAACAATCGGTTAGGAGTTGTGATGAGTCTCTAGTGGTAGTTGCAAGGGAAATACAAGTTTGAGTTGGTGAAGGAAGCCACGAGAAAAGCCCTAGCAAGGAGTTAGGGAAGGACGAGCCTAGAAGGAGGAGTAGTAGGAATGGAAGCCAAGCATGAGGGAGGTCAAGGCGATCATGATGGCGATGTCGGGAAGATTTGCATCTTCCAATTGATGGCCGAAAAATTAAAATATTTATTGGTGAATTCTAAACCTCTTTTATATTACTGTTGATCAGTTGTGCTAATTGGAAATGTTATCAGGTATGAAGGATGAAGCAGGACATATGTTCATATTAGGGTTTACCCTAAGTACTTAATTAATGAGTATATATATTTATACATGCTAGAAACATGGGTATATAACCCTAGGGTTTCATAAGTTTATATAAGTTAAGTCAATAGGATTAATCCAAAGGATCTTAAATGATTCCATTGAGTTAATGTTAAGGGTTTAGATGATTTATCATGGGTTAGAGACAGGGTTTAGAAGGGTTTTAAAGGGTTTTCATGAGTTTCTGATGGGTTTAAGTAGGTTTTCTAGGGGTTCAGAATGTTTTAAAGGTTAAAACAATTAATATTTAATAAAATTAATCTATATCTAAACATTG
Organism: Ceratopteris richardii; assembly: GCA_020310875.1. Lineage (NCBI taxonomy): Eukaryota > Viridiplantae > Streptophyta > Polypodiopsida > Polypodiales > Pteridaceae > Ceratopteris > Ceratopteris richardii. Next base: position 3,330,794 of record CM035413.1, read on the forward strand.
GTTCAATAATAAAAATTAAAATATGGTTTAATTAATCATGTATGTGCAATTAAATCCTAAGGATTGATTTAATTAAAACTTAAACTAAGGTTAATTTAAATGATTTATTTAATTAAGAAAATTAAGGTAATAGAATAAAATAATAATTGAAGTGGATAATTAATGAGCGGTGTATGTGAGTGCTGTTTAAAGTGTGGTGTGGGTTAAGTGTAAAACTAAAGTGGTTAAAGTGAATAGTTTCAAAGTGTGGTAGTTGTGAGTGCAAGTTAAAAGAGTGGTAGGAAAAAAATATGCATTTAAAGTGTAAAAAAGGTGTGTACAAAGAGTGGTGAGTGTGAGGGTAATCAAAAGAGAGGTTGTGTGAGAAAGTTAATTAAAGTGTGGTGAATGTTAATGGGGAAAAGTGAGGATGAGGAAATAAAGTAAAATCAAAGGAATGGTTTACAAATGAGTTGTGTGTGTATATATATGAGTGTGTTGATCTAGTTTTTCCTAATGTTTCTTGCAGGTACTGTCTCCTGCTCTTTACTTTCTTCTGTTTTTCCTTCTTTCTCATTAGACCCTCCTCGTGCTCGGGATATTGAGCCGTCATGTCACTGCTGTGTATTATGATTTTGATTGTCCGGCTGGAAGCATGCCCATGCCTATTCCGTGGCTTGGTCTGAGTCCCTGCAGTAGTGTGTGTGTATGTGTGTGATGTGTGTGTATGTGCGTGTATGTGATGTGTGAATGTGTTATGTGTATGTGCGCGTATGTGATGTGTGTGTATGTGCGCATATGTGATGTGTATGTGTGTGTGCGTGTTATGTGAAGTGTGTGTTATGTGATATATGTGTGTTTGTGATATATGTGTGTATGTTATATATGTGTGTGTGTATGTGATATATGTGTGTGCGTGTTATGTGTATGTGTGTGTGCGTGTTATGTGAAGTGTGTGTTATGTGATATATGTGTGTTTGTGATATATGTGTGTATGTTATATAAGTGTGTGCGTGTTATGTGTATGTGTGTGTGCGTGTTATGTGAAGTGTGTGTATGTGTGTGTATGATGTGTGTATGTGTGAGAGAGAGGAAAGAGAGAGAGAGAGAGGAGAGAGAGAGAGAGAGAGAGAGAGAGAGAGAGAGAGAGAGAGAGAGAGAGAGAGAGAGAGAGAGAGAGAGAGAAGAGAGAGAGAGAGAAACACTCTCCCTCCCCTCCTCTGTCTGAGCGCGGCATCGCGCAGACAGAGAAGGAGAGAGAGAGAGAGGAAAGAAAAGGAGAGAGAGAGAGAGGAAGGAGAGAGAGAGAGAGGAAAGAGAGAGAGAGAGAGAGAGAGAGAGAGAGAGAGAGAGAGAGAGAGAGAGAGAGAGAGAGAGAGAGAGAGAGAGAGAGAGAAGAGAGAGAGAGAGAAAAACACTCTCCCTCCCCTCCTCTGTCTGAGCGCGGCAGCACGCAGACAGAGAAGGAGAGAGAGAGAGAGGAAAGAAAAGAAGAGAGAGAGAGGAAGGAGAGAGAGAGAGAGAGAGAGGAAGGAGAGAGAGAGAGAGGAAGGAGAGAGAGAGAGAGGAAAGAGAGAGGAAAGAAAAGGAGAGAGAGAGAGAGGAAGGAGAGAGAGAGAGAGGAAAGAGAGAGAGAGAGAGAGAGAGAGAGAGAGAGAGAGAGAGAGAGAGAGAGAGAAGAGAGAGAGAGAGAAAAAACACTCTCCCTCCCCTCCTCTATCTGAGCGCGGCAGCGCACAGACAGAGAAGGAGAGAGAGAGAGAGAGGAAAGAAAAGGAGAGAGAGAGAGAGGAAGGAGAGAGAGAGAGAGGAAAGAGAGAGAGAGAGAGAGAGAGAGAGAGAGAGAGAGAGAGAGAGAGAGAGAGAGAGAGAGAGAGAGAGAGAGAGAGAGAGAGAGGAGAGAGAGAGAGAAACACTCTCCCTCCCCTCCTCTGTCTGAGCGCGGCAGCGTGCAGACAGAGAAGGAGAGAGAGAGAGAGGAAAGAAAAGGAGAGAGAGAGAGAGAGAGAGAGAGAGAGAGAGAGAGAGAGAGAGAGAGAGAGAGAGAGAGAGAGAGAGAGAGAGAGAGAGAGAGAGAGAGAGAGAGAGAGAGAGAGAGAGAGAGAGAGAGAGAGAGAGAGAGAGAGAGAGAGAGAGAGAGAGAGAGAGAGAGAGAGAGAGAGAGAGAGAGAGAGAGAGAGAGGAGAGAGAGAGAGAGAGAGAGAGAGAGAGAGAGAGAGAGAGAAGAGAGAGAGAGAGAGAGAGAGAGAGAAGAGAGAGAGAGAGAGAGAGAGAGAGAGAGAGAGAGAGAGAGAGAGAGAGAGAGAGAGAGAGAGAGAGAGAGAGAGAGAGAGAGAGAAGAGAGAGAGAGAGAGAGAGAGAGAGAGAGAGAGAGAGAGAGAGAGAGAGAGAGAGAGAGAGAGAGAGAGAGAGAGAGAGAGAGAGAGAGAGAGAGAGAGAGAGAGAGAGAGAGAGAGAGAGAGAGAGAGAGAGAGAGAGAGAGAGAGAGAGAGAGAAGAGAGAGAGAGAGAAGAGAGAGAGAGGAGAGAGAGAGAGAGAGAGAGAGAGAGAGAGAGAGAGAGAGAGAGAGAGAGAGAGAGAGAGAGAGAGAGAGAGAGAGAGAGAGAGAGAGAGAGAGAGAGAGAGAGAGAGAGAGAGAGAGAGAGAGAGAGAGAGAGAGAGAGAGAGAGAGAGAGAGAAAGAGAGAGAGAGATAGAAAAAGAAAGACAAAGAAATGATTAGGTTAATCTTAATTAGCTATAAATTTTCGTTCATTATTGTATTATTGAAATTAAGAAATCATTAAATCTAATTAAATATATAATGTATTGATAGTATTACTTAAATAGATTTAGAGATAATTTGATGTATTGTTAGATATAGTTTGGTTTAATTTAGATAGATAATGTTAATTATACAAGTGATTACTTTAGCATGAATTGGTTGCATATACATGAGATACATTAGTATGGGTATGAATGGATGAAATAATGAGCAAGATTAATAGTTTATTATTTAAATGGTTAGAAAGTAGGTTAGTATAAGTAGGATGTGTGTATTCGAAGCACATGCATGAATTAGCAAATGTTAGTATGTATGAGCATACATGTGAAGTATGTGCATATTCATGTGCGGATGTGTGTATGTCTGTATATTGTTTTAAGTTAGGATTGTGACTCTATTTACATATAGGATCTAAAGATTGGATGTGCTAGGATGCATTAAAGTATGTTTGCATATATAGTTGAGTGTGATCATGGAGGCACACAAATGAATTAGAATATGATTTTAATGCATGGGCATATGTGTATGCATGATAGTGTATGTTAAAGGGTATGTTTGAGCAATGCGTTAGCATATGCTAGAATTAGAATGTGTGTTTAGATGTAAGTACATGGGTTCTTTTAAGCATAAGCATAAATGTGTTTATATTTGCATCATATCAACATGTTAGTATGTCTAAGCTAAATGTTAGCATGTGCAAGAATGTATGTTAGAATCCATGAGCATGAGTATGCTTTAATGTATGTGAAGTATGTCTTTTATGTTTATTGATTTTTTGTAATTTACTAATGTCCTAATGTTTCTTGCAGAAACATTGAAGAATACAAGCTATTAAAGTGAAGAAAAGAGAAGCAGCAAGATTGAAGATTCATTTATATCTTATTTCCCGAATTAGTCAATTACCCAAATGTTTAGACATTCATCCTAAAGTTTAGACCTTTCATTTGTATTAGAACTATTGCTTTGATCCATTAGCTTATCAATTAATTTATTCAAGCAGTTTAGCATCATATTGTTTCATTAGTTTTTTCATTACTTTCCTTGATGTCTTCTAAGTTAGTTCATGAGTCTGAGCATAGTACTATTGAAAATATTGAAAATATCGAGAATGTTCTGCCAACTCTAAACAGACCAGAAGCCTCTAGCTTACCTGAAAGTTTAGTAGAAGAACCCATTATGGAAGTTTCAATCTCATATCAGGAAGCTGTTGCTATGTACAAGGCTACCCGTCCTTACGGTCCATAGCTATTTAAACTATTTAAAGACCTTAGTTTCAGTCATAGAAATAGGTAATTTAACTTGTTTTGTCACTAGAACCCTTATTTTCATAAGCCTGAGTTTGCTACAGACACCCCGCGTGTGCCGGACGATTTAGGCGGATGACTTGATCCACCATCCGAGCATCCCTCACGACTCGACATTGGTGAACCCGACGTGAAGATCGGCTTACGACTCAGACAGGTATTATCAGTTTGCATTGCATATACATTCATACGCTTTTACATCAGTGCAGCTGCGTCTTCATCCCTCGAAGCTGTGGCATTTAAGTGAGCTTGCAATCTTCTTGGTGTCGAGGGATGGTCTGGTGACCTGAGCGCCTCCACGAAGATTGGCAAGTAGGAGAACCTCGTCTCGCCACCCCTTTCATCAACAATTGAAGAACACAACGTTCGCACCCATTTTAGCAAACTATGTATTTAGGTTTTGATTCAAATCAATAAATGTATTGAATTTCACAGAAAGCACTGTTTTGAGCCTCATCTTCGAGCAGTTGGTATAATTTCTTTACCCTTACATTCTTGGGTGCAAAATTTTATTATTGGTATAGTTTAAAGGCAACTGTTTGTTAATCATAGGTTAAGCGTTAATCATAGCTTTACTTGAAGCATATTGGCATAGTATAAACTTAACAAACTGGACTCTAACGGAATTTCAGAATTATTAGCTGAACATAAGGAAAGAGTAACAAAAGAAGTTCAGGATATAGTTAGAATTGTTCAAGCTAGGTCAAAACAAACTTCAAAAATGGACGAGCTATTTCAAACTATGATGCACGAGACGCAAGGACAAAAAGTAGTTGAAACGTTATTAAAGGATAAAGGGAAATTTACTGGTATGAATGTTACAAATTATTTAGACACGTTTGAGGAATTAGCTAAGTTACACGGTTTACCTGAAACAAAGTGGAAATCCTATCTTGGACGTCTGGCCATAGGTACTGTAAAAGCTATTATGGATATACATGACAATAAGGAATGGGATGAGTTTAGAAAAGAGCTGCATAAGGAATTCTACTTAGAAGACTACAGTCAACATAGTAGAGAAGGATTTATGAAATGGATTAGTTCACCTAAGCCTCACATTTCTTTAACTCAACTCCATGGCGAATTTATGAAAAGATTCTCTCAATTACCTGAACAGGATAGGGTTGCCCTTACCCCAGACATCATTTTATATTTCCTTAAAATCTTGACTCCAGATATAAGGGTAGAGGTTGAGCGTAGGCTTGAAGAACCGGGAAAGAAATATGGGCTTACAGATGACTGGGGTGTAGTGAAAACTGTAGTTGAGGCGGTTGCTCATATGATCCAACGTAAAACACTCCTTTATGAATCGATGTCTCAACCATCTTCCAGTTTTCCTCCGATTCAGGCAACTAGGGATACACATATAGATTCAAAAGCTGAGCCTCCAACATCCACATCTAGAGTACCAACCGAGTTACAATTTGAGATTTTGTTTAACAAGTTGGACAATATGATGCATATGCACGAGAATATGTCTAAAGAGGTAGCGGCTTTGCAGAATGTGGTGTATGCTTTAAACCTTCAAGATAAACCTGCAATGCAAGCTCATCCGACTATTTATCCTCAACTAGTAAATGCTCCAAATCCACCATTAGTAGCTCCGAATCATCCATTAGTACCTCCTAATCCACCTTTTATACCTCCTAATCCTCCATTTGTACCCCAACCAATTCCTCAACCGATTCCTCAAGCATTTAACCAAAGAAATTTCAATGAAAGGAGAAATGCCAATGTGAGGAGATGTATCTGGTGCGATGCCACAGATCATTTGACTTATACATGTGAAGCATTGAAAGATGCGAAAGAGAAAAGACTTGTAATTGATATTGACAAGCGATTATGCGACTATAGAACACATTTACCCTTAGCTGCCAATTGGGGAAAGGGAGGGATGCAGAAGCTGTATGAAAACCTTTTTGAGTCTTCGAAATCTGCTTCTGCTGTTAAACTAGAATATGTTGATAGTGACTCTGATTCCGAACAAACAAGGGAAACGAGGAACTACTCAATTGAAGCTTTGATAAAGGCGAGAGATGATATTATGTAGAAAACTGCGTGGAACTCTCCTGTCGATCAATTCTCGATATATTCGCATATTGCGAATGTTGAAGAGAAAAGAAAGAGGGATGATGAGCAAGATACAAATGATTCAGGTAGACGAATGACTAGAAGTAAGATGAGAGATGAGCCAAAGCCTAAGAAAGTTCAGTTTGAACAAGGCGAAAGTTCTAAAACAAATGAGGAGCGAAGAAAAGAAATTAGGGAGGGTAAACAACCTGTGTTTAGTGAGCCAATTCAAACATCAGACAAAGTAGAGCAAATTCCTAGAACTGAAACAAAACCTGAAGAGAAACCAGAAAAGAAACCAAAACGAGTACCGAAAGCTATTCTTATTTCTGAACTTGAACAAAAAGTTGATTCGAAAGAAATATTGTATGATATCTTATTAAAAAGTGCAGTAACAATGACTTTAGAACAAATCTTCTCAATAGCAAAAATTGAATTTAAGGAAAATTTTATTAAACTAATTTAAAGGAAGAGATTCCCTCTGTCACAAGAGGTAGAGATGCAAGATGTTGCCGATGTAACTCACTTGATTCATGAATCTCTTTCTTTAGACTCAGAAGATGAAGAAGATAATATCTGTAATGTGAACAAAAATTTCTTAGGGCCGATTGTACCAGATGACGAAACAAAAAACTCAGAGAGTGATTTTAGAAAATGTTTTTGGGCGAGAGGCACACCGGAGATTAAAGTTAACTTAGGAGATCAGAAGAGATCATATTCTGCTTTAGCCCTAATTGACTCTGGGTCTGAAATCAATGTGATTTCGAAAGGATTATATGATAAGTTTAAATGGCCTATTGATAAAAATCACGGCTGGATAATGCGAACCGCAGACAATGGTTGTGGATCACTCCTAGGAGCATGTGCCAATATACCTCTAATGATAGGTGGAATTTCTGAGACATTCCACTTTTTCATTCAGGACAACTGCTCTTATGAAATTATCTTAGGTCAACCATTTATATGTGAAGCCAGAATGGAGACTAAAGTAATAGATGACGGCTCAGCATACGCAAGAATTAGATCTAAAAATGATCTACAATCGCTCCAAGTTATGATAGTTAGCCCAAACCATGTACGAAATAGGGAGCAAATTAGGAAGACGCCCATCCGTTCTCATGAAAAGATACGTGAAGATCATATGCCTCTTCGTGAGTTTGGAACTTATTATGATCAAAATTTTGCCTAGATGCCACTGTTGAGCGAGACAACGGTGGTTCTTGGTTTGATGTCTCGCACCCATCTGTAGATACTTTAGATAGTTTTTCTTTGTATTTCCCTTCATCATATTTGCAATTCAGTCATTATAAACAAATTCCTAAAAAAATTATAAAACATTATGAAAAATTTTATAAAGAGAAAGGATTCATTTCATCTGATGAACACATTGAAACCGTAATTGAAACTTTATCTTCAAACTCATTGATTGAAGAACTTCAAAATATTTTGCATGAAAAAGAAAATTTTAGATTTGTACTTTTAAATTCTATTGAGGAATATGATTTGGTTATTAAATTTGTCATGAGTAATGAAAAGGAAGCAAAAGTAAATACAAAATACAAAACCGTTGATAAAAAAATTAAACCGATTGCCCAATCATTACCACGAGAGAGTGAAGAGAAGTTTAGGAAAGTTACCAATGATCCTTATTTAAGAGAGCGCACAAATATAGGTCATACCTTCACAGAAGAAACTTTAAAGCTAATCAAGATAGGAAATGATGAAAATTTTTTGTTACCCGAGGAACGTGAACTATTTCAAAGAGTGATTAGAAAGCATGGAAAGGCATTTTCTTTATATTCCCATGAGATAGGTTGTGCAGACCCAAAAATTGTACCACCAATGATTATCTTTACAGTGCCTCACATTCCATGGAATCTTCGACCCATACCTGTTCCGAAAGCCCATTTACCAGAGTTAATGCGGCTTCTTAAGGAAAAGATTCACATGCAAATTTTAGAGCCATCGTCTGCACCCTACTCAAATAGATGGTTTACTGTTCCAAAGAAAAATGGCAAGTTACGGTTCATTCAAGATTTACAACGTGTTAACAAGGTTACTATTAGGAATGTAGGTACTGGGCCCATTGTAGGGGAATTCGCTGAAGCCTTCGTTGGTCATTCCATTTACTCAATGGGAGACTTGTATTCTGGCTACGATCAATTTCAGCTTGCTATTGAAAGTAGAGACATTACGACCATGAAAACTCCTTTAGGCTTAGTTCGCATGTGCACTTTGCCGCAAGGAGCTACTAATTCAGTAGCGCATATGATGAATGCCATGAATTCAGTATTACATGACTTCATTCCTAATATAGCCATGCCATTTATTGATGACATTCTTATTAAAGGATGTATTGAGAATGCGAAAGATGAAACTTTAGATTCCTCTGGCTGCAGGAAGTTTGTAGTAGATCATATCTCTGACTGTGAAAGGATTTTCCAGAGATTTGAAGAGGTTGGTCTCACATTCTCCATTGAGAAATCTGTTTTTGGTGTCAATGAGGTACTTATAGTTGGGCATTTATGTGGACATTACGGTCGGAGGCCATATCCACCTAAAGTCGACGCTATAAACAAGATTTCTGAAACCTGTAGTAATATTAGTGAGGTAAGACGATTCCTTGGTGCTTGTGTGTTTTATGCCATCTGGATCCCACACTATGCACATGTTGCAAACTGTCTTTATGCTTTACTAAGGAAGAATCGAAAGTTTCTTTGGACTGAAGAACACTCAAAAGCTATGAAAAAGTTAAAGAAATTACTTCTTGAAGCTCCTATTTTAAAGCGAGTAGATTATACTGATCAAAAGCCTATCATTTTAACTGTTGATACGAGCCCTATAGGAATAGGATGGGTTATTGGTCAGGACGATGAAGAGGGCAATAGGTATGCTGTGAGATTTGGAGCAAAGATTTTACACGATACACAAAGAAATTATCCGCAAATTAAACGAGAACTATGGGGTTTAGTAACGGCATTAAAATCCGATAAAGAATATTTTATAGGTGCAAATGTAATAGTTGAGACAGATTGTCTACCTCTAATTGGAATGATTACAAACTGTTCATCACCCGACATTGCCATGCTTAGATGGATTTCATACATCAAGTTTATAAATCCTGTTTTGATACATATTGCAGGTAAATCTAATCCTGTGGCTGATATGCTTTCTCGAGCTAGATTTGATAATGAGGAAGAAACAGAATTAGAAATAAATGCAATTAATTATGATTCTAAAGCATACGCATATGAACAGTTTAATATTGAAGAATACGAAGGAGAGTGGCAGGATATTGGAAAGTATTTAAGTACTTTGGTTAGGACACCTTCATGGTCTTCAAATAGATTTCGGAATATTAGGAAAAGAGCTTACAACTTTTTTCTGAAAGATGGTTTCATTTGGAGACATGCGAGGGGAAAAATTAGATTGCCACAACGAGTACTAGGTACTAAGGATCTTCAGTTACAAGTCATGAAGAGTATGCATGATACTTTATGGGCAGGACATAAAGGTTTTGTAGCTACGTATGAAAAAATTAGAGAAGGATACTGGTGGCCAGGAATTTATGTTACTGTTAAAAATTATGTTACTTCATGTGACGTATGTCAGATTCATTCCTCAGTCAAACATAGGGATCCGTTGCATCCTACCTATCCACCATGCATCCATTATAAATGGGTTGTAGACTTAGTTACCATGCCCAAAGGTATCAATAAGATGAGATATATAGTCTTAGCACGTGAAGATCTTACGAATCATGTAGAAGGCAAAGCTTTAAGATCTAAGACAACCTTGAATGTATGCAAATTTCTTCTTGAGGATGTCATTTCACGATTTGGTTATGTCGAGAAGGTAGTGGCTGATAGGGGAGAGTTAGATGCGCAGGAGGCTAGAGAATTCTTTGCTAGGCATGGAATTCGCTTAGCCCTTATTACTGCTTACAACCCTGAAGCTAATGGGAAGATTGAGCGAGGACATTCTCCTATTATTAAAGCAATTTCCAAAGCTTGTAATGGAGAAATTAAGAATTGGCCAACTTATCTGCCATTTGTGCTGTGGGCCGATAGAATGACCTGCACTAGAACGACGGGGTATATGCCGGCAGAGTTGATGTATTGCGAGAAACCGATATTCCCTATGCATACACAAATTGTTACTTGGACTACTTTATCATGGGAAGATAATCTGTCGACAGAAGATTTATTAGCTCTGCGAATCCAGCAGTTAGAGCAAGGGAATGAACGTTTAGAAGAGGCTATAGTTAAACTAAAGATTCTCGACTAAAAAATAAGAAGTATTTTGATAAATCACATAGGTTAAGGCCAAAGCCGATTTATGTTAATGAGTGGGTTTTACTGTATGATAGTACGTTTGATTCTCAATATGATGCCCGTAGGAAACTTAAAAGACGATGGTTTGGACCTTATGTGGTAGTCAAAACCTATGATAATGGAACGTATGCCTTACACGAATTAGATGGCACTCCTCTTAAAAACTTAATTGCTGGCAAAAGAATTAAATTATTTAAACAAAGAGATAATGAAATGTATGAAGTAATGTTTGATGATGAGCATGATTAATTATGTATGAATGAATTTCTTTAGTGTGGGTTTCTTTTGCAGGAAAACTAAGAGAAAATTTGAATATGAAATTTATTAATTTGTGTGTCTAGTTGTTGCTGGTTGAGTTTTAACAGGTCTTTGAAGAACAAATTAAGATGCATAAAGATGAGCAGATTGAAGATGAAGCAGATTGAAGATAAAATTGATTTTAGGTCGTATTTTTCTTTGTCTTAAAATTTTGTTTTACGTATTTTATTTGCATTCATTTAAAACTAATTGATAAAATCTGGAATGAAGAATATTAGTTTATAAAGGACTCTATTTAACCATATTAGGGAAATAAACATAATTTATATTTCTACATTTATAAATTAAG
>CM035413.1:3356850-3424350 GCA_020310875.1 Ceratopteris richardii
GCGGTCAGGACTGTGAACCGACGCTAGTTTTGCCATAGGTGCTGGAGTATGTGTGTGTGTTTTGGTGCTTCATGCCATAGTGGGTCGACAGGTGAGTGGAGCCATCTTGGCCGAGTGGACAAGACCACAAGCTGCACTCGGCTTCACTATGGGCAAGCCTTTCCGTGTGTGTTTATACATCATGTATCTATGTCGTTGCGCACTATGCTACGCCGGTAGATGGGTGGAACGAACCTAGCCGGGCGGTTAGGGCCACGAGTCGCATCCGGTTGCCACATAGGCCAACCAGTGTGTAAATAAATATAAATAAGAATAAGAAAAGAAAGATTTTGTGTTCCCGTCCCTGAGGAGGAGAGACAGAAAGGAGGAGGATGACGATCGTCCGGATGGGTGTGCCATGCATGTATATGTTTTTTTTGTGATCTTTTTGTGATTGTTGATAGATCGATCTGCCTAGCGTCCATGCCAATGAGGTATACCACCTTGATTCTTTTACTTGGGTCACGTTCTATTTTTGGAGATGGTCTCTTTTTGATTGCGCAAGTTTGGTTTTGTGTTGGACTTTGTCTTGTTTGCATATGATCAGTTAGGGAGGATGCCTATATGCATGCGGATTATACACGATGATTTTGGTTTTGACACATCTTTTTGGTACTTACATTTTTTGTTGAGATGTGGGAAGTAACAGGTGCAATGGAAAAGAGAGACTCCGTCTGGTATGTTTATACATGGTAAGTCTTTTTGTGATGGTTGGATTTTGTTTTGATGGATACTATAGGAACACAGGTGAAGGGTCAAAAGAAAAAGAGTGCCATAGATAGTAAGTAACACACACATTGGCTCATCAGGGATGACTTCGCGAGCAGAAGAGGGGAGTATGTTAACTGAATGGATGGCTGATTTTTGTTGCACTAATGTGTCTTCATTGTGTAGGAAAGGTAGCTGATTGCAGGTATTTGGCAAGGAAAATGTGTGCTGACAAGGATAAGCTTTGACTAAAGGAGCTTAAAAACTGGTTGCAGTATAGGGGATGTGTTGGAGTGTCCCGTGGGTTCAAAAGGCTTCACCAGGAGTCTCACCCACTTTATGCTCTCTATGGAAAGAGTTGGGTGAAAACGTCATTCTAGGCAGATCATTGTTTGATATGCTTTTAAGATGTGGTTTTCTTCTAGAAGCTAGACAGGTAGTGTATAATCTTCTTGTGCAAGGTTTTGTTGCATAGATAAGCTTGGTGAAAGGTTATGTTGAAGATGCACATGGTGGAAGCCCCCCTTCTTTGTGCACAAATGCAATTTGGAGGGAAGTCTATCGAGATCCCATTGCTAATACTTATGGCTCTAAGGCCTATGGTGACATTGGAAGATATCAACAGAGGTTTGGAGATGCATCATGAACTTGAAGGAGGAGACATTGCCCTCGGTAGTTCACTGATTGACATGGCGTGCTGTTGGATAATTGTTGGAAGGAAGGGTATTGAAATACTTGCGAACGTTGAAAAAATGAAGATGACCTTGTAATCGGTGGCAATTCTGTTCAATTGTATGGGAAAAGTGGGCTGGATGTTAAAGCATCTGAGGCATTTAACACGTTTTTTTGAGAGGCAATTGGGGGGGATACTCCTAATTGAAAGAGATGGTACAACCAAGATTTGGAGGCCATGAGAGAGCGGGTTGTGGTCTGCCTGCTTTTTGTCAGATGTTGGCAGGGAAGGATGCGAGGGTTTATTACCATTGATGCACTCACGGATAGAAGGAGAGAGGTCGGCTGCTGCAGGGGAAGCTATGGGCTGCAAATGCCCACACAAGGGAGGCAGGTCATTTTTTCAGTATTTGGAAGGAGCAACATGGGGATGGAGGTTTTTTTGGAAAGAAGAGGACACACTAGGAGGGAGAAATCCATAAAAAAGGGGAGGGCAAATGAGTTTTCTTCTTCTTCGTTTTGTTGATTTTTCGGCCGCGGCTGTTTTTTGGGGTTTTCATCCTCAGTGGGGGGGGCCTGCACTGAATATCTAAATAGAATGGGGAGCATGGGGGTCTTTATCGGAATGAAGGGAAGGTCGCAGGACTGAGGGCTGGGGGGGTTTCGGGGGTTTTCCTTCTCGTTGGCTGAGAGGAGTATGTGGCTCCGATTTTCAATTCTCTGATTGTATAGAAGAGGGAGAGTCCTACCATTTCGAAAGGAGGGTCCGGTTAGCAATAGAGGAACAGAAAACGTGCGTGCGCTCTAAGGAGTAGCTCAGGGAGCTGCAATGGGAGACATTTTCAGTGCTATGGCTGAGATTGGTTGTGAATGATATTGTGATCAAGCTAGCCCTCTTTTGGCCTGTAGATTACTTTTCTCAATACCGCCATACCCTTACAACTTCCTTTGAGTCGAAGCATCTCATCATTTTGGGGGAAGTGGTCGAGTGCCAGGGATCTAGTCACAATTGCCACACTACTTAAGAAGATTTGAGTGCAGTCATGGAAGCCAACAGGATTCACCAAGAGCAAGCCGAGTTGTTTTCTTTCCTCTGGATTTTGTCGATGAATTTCCAATAGCCACACGGGGTTCATAACAGTGCAACATGACATAGGTTATCATGACACAGAGATTTTCGGCTGCCTATGACCTGGAAGCCACTATTGTAAGTTATAGTAACACTAGAGTGGGACATAAGAGAAGGCAATAAAAAGGGATTTTCAAAAGAAATGAACCATTGCAATGCCAGTGTGCAAATGAGTGGGCATCTTAGTGTGTAGGAACACATTGTTCTCCTTTCCTAGAAGTGGAAACATGATTCGACGGAGAAGATGAGCCTTTGCGGGAATCGTCACTCCTCTATGTGAACAGAATTGGGAACTCTTCCCTCGCAGGTGCTTCAAAGGAGGTGAGCAATTGCGCAAGTGATGCATGGCTGCTGAACTACACAAATAAGTGGGATATAATTTGGGGGCTTCACTGCAGACAAAGTTCAATCAACTGACTAGTAGGTTGTCAGGTTTCCCTACCACTTATGAGTATTTCCCATCTCCTTACCAATTTACTTTGGGTCTTTTGCTCCTTGTCACTGTAAATGAGTTATCGTTCTTACTTGCTTGAAAAGTCAGAGGTTTCAGCGATAAAAGCTGATATGAATGGGAGATTGTACGCCAAGTTGAAGGTGATCTAGAACTTAACAATTAGGATCTAAGCGCTATGACTTTCTTTGTTTTCTAGCATTAGTAATGTATTGGGAATCCCTTGCACCTTCATATAAGTGATATATTGCTATTTATCGGACAACTTCAGAAGGTAACCCTTGGTATGCAACAGTTTAACTCTGCTATTATTGAATATCTGCATATACAAAATAGAGGAAATGCCCCTAGCATGAAAAATGTGGCATTGATTTACATGCTGCAAGGGAGTAGAGACTTGAGAACATAATTGACAATAGACTCTGAGTATTGCGAATGTGAAAGAATTAAGTGAAAAGTAATTTGAGGACTTGTGTTGAGTCCTATGGGACTTTTAAAGATCTACATGCTATTCGTGCTCCAAAGCTGAATTCTGCACACGATGATTGTTATTGATGATTACTTATTTAGAAGGTAAATCTAAACAGTTATGCATATTATTTCAGTACAGTCAAGTCTTGCAAGTCTTGCTTGTTTTGTATATGAATATCAAGAGTAAATTTGTATGGAAAGGTTTAGAAAAGGAAAAACACATGGTGATAACACACACCGTGAAGAGCCTTCTGAGTTCGTGTTCATCTTGTGTCCATAGTATAAGTTTATGTTGAAGTTGCACTTATAGGTATTTATGGGGATATCGCTGATCATAGCCATAAGTGGGGCATAGATATTTGGGGTGTGGTTGTGAGAGGGTGGGTAAAGGAGAATGAGTCCATGTGTGTATGATTGAATATATATGCACAAATGTGCGCGTAAAAGTGCATGTGCTTGGTTATGCATGTGAGCATCTATAGGTGAATATATGAGGGGAAGTGTGTGCATGTATGAGAGGGAGGAATGAATGTGTTTGGGTACGGGAGTGAGGAGGTGTATGAGTATGGGTATGAGAGTAGTGGGAAGGTGAGGGCTAAGTGTGTATGCATGCATAAGTGTGTGTGCGAGAGGAAAAAGAGGAAGGGAAAGTTATTGTGTGTGCATGTCAGTGTGTAAGCTTGAGTGTAGGAGGACAAGAGTGTGTAGAGGACAAGTTTGTGGGCAAAAGAAATAAGAGCAAAAGGAAGTGGAGAAGGGCAAGTGAAAGAGAGAACTAGGAACTAAGTGGACTCTGGAGGTGTGAACAAGGAAAGAGGGAGGCCCCGATAGGTAAACACTAGAGTGGGGTACCCCTTTGTGCATGTATCTTCCCGTATCCTCCATCAATACTTTGGAGTGAGATTGTGGACTTAGGGAGACCAAAATTGACCTAGTATCAGAAGGTTTGGGAAAAATATCATTGTGTATAGGCATTTTCCCTTGGACTAAGAGTGTTAACAATACTATTTCTTGTAGATTTTGCAATGCATGGATGCTTGTGAAAACTAAATGCTCCCCCAACCCCAACTACTTTCTGCTTCATGATTTCTTCATGCAGGAAAGCATATGGACTGCATGGCTTTCCTTGTGGGAAAGTGGTTCTTTGGGAATAAGGCAACACAAATGCTGCATACAGGATTACTCTTCTTGGGAAGACTTGTGTGTCAACAACCAGGTAATGTTTCTTGAATAGCTCAGTGCCAATTCTGACCTTTCTTGTGGCTGTCTTCAGGTCCTACTGGAACATAAGAATATGCTTCTCAAGAGGCTTGTTGATTGTCATCAGAGGAAGAGGGCAATACTGTCTGAGATCACACAATACATGTTTAGTAGATTCAAGAAGCAAAGAGGATCCATAAAATCTATCCTTCACAAACTCAACACCAAGTGGAAGCTTGCCTGGAGTGCTAGACAGTGGCAGCACAGATTTTTGAGTCTTTGGAACCTCCCCTTCAACATAAAGCACTCAACTCTGATGTGGCTCATATTGCACAATGGGGTATGGTGTGGTTCCAAAGCCAGGAAATATGGAATAAACTATGAAGTTTGTAAATTCTGTGGCAAGGAGGAGGACATCCCCCACCTATTTTTCAACTGCAGTCATGCTTAGAAGTACTTGTGTCTGCTCTCTATCATGTTTTACAAGTTTCAGGTCAATATCACCTATAAAGAAACCCTACTTGGGACCAACAGCATAATGGACTATGTTTTGTGGAACATTTGGAGGGGACATATTCTTTGGCACATCTAGTTATCTAGAAACTAAAAGGTCTTCACCAAGAGGGACTGCTCTCTGCAGCATAGCTGCCTCACAGGCCTCAGGCACATTGGCCAAAAATGTCTTAACCTGATATCTAAAGTTCCTCATGAGGACTTTAACTTTTCTGTTCACTTGGCCACTACCCCCCCTTTTAAATGGAGAGATTCTCTACTTAAGCTGTATTGTAGAAACAGGATGATAATGATTCATTTATATATCTAGGCCTTGATGGCTGCTGCCTACATTGGGAGGCTTTGTGGGGATGTCCTGCCCCTTGTACAAGTTTACAATTCTTAGTTAATTCATATTTCCTGTTTTCTAAAAAAAACATGTCATTTGAGAAAGAAAGGATGAGGCACATAACTTCTCTAAGACTTCTACAAAAGTTCTTGAATCCATGAGCCTCCACATCTCTTGTGTGGTAGGACACCGACTCGATCACCCTCACTAAACTAAAATAAAGTTTCTAAAGATAAGAGCTCAATCCAATAGACAATCTCCATGTAGATCTCCATAGTGCTAAAGTGATAGCACCTCTGCTGGAATAGAGTGGTCCAACTCCATGTACATAAACCAATGAAGTAGCAATCTGTCAAGCAAGAAATATATGTGCACAAATAATTATGTTCTACCTTTATGAACAATACTTGCAAACCAAAGTGCATGGTTAGACCATGGTATGGAGTGCAAGTAAGGCTCATAACATGTCCAAACCTATAAGCAATGTGTAGTGCAAAGCAAAGTGCCTGGAATCAAATCCAAGATATGCAAATACACGACACACAAGTCATAGCATGCCCTTCTATATGAATCAATATTGATATATCAGGGTGGCCTAGTGTGTATACAACATAAGACACAATGGATTATAAATAAGGTTCATGTCTCCCGGTTCTGTCATGCTCATCATGTGTTGTTCTAATTTGTTGATTGGTTGTTGTACTTCAATACTTCACTCCATTTAAGTTATTGCAAGGAACTATTCGTAAGTTCATTAGGACGCATGTAATGTATCTGCCAACAAATAATTCTCTGTACATCCACATGGTTCCAAGCACATATCTATAATCATGGTATATTATATGGGTTGCTCATCATCCACATGGTTCCAATAACATATCTATATATTATATGGGTTGCTCATCACATAGTCAAAAAAGAAAACACGCCATATGATTAGTACCTATCGGTCCCGAGTTGTGGGACATCTTGTATCAACCACATATTCTTGTATTGTTCTCCCTATGTGGGTGTTCTTGTAATCGGAAGTGTATTTCCAAAATCTTTTCTACTATAATTAGAGAGCACAATCTAGTGCTCCCCTGACATTTTGGCAAGACTATCTTCATAATAGACCAGCACCATGGATTCCCTATGCAAGGAGATTCAATCTACCATAAAGGACTTGATCAAACATGTTCAAGAGATGAAAATATTGCTACAACAAGATTATTGATGAGTTTCAAGCTATGCTTTGAATATCAAGATGTTGTTTCATGGAACTACATATCAAGAAGAATACATGGTTAATCAATTTTGAAGTGGCCTCAATCTTGAAGTCAAATACCTCTTGCTATCCATGCCTCAAGCAAATACCTTGGAGGATGTTGTCAATCAGATAGTTCAATGTGAGAATCAATGATTCAAAGAAAGGCAAGTCCAAGGGCTAGAAGTGTTGAATAATCAAGACACTATTCCTCAAACATTCGAATCAATAACTTTTGAAGACCAAGAAGTGATTATGAATGATATGGAGCATATAAATTATGAAGATAACAAGAAGATAAAGGACAGAGAGGAGTTCATGTTTAATCAAGGAGGTGTGCTTACTCAAGGCACTCCATCAAAGATCTTGGAAACACTACAACACACCACTAAAAGCTCAAAGGACCTATCTTGTGATGAACCTATGGAAGCTCAAGGGTGATCCATTCCTTCACCACATTTCAAGATTAAGGATCATGAAGAATTCAAGGCTGATCTTGTCTTAGATTCATGAATCTCACAAGGAGGATTGGAACACTTTAGTCATTGGAAATGCTATGACCTCAGTGATCATACTTGAAAGCTTACAAAAACTGTTTAGAGAGTAAAATTCAAGATTCATGAGTTCCATAGGAAGAAACCAATGAAACCAAAGCTAGAGAACATGGCCGCTCCTTGTGGAACTTGTTGCTTGAGGGGGAGGTGATGTCATGGACAAGGAAACCATCTTAAACCTTGGATTCTATGTGACTTTCCATATCTCATGATTGGCTCAGAGTTTTGTAGAAACTAATGATTCTATTGCATCTGAAACATGTTAAAACCGCAAGATTGATTGTCTACTTGCTAAATTCTAACACTTTAAGGTCTTGTTTCAAGTTGATGACACCATGATGACATCATCAAGTCATAACCGCCATAGAGCACCACCTTTGAAAACCTATAAAAGGAGGGCTTCACCACTCTTATTCTCAATCTTTTGGATGCTAGTCTTGGGAGATCAAGGGATCCTAATCACCAAGTAAGTACTTTCAAGTTCTAGTTGAAGTTCTAGTCTTGTCTCTTGCTCTAGTCTTGTATCGTGTACATCCTTTCTTGTCCTGTTGTAATCTCATAGTACGAGATCCTTTCTAGTTATTTCTTGTATCTAGTTCATATCCTTGAAGGGAATTCTTTTAATTGAGATATCTTGTTTCCTACCTACGATCCCGGGTTGTGGGATCTCCTGTATCATCTCTAGTCCAATTTCCCATACCTATCGGTCCCGGGTTCTAGGACGTCTTGCATCAATCACATAATCTTGTATTGTTCTCCCTACGTGGGTGTTCTTGTAATCAGAAATGTATTTTTGAAATCTTGTCTACTGAAGTCAGAGAGCACAATGTAGTGCTCCCCTTACACTATGTGTGTATTACTGCACAATAGAGATACATAAATCACATGGTGCAAGACTTTCCTTACATCAAGCAGACACTCAGAAAAAACCATAAAAAACCATATAGGTATCATAATCAGTACCGATAGTAGCCTACAAGAGAAATCCTTAAGAGTTCAATGAGAGAAAAGAGAAGCTCTAGAACCAAGATTTAGGCACAGCCTATAGGAGGCAGATTAGAACAAGGTATGATTACACCAGAGAGAGAAAGGACTAGAGGACATTGGTCTCATAAAGATGATGATCATTTACGTCTACATAGATAAAGAGAGCATTCAAAAATACTCAGACCTTGAAAGTTGTCAAAACCATGAAGAAATAGAGTAGGGAAGATCTTGGTCACCTCTTCTTTTCGTGCTCAAGGAGCTGCTTGAGCTGGCAAACTCTTACTAGGATTTTGAGTTTACAAAGTCAGATCAACTAGAAGTAAGTGTTACTTGGAGAAGCGATTGGCTCCTCTTCTGCCTTGCGGAATGCCATCAAAGGGGAAGCGCTTTGGAAGATATGGAAAGAAAGATGCATGGTCAACTTCAATGGCCATCCAAAAGAATGTTCAATTGAAAAATCCCTAGGCCTATTAGGCGTAAGAATATGTAATTGTAAAAGTTTCACTCCTTTCAAACACCATAGGACTTCGTCTTGTAAAACAACAAGGTTAAAAGCAAGTGGGGGGCCATGACGGTGATGCAAAAGCCATTAACCTTCTCTCTAACTCATTCTAAATCATACGTCTCATTCTGAATCTTAGGTCTCCTGTGTGTTTTGCACTCTCATTCTTCTTGCACCTCCAAGCCATCCTACCCGTGCTTTATGGGGTATGCGGGATCATAAGGGCAGTATGCACATTCAGTGTACAATTGTTTTATTATTAATTCTAGTGAGGGAGACTAGGCCCTGATCAAACTTCCTCTTTTATACAAAGAAAATCAAGTCATGGTATTTTGAATGGAGTTCCAATTTAGATTTTCTCTCATTTTCTTTACATTTTGATTAACCTTTCATTATCTCCGTGAGGACCACATGTGCCGGTTTGATTTCTTTAGAAAAGTATATTAAAGGAATAAAAAAGGACGTCCCTTAGAAGAGAGGATATGAAGCCTATTATAATTATATATAATGAAGAGTATTTGTTTTCCACGTTCAACACAATAGATAAAAAATACCCTTTTGAAATAACGGGACCTTGCCACGTGTCCCCGTCCAACCTCAAACATTTCCAAGTAAAGCCTCATCTAACCATAGATGTGTATTATTACACCATAGAGAGGAAATACATAAATCACATGGTGCAAGACTTTCCTTACAACAAGCAGGCACTCACACAAAACCATAAAAAACCATATAGGTATCATAATCAATACCGATAGAAGCCCTACAAGCAAAATCCTTAGGAGTTCAATGAGAGAAGAGAAGAGAACCTCTAGAAGCAAGATTCAGACACAACCTAGGGAGAGGTAGGTTAGAACAAGGTATGATTACACGAGAAAGAGAAATGACTAGAGGACATTGGTCTCAAAAAGATGACGATGCTTTACCTCTATGTGGATAAACAAAGCATTCGAGAACATTGAGACCTTGAAAGTTGTCAAAACCATGAAGAAATAGAGTAGGGAAGATCTTGGTCACCTCTTCTTTTAGTGCTCAAGGAGCTGCTTGATCTAGCAAACTCTTACTAGGATTTTGAGTTTACAAAGTTAGATCAACGAGAAGTAAGCATTACTTAGAGAAGCAATTGGCTTCTTTTCTTCCTTGTGGAATGCCATCAATGGGGAAGCGCTTTGGAAGATATGGAAAGAAAGATGCATTGTTAGCTTCAATGGCCATCCAAAAGAATGTTCAATTGGAAAATACCTAGGCTGATTAGGTGTAAGAATATGTAATTGTAAAAATTTCACTACTTTTAGACACCATGGGAATTTTGTCTTGTAAAAAACAAGGTTAAAAGCAAGTTGGGGGGGCCATGAGGGGGATGCAAAAGTCATTAACCTTCTCTCTAACTGATTCTAAATCATACCTTCCATTCTGAATCTTAGGTCTCTTGTCAGTTTCCCATTGTCATCATTCTTGCACCTCTGGGCCATCCTACCCCTGCTTTATGGGATATGGGCGATCCTAAAGGCACTATGCACATTCAATGTACAATCGTTTTATTATTAATTCTAGGGAGGGACACTAGGCCCTCGTCGAACCTCCTCTTTTATACAAGGAAAATCAAGCCATGGTATTTTGAATGGAGTTCCGATTTAGATTTTCTCTCATTTTCTTTCCATTTTGATTAACCTTTCATGATCTCCATGAGTTTCTCTTTCTCCATTTGAACTCTTACTAGGATTTTGAGTTTACAAAGTCAGATCAACTAGAAGTAAGCATTACTTGGAGAAGCGATTGGCTTCTCTTCTGCCTTGTGGAATGCCATCAAAGGGGAACTGCTTTGGAAGATATGGAAGAAAGATGCATTGTTAACCTCGATGGCCATCCAAAAGAATGTTGAATTTGAAAAATTCCTAGGCCTATCAGGCATAAGAATATGTAATTGTAAAAATTTTACTCCTTTCAGACACCATAGGACTTTTGTCAAAGAAAGTGGAGGAGGCCATGAGGGTGATGCAAAAGTCATTAACCTTCTCTCTAACTCATTCTAAATCACACCTCTCAATCTAGATCTTAGGCCTCCCTCCTTGTTTTGCACTGTCATCGTTCTTGCACCTGTGGGCCATCCGACCCATGCTTTATGGGGTATGGGGGATCCTTAGGGCACTATGCACATTCACTGTACAATTGTTTAATTATTGATTGTAGTGAGGGAGACTAGGGCCCGGTTGAACTTCCTCTTTTATGCAAAGAAAATCAAGTCATGGTGTTTTGAATGGAGTTCCAATTTAGATTTTCTCTCATTTTCTTTCCGTTTCTCTCATTTTCTTTCCATTTTCCATTCTGAATCTTAGGTCTCCTGCCGGTTTTGCACTATCATCATCCTTGCACCTCTAGGCCATCCTACTCCTCCTTTATGGGATATGGGGGATCCTAAGGGCACTATGCACATTCACTATACAATTGTTTTATTATTAATTCTAGGGAGGGAGACTATGCCCTGGTCAAACTTCCTCTTTATTAAAAAAGAAAAAAAAGACTAGTCAAACTTCCTCTTTTATACAAAGCAAATCAAGCCATGGTATTTTGAATGGAGTTGCAATTTAGATTTTCTCTCATTTTCTTTCCAGTTTGATTAACCTTTCACGATCTCCATGAGTTTCTCTTTGTCCACTTCTAGGAGGACCATATGTGCCGGTTTGATTTCTTTAGACAAGTATCTTAAAGGAATAAAAAGAGGACGTCCCATAGGAGAGAGGATATGAAACCAATTATAATTAACAAATATATAGAAGAGTATTTGTTTTCCACATTCCAACAGAAGTGTCATCTAATATGGATATTGACGCATAAAATAGATCAAATGTACCCTTTTCAAAATAACGGGACCTTTCCACGTGTCCCCTTCCAACCTCAAACATTTCCAAGTTCATGATGACCCTCACTTCATTAATGTTGATGCACATGAGCTTGGCGAAGATGATGCTTTGATAATCAAGAGAGATTCGTTAAATGCTTAGCAAAATCAACTTGCTGACAAGTTCAATGAAGTATCCCTAACATATACAAGCATGACCACTACACATGCGAGAGAAATAAAAAAGTGATACGTGTCATCCGGGATCATCACATTTTGAGCAAAGGTATATGTTGCAAAGGCTTGGTGTCACTTCTCTACAAATGAGAAAGAAGGAGGGAGAGAGAGAGAGAGAGAGAGAGAGAGAGAGAGAGAGAGAGAGAGAGAGAGAGAGAGAGAGAGAGAGAGAGAGAGAGAGAGAGAGAGAGAGAGAGAATTTCGTCACCATAGCTACGATTAAGAACAAGTAGGAGATGCCAGCACAAATTCCAAGAAATGCAAGAAATGAAAATAACTAAAAACAAGAAAGAACAATAACCACCTAAAGAAACACATATGAAGCCATGGAATGGAGACACAAATGAACAGGATTATTTCATTAGAAGCAAGAAATATTTATACAATATAGATGGCTGTTTAAGGCTCTTCTCACCATACCCTCTACTCACCCTCCAATATAACCTTAGTCTCATCATATATATGAAAATTGAGCCCTTAACACTGGCATGCACGGTGGACTTGAACTACAACTATCCCTTGATAAGTACTACCCCCCTCATCAAAATGAAAAGTACATAGAAACGATCTATAGGCTGGGAACCTTTATACAACATGCCATTGAAGAAAGAAAGGATGAGGCACATAACTTCTCTAAGCCTTCTACAAAAGTGCTTGAATCCATGAGCGTCCACATCTCTTGGGTGGTAGGACACCGACTCGATGACACTCACTAAACTAAAATAAAGTTTGTAAAGATAAGAACTCAATCCAATAGACAATCTCCATGTAGATCTCCATAGTGCTAAAGTGATAGCACCTCTGTTGGAATAGAGTGGTCCAACTCCATGTACATAAACCAATGTAGTAGCAATCTGTGAAGCAAGAAATATATGTGCACAAATACTTATGTTCTACCCTTATGAACAATACTTGCAAACCAAAGTGCATGGTTAGACAATGGTATGGAGTGCAAGTAAGGCTCATAACATGTCCAAAACTATAAGCAATGTGTAGTGCAAAGCAAAGTGCCTGGAGTCAAATCCAAGATATGCAAATACACGACACGCAAGTCATAGCATGCCCTTCTATATGAATCAATATTGAAATATCAGGGTGGCCTAGTGTGTATACAAAATAAGACTCTCACGATGACCCTCACTTCATTAATGTTGATGCACATGAGCTTGGAAAAGATGATGCTTTGATCATCAATAGAGATTCGTTAAATGCTTAACAAAATCAACTTGCTGACAAGCTCAATGAAGTATCCCTGACATATATCGGCGTGACCACTACAAATGTCAGAGAAATGAAAAAGTGATATGTGTCATCTTGGATCATCACATGTTGAGCTTGATATCTCAACATTCCCTCAAGCTCAACAACATGTCTTGTAATCCAAGCATCTTTCAAAAGTTCTTCAACTCAGCTCCAAGTGCTTTAGTGAAAATATCAGCAACCTGCTCATCTATCCTCACATAAACAATATCAATATCACTTTCTTTAACCTTCTCTTTGATGAAGTGATAATGTACCTCGATATGCTTTATTCTAGCATGAAAAACAAGATTTCATGCTCATTGAATGCTGCTAAGATTATCACAATAGTTGATGATCATCTTTTACACTTCCATACCTAAGTTTGTAAGTAGCATCTCTAATCATGATGGTTCACATGCTGCCATTGTAGCATCTCTATACTCAGCCTTTGTAATCGACAAAGCAATAGTGGGGTGCTTCTTACTACTCCATCTAATAGCTGCACTTCCAAGCAAGAATAGAAAGCCACTAGATACACAAGCTTCATAAAACAACGCATAATCCAGAGTAGCACTCACATAACATAGAGTGTGCCTCAAAGCATCTAAATGCAGCTTTCTTGGAGCCTGAATAAATTGACTTTCAAGCCCAACAGTGTAGCTTACATCATGCTAGCATATTCCAATGCTTCACCTGATGTAGTATCCTACTTCAAATTATGATCTAATGGCAGAGAAATTGTCTTACAATCAACCATACCATACTTTTGCAACATACTTAAGGCATATTGCCTTTGTGACATCCATATCCCTATTTCTGTATGTATTAACTCAATGCCCAAGAAATAGCGTAGAACACCAAGATCTTTCATGTCAAATTCCTGCATAAGGAGATGCTTTACCTTTTTAATGCTTTCTTCATTATCACCACCTACAATCAAGTCGTCAACATAAATAGCCACAATCATGATGCCATCATCACCCCTCCTTGCATATAATGAATGATTTGCATCACACATAAAAAATCCAATGGTGGTTAAGTAGTTAGCAATCCTTGCATGCCAAGCACGAGTGGCTTGTTTAAGCCGATACATAGCCTTTTGCAACTTGTAAACATATTCTAGGTGCTTTGAATCCTCATATCCTTATGGCTGGTCCTTGTATACTTCTTCTTGTAACTCACCATGTAGGAAATCATTTCCTTTGAGTGCATCAATTTCACCCCCTGCAAATTTACATGTCCATTTTTTTTGTGCCAGATCTCTATATCAGCAATAACACCTTCAACTTTTGCAAACATGGCTACATTCATTTCAAAAATTTTCATATTTAAGGTGAACATCCTGTCCAATTTGTTTCCTTTGGAAATCAAACTTCCATCTTGTTTGTACTCTTCTACATATAACCCATTAGCATTGAACTTGATTTGTAATACCTGGTCAACTATTTGTCCAACAAAAACTAGATTTTTTGTTACATTTGGAACATGCAACACATCAGCAAGATGGTTTACCTTCCCATCCTCCATAGACAATGCTATGTTTCATGTATGCTCGATAGGGTGTGATGTGTCATCACCTGTTTCAACATACCCAAGTAATTGCAATTTTTGCAGACTACTAAACCATTCCACATGAGTCGTCATGTGATTTGAAGCAATTGAATCAACATATGAGACATGATTTTGAAACATTAGCAGACATCGTATTCATCATATGATGTTGAACCATGAACAACTTCTTAGAATCATCTACACTTGTGGATGCATAGTTATTTTGTTGCCTTTTGTTATTTTGATTCTTTAGCCTACAATCACGTTCAAAGTGTTTAGGTTTACCACAATTCCAACATCCTTTATTGTCATTACATGAATCATTTCTTTGGAATTTTCTACGGCCTCTTTGGATCCCCTTGCCTTGAAACTGTCCTCTACCTCCTACATGATTTTGATGTTAACGTTGGTCTTGGTTACTGTTTCCTTTTCCACTTGGAAAGCCTCTATCCTCTACCTCTTCCTCTACCAAAGTAGAATACCTACTTAGAACTAGGTTTTTCGTGGGATTTTGAATCCTCACTAAGATTATTTTCTTCAATAATTAGCATGGATACTAGATCAGCAAAATTGGGAATATTTTCAAGTGAATCACATATTCTTTTGATTTTTAGGGTGTAGTCACTTATCGATATGCCCTTTTTCTCCAATGTATGTAGCTCTTTCTTGAGTTGCAATTTCCATACCTTTGTATTGGTCTCATACAATGTGACCAAGCTATTCCAAGCCTCTTTGAGAGTCTTGGCATCTTGTATGTTCCTAATCATGCTATCCTGCATGCTAACAGATAGCCAATACGTTACTTTCATGCTCCTTGATTCCATTCCTCATATGCTCTTGATTGGTCAACAGTTCAATTCATCTCTAGTAACTGTGGAGCATTTTCATTCTCTCCTTTGATGTACTTCCAATAGCCTTTTCTGAATAGGAAATTCATCATTCTAAATCTCCAAGCATGGAAGTTGTTCTTGTCTAGTTTACTGCTCATAAGTTGACTCATTTCATTTTGTTTTGGGAAGAGAAGGTCTCTATATTATGCTCAGAGATCACAAACTCATATGAATTGACCGGAAAGCTTTCGTACACATTTTATTGAAGTGTATACATAACTAAAGAAAATTATTTCATGAAATTGGCTGCACCATGTAAGGATAAATGAATCTAGAAAGTCAGGGGGGTCACCCCAACTTTTCACGATCTAGAAGATGTGCACACATAGTCATCTTCTTTGATCCATATCTAGAGATCTACTAAATCAAAATTAATGAAAATTGACACGTGTACACTATACACTTTACTATAACTATAACAAGTTAAAGTATAGAAAATGGATGAGTATACATAGAGAAATTGATTCCACAAGTCCACTTAAAGAAAGCAGATGTTGGAGCATAAATTAGAGAGAGATATACTCAATGAAATCTATCAAAATGTAAATTCTATTGAACATATGATACAACAGGAGTGTAGTGGACTACACATAGATGAAGTGCACTCAATGTATGCTCACCGAAGTAGCCCAACTCCTCTCAAAATGGCTCTCTTATCCTGTGACTAAAACCATGTGTATTTATACACATATTTGAATTTGAATTTTTGAATCTTCTCACCTAAACATGATCCTACACTTTAGGGATGTAATTGATTTGATTCCTCTACAAAATGGGTCATGGGTAGCCTCCTAATTTCATAAGATTCTTTCTTGTTTTCAATTTTACAATTCATCCAAGATAAAGCTTTGAAATTAACAAGCATAGGTTCATATGTTGATCTCATTGAGAAAAGGTAAATATATGTGTAGTCCTAAATCCTTAGCAATGCACTTACGCTTGCTAAATGCACCATAAACTCCCCCTCAAGCCTAAGATGCTTAAGGCTTCAATCCTTCAAGATCTCCTTTAATCCAATGATTGATTTTAATCTATTCAATTTGCTTCCATCCAAGGCCTTTGTCATCATATCTGCACATTGTTGATGAGTTGATACATATGAGAGTTATATCTTCTCACTCATAAACGTTTCTCTGGCATAATCATAATGAACTTCTATATGTTTAGTCCTAGCTTGACAGGTTTAACAATAAGATGTAATGACCTAATATTATCTCAAAATATTTGTGTAGTTGATGTGTTCAAACCTAAATGAGAATATAGGCTTATAATCCACATAGCTTCTTGTGTGGCATTTGCAATTCCTCTATACTCAGCTTCTGCTGATGAGAGAACAACAATGGGTTTCTTCTTTGAGGACCATGAGATAAATTTTGTACCTACACAAGTAAGGTATCCAAAGGTGCTTCTCTTGGCATCTTTAGGGCTTGTCCAATCTGCATCAAAGAAGAGTTTAACATCTATATCAGATGTATATGGATAGTATAACCCTTCATTGATTGTGCCCTTCAAATACTTTAGGATTCTCTTGGTTGCTTCCATGTGAGGCTTTGGAGTGTGCATTAATTGACGCAACACACTTGCTCCATACTAGATATCTACTCTAGCTAATGTAGCATAATTTAAGCTTCCAACTACACTTTGTTAGCTAGTTATGTCTTCCACTAGCTCACCTTCATGAGCACTTAACTTCATATTTACCTCCATAGGATTACCTACAACCTTTGTATTTTGTATTTGGAATTTAGAGAGAATATTTCCAATGTATTTCCTTTGTGTGAGAAACAGACAAACCTAGGAAGTATGTGAGAAAACCAAGATCACTGATCTTGAACTCCTCCTTCATTTGAGCTTGGATATTCTTGATTCCTTGTGCATCATTTCTTGTAATGATTATATCATCAACATATACACATAGGTATATGACCTCTGAATGATTCATCTCAATGAAGAGGGAAGGATCTACCTTGCTTACATTAAAGCCTTTATCATGCAAATCAGTAACAAGTCTATGATTCCAAGCTCTAGGAGCTTGCTTCAAGCCATACAAAGCTTTCCTTAACCTACACACATGTTCAAGGTATAATTGATCATGAAAACTAGGAGCTTGAGCCATATATACCTCCTCTGATATCCAACCATTTAAGAAAACATTTTTAACATCCATTTGATATATCATCCAATTCTTGGAAGATGCAAAACTCATGAGTATCCTAATAGTAGGCATTTTGAACATGCAAAAATGTTTCTTCATAATCAATACATTGTGTTTGTGCAAGCCTTGCTTTGTATCTGGTAATCAAACCATCATAATTCTTCTTTACCTTGTAAATCCACCTTGAGCCAATGAAATTCATAGATGGAATCTTGGGTACCATGGCACTTCTCCATTATGGCTTCTTCTTGGCTTCTTCATAGGTAGAAGGTTCTTCAAAGTTTGAGTCTTGTGCTATATATATTGAATGTTTAGTGACCAAAGAAGTATTATATCCATACTTTTCTTGTTTTCTTTTCTCTCTAGTACACCTTATAGTTTGTTGAGATGATTTTTCCACATCTCTCAATTTCCACACTTTAGCTTTGCCTTTGGAGTTCCACGAATTTATTTCCCTTCTTGGTGTCTTCTCATCATCATCAAAATCACTTGATGCTTCAAATGTGAGCTTATTAGTCTTTTATAATGTTGAGAAGTATTCCTCTAGATCATAGGAAAGTTTGATTTTCCTATGGTCAGCTTCAAACCAAGATTTGTTTTCATCAAACACAACATCTCTACTTACAATGAACCCTTTGTTGCTTGGATTGTATAGCCTATAAAATTTTTGATGAAGGTCATAGCCAATGA
The DNA here is from genome assembly GCA_020310875.1 of Ceratopteris richardii. Lineage (NCBI taxonomy): Eukaryota > Viridiplantae > Streptophyta > Polypodiopsida > Polypodiales > Pteridaceae > Ceratopteris > Ceratopteris richardii. The sequence goes on from CM035413.1 coordinate 3,375,255, forward strand.
AGATGCATGTCTGTATCTTCCTATCTAATTTGCCTCTAATTTGTTAAGATATGTGTGCATATGCTATGCACTCAAAGATTCTGCAATGATCAAGGCTAGGTGTCACTCTAGCAAAATGATGTACCAACATGAGGAGATCCATCTCATAAATGTCAATCCATGGAGATGTGAGAACTTGTATGATGACCATGATCAAGTGAAGTGCACACGTGAGTGAGTGAGAAACACAAAGGCATGCAAACCCATACATGTTGAGATATCAAGCTCAACATGTGATGATCCAAGGTGACACGTATCACTTTTTCATTTCTCTAGAATGTATAGTGGCCACACCAGTATATGTCAGGGATACCTGATTGAGATTTGCTTGATTTATCTACCAAGAGTGATGACACATTTGTTTTCTTGCCAGCTCACTCATTAGCAAGCATTTAGATTTCCCTTATGTATTGTTCTTTATATATGTCACTTGTTGTATTGTTATTTTAGGTCATTCTTGTGCATTCCTTTTATGTAATGGAAGAAGATGATGAAGAAGAAGAAGATCATTCTTCCTTGCCTCAATCTGTGTGTGTGTGCTCCTCTTTGATTGTGAGAGTGTGTGTGTGTGTGTGAGCTCTCTTCTGTATCTCCTTCCTCATGACATGGTATCAAAGCTAGCATGGCTATAGAGAGCTCGTGGAGAAGGATGACAGTGAAGAGTATGCAAGAAGGCGTGGAGAAAGCATGATTCACAAACAACCTCAGATTGCTACGAAAGTTGGCATGAAGGTGGGGCGCATAGAAAAACCTGGTTAGTTCGCATCTTGTTTGGCAACACTCAAATATTCTAGATGGATAATTTCAAATGATTCTGTGTATTGTTGATACACAAAAACTGTGCTTTTTTGAGATGGAACTGTCATGTCAAAGTGCAATAGTGTTCAAGTAGAAGTATTGCTTGTAGTGCTTTTGTAGTGTCGTGAAGCGCTACAAAAACGGCAAATACAAATGGAATGAGTTAGTGGTTATGAGCAATAAGTTGTATAAGAACAACTTCCATGCATGGAGATTCAAATGATAAATTTCATGATAGGAAAAGGCTATCGGAAGTACATCGAAGGAGAGAACAAAAATTCTCCATAGTTACCAGAGAGGAATCAGACTGTAGACCAGTTAAGAGCATATGAAGAATGGAATCAAGGAGGATGAAAGGTAATGTATTGGCTATTTGTTAGCATACACGATAGCATGATTGGGCACATACTGTATGCCAAGACTCCCAAAGAGACTTGGAATAGTTTGGTCACATTGTATCAGACCAATACAAAGGAACAAATAATGCAACTCAAGAAGGATCTCCATACATTGGAGAAAAAGGGCATGTTGGTAAGTGACTATACCATGAAAATCAAAAGCATATATGAGTCACTTGCATCTATTGGTGTGAATGTAGATGATGATGATAAGGTTGAAATGTGCCTTCGTTGAAAGAGTCGATACAAAACAGATAGGTTCGTGTGTCGACTTTTATGGGAGTGATACACATAGTTTTGAGTGTATATATAAGCAGTTTAGAACATCTATTTAGACCAAGGAAATAATTTCAAATTTTCTTGATTTGGTATCCATGCTGATTATTGAAGAAAGGAATCTTGGTTAGGACTTGAACTTCCAAGGAAAACCTAGTTCTGAGCAGGTATTCTACTATGGAAGAGCTAGAGGCTTTGGAAGTGGAAGAGGCCACAATAACCAAGACCAAGGTCAACAACAAAATCATGTAGGAGGTAGAGGACAGTTTTGAGGCACGGGGAGCCAAAGAGGCCACAAAATGTTTCAAAGAAATGATTCAAGTAATGACAGTAAAGGATTCTCAAATTGTGGTAAACTTGGAAACTTTAAACATGATTGCAGATTGAAGAATCAAAATAACAAAATATAGCAAAACACCTATGCATCCACAAAAGCAGATGATTCTGAGAAGCTATTCATGGTCCAACATTATGTGATGAATATGATGTCTTTTGATGTTTCAAAATCAAATGGTAATGTCAGGTATGTTGATTCACGAGCTTCAAATCACATGACGAGTCATGCATAATGGTTTAGTAGTTTGTAGAAATTTCTAGTTCCTAGATAGGTAGAAACAAGTGATGACACATCACACCCTATTGACCATACAAGAAACATATTACTGTCTATGGAGGAGGGGAAGGTAAAACATCTCTCTAATGTGCTGCATGTTCCAAATATAACAAAGAATCTGGTTTCTATTGGACAAATGGTTTACCAAGGATTACAAGTTAGGTTCAATGCTAATGGGCTATATGTAGAAGAGTACAAATAGGATGGAAGATTGATTGCCAAAGGAAACAAAGTAGGTAGGATGTTCACCTTAAATTTGAAAATTCCTTAAATGAATGCAACTATGTTCGCAAAAGGTACAAGAGTTATTGGTGATATAGAGATATAGCATAATTAATCGAACATGCTAATTTGTAAAGGCTAAAATTGGTGCAGTCAAAGGAGATTGTCAATGGACTACCAAATTTCAAGGGTGTATAGATGGAAAAGGTATGTGCAACATGTCAATTTGGTAAATAGTCAAGAGCATCATTTCCCCATGACAAGCATGTTAGTGAGAATGTGTAAGAAATAGTACATAGAGATGTTTGGGGACCTACAGAGACCATAGCTATAGGTGGTTACATGTTTTATGTTACTTTCAGTTACAACCATACATGGAAAGTATGGATATATTTCATGAACAAGAAAAGTGAGGTGTTCACTCACTTCTAGAATTTTAAAGCTATGGTGGAAAAGTAGATAGGGAAGTATATTCAGACATAAAGATTTGATGGAGAAGGTGAATACATGTCAAACGAGTTTAGTCACTTTCTATGAAAGAGTCATTGAATTATATGATAGTTTTCATGCAAGTATACACCATAAAAAAATGGTGTTGCTGAATGCAAAAATAGACATATTGCAAAAATGGCAAGAGCCTTGATGGCTGCGAAGAATATGCCTCATTGTTATTGGGTAGAAGTTGTGCACACTGTTGTATACATCATGAACAAAACTTCAATTACTCTTGTACATCAAGTTACACCTCAAGAGAAATTTACAGGTAAAAAGCAAAACTTATCATATATGAAAGTATTAGGTGTATTGCATATGTACATGCTCCAGATGATTTGAGGAGAAAGCTTGATCCAAAATCAGAAAAATATATTTTCATTGGGTAGTCCTTTGAGCAAAAGGGATATAAATGTTATAACCCACTTACACGACCGGTGAAGGTAAACAAAGATGTGGTGTTTGATGAAATGCCAAGCTTCTATGTAGATGCCAAAGAAGGACTTAATCTTGACTCAAATGACAAAGAAAATGCTAAAAAATCAAGTGCAAAATCTTAGGTTTTGAGTGGACTTTATGCATCACCAAGGAATAGTTCCAACTCAAATCCATGGAGTGGAAAGTTACGTGGAAATATCAGTATAGAAAATTCATCAACTACATTGAACAAAGGTAAACAAAAGCTTTCTACTCATAGTAAAACATCTATAGGTTTTGAAGACATTGATGGAGATTCAAGTGGTTCAAACAGGATCCTTGATGAGGAGCTTGGATTGCCCTTTGTGAAGAATCCAAGAGTAAGAAAGGCACATGCAGATGATACAAGAAGAAGTGACCCAGGACGAAGAAGATCTAAGAGGATGTGAAATTCAAGGCAACCATTGATGTATTATAGTTACATGGCTTGTCATTGTGCCTACATGAACAAGGTAATACAAGAAGCTGAACCTTCTTGTTTTGAAGATGCAATCGGAAATTCCGATTGGTAGAAAGATATGGATGAGGAGATGGCTGCAAATTATGAAAATGAAACATGGAAGTTGGTTCCATTGATGCAAGGAAAGAAACCCATAGGCTTCAAGTGGATTTACAAGGTAAAGCACAATGTTGATGGTAGCATAAGCACATATAAAGCATGATTAGTAACAAAACGATAGGCACATAAATATGGCATTGATTATGAGGAAACATTCAATCGTGTAAGTAAAATGGCTACTCTGAGACCACTTGTGGAATTAGCAACAATAAAAGGATGGAGTTTGCATCAAATTGATGTGAAAGAATGCTTTCCTACATGGTGAGTGACAAGAAGAAGTATCCATGGACGAACCACAAGGATATGAAGATTCAAAGCACCCATAGTATGTTGAAAGGTTGCAAAAGGCTTTGCATGGGCTTAAACAAGCTCCTCATGCTTTGCATGCAAGGATTGCTGACTACTTAACCACCATTGAATTTTCTATGTGTGATACAGATCATTCATTATATGCAAGGAAGGGTGATGATGGCATCATGATTGTACCTATTTATGTTGATGACTTGATCATAGGTGGTGATAATGAAGAAAGCATTAAAGCGGTAAAGCAAATCCTTATGCAAGAATTTGACATGAAAGATCTGGGTGTGCTACACTATATCTTCGACATTGAATTTATACATAGAGAAACAGGTATATGGATGTCACAAAGGCAATATGCCTTGAGCATGTTGTATAAGTATGGTATGGATGATTTTAAAGCAATTTCTATTCCATTAGATCAGAATTTGAAGTGAAGCATAAAATGCTACTATGTATAGGAAAATTGTGGGAAGTTTGATATATCTCACAATTACAATGCTTGATCTAAGCTATACTATTGGACTTGAAAGTTAATTTATGTAGGTTCCCATGAAACCACACTTAGATGCTTTGAGACACACTCTACGATATGTAATTGCTACTTTGGATTATGCATTGTTTTATGAAGCTGGTGTAGAATTGCAGGTTCATGGATACATCGATGCAAATTGGGCTAGTAGTATTCCAGATAGAAGATCTACTAGTGGCTTTCTATTCTCACTTGGAAGTGCAACTATTACATGGAGCAATAAGAAGCAACCCATTTTTTCTTTGTCGTGTACACAGGTTGAATATAAAGATGCTACAATGGGAGCATGTGAAACATCATGGCTAGAGATGCTACTTGTAGATTTGGGTGTGGAAGTGCAAAAGACTATCACCATCTATTGTGATAATCTTAATAGCATTGGGTTAGCACAAAATCCTATATTTCATGCTAGAACAAATCATATCAAGGTACATTATCACTTCATCAAAGAGAAGGTATAAGCAGGTGATATTGATCTTGTTTATGCGAGGGCAGATGAAAGGTTGCTAATAGTTTTACTAAATTTGGAGCTGAGAAGTTGAAGAAGTTTCAAAAGATGCTTGGATTACATGATATCTATTACTAGCCAGTGATGGTCCCCATACATCCGTGTGTATCAAGTCGAGGAAATTCCTTGCCACATAGTTGCTCTTCTTGAATGGTTGTCGAGTTTCCTTTCGTAGTTGGAATGCTTCACAAAATTCATGTAGTCCAATATCATTGAATCTTGGAAGACCTCTTACCACTTCATGGTTGCTCATGTCCTTGAGCTTGGGAATGTTGATATGTCCAAAGCTTTTGTGCCACAAATCAATTTCAATAATCCTCTTGTTTCCAAATTGAATATACATCACCTTTCCATGTGGTTGGAATGTTCGAACTGAACATCCTGCCTTCTTTCCTTCCTTGAGCAATGACCTTGAATTCTTCTTTTGGATTCTTTATAAAGCAACCTTTTTCATTGAAGATAACATGGTATTCTTTCTCTACCATTTGTCCTACTGAAATCAAATTCTTTGCAATAGTAGGAACATGAAGAACATCAGCCAATACCTTCTTATCTCTAAGCTTGATATCTCTAATATGCTCAATTGCATGTTGAGTTTCATCACGGGTCTCCACACATCCTTTTTCACTTGGAGCTTGTAGCTTTGTGAATAAATCTCCTTGGCATGTCATATGGTTGTTGCAACCTGAATCTATGAACCATTTTTTATCATCACTTGTCGAGTTATTGTACTCATGCTTCATGGCAATCATGGTTTGCTTGTCTCCTTCACTTGATGTACTCACATAGTTATTTTGGCTTCTTTGGTTGCCTCCATTCAGCCTTCCATTCTTTTGCAAACAATCATTTGCATAATGTCCTAGTTTACCACAATGATAACATTTTATAACTTTATGAGGATTGTATGAACCTCGACCTCGTCCTCTATTTCTTCCTCGACCTCTTCCATGTGTGTTGACATTTGAGTTGTCTTTGTCCTCTGAGTTGTGTTGGCTGGAATTTGTGTTGTTGTAGCTTCTTCCTCTTCCTCTCAAGCCTCCTCTTGAGTTCCTTCCTCTACCTTGCCCTCCATATAACATTTGACTATGGTTGTCCTTAACTTTGTTGCCTTCTTGTTGTTGAGCAACCTCTTCAACCACAAGATTTGGTATAATCTCGTCGAATGTTGGTAGAGGGTTTCTATAAAGAATGTTTGTGATGAGGGGCTTCCACTTTTCTTCACTCCTCAAGCCATTGAGGGCTATTTGGACCATGTATTCCTTTTCTATCTTGCATCCAACTGATGCTAGATGATCTTGAAGCTCCTTGATCCTCAATATATACTCACTAATGCTTTGGTTTGAGGTTTTCTTCATGTTGTTGAACTCGTTATTGAGTTGCATTCTCCGAGACCTTGTTGAGATAGCATACACTTTCTCCAATGCTTCCCAAACCTCCTTCGCTATTTCTAAGCTTTGCACATGACCAATCATAGTGTTAGAAATAACTTGTCAAATGAACCTGTGAAATGAGGCAATTCTTGTAAGGAATTAGACTCAAAGTATAATTGTTCACTAGACTTGGTATCCTCTTAATCTCCATAAATAGATGGAATACCTTGTGGGAATCGATCATATAGGTGATCCACAATTTCAATGGAGGAAGATTCTCACTTTCTTTTCCCATTTCTCTTCTTGAATTTCTCTTAGAAATGCTTGTGAGTATTCATTTACAAAAATAGAGGTCCTCACTCGATGGAGTTGGGAACATAAGCATCCTTGAGAGGAAGGCTTATCCTTTCACTTCTGATGTTACTCACTTGTGATGTAGCTTGCTTTCTTGAATTGGCTATCATCTTTTCCAATCTTTCTAATAATCTATCAAAGTGTAACTCTATTTTGGTTGAGGTTGTGTAGTTAAAAAGGAAGCTAGCCTCAAACATAGTTTGAGCCAATTCCTTTGCACAAAGCTTTGTTCCTTCAATCTCTAGGTCAGCCCTAGGGTAACACTTTTCATGTTCTGTCACGTTCGGCCCTTCTTGGATTCTGGATTGATATGCTTTAAGCATCATGCCTAAGTCCTCACAAGTGGGATCTGCTAAGACTAACCCTACTCTAGGTGGTGGTGGGATTACATGAGGTTGATTATATGGTGATGGTGATGGCAGTGGTTTCTTTGTTAGACTCTCGCTCTCACTAACTTCAAAAAGTGACTACTTGCACTTTGATAGTGGAAGTCACACTTCCAGTAGAATCTAATACTAACCCAATAACGTTGATAGGGATGATCTTCAGTACATTGTTTGGGTTCTTAAGACAATCCCATAAGAGGTGCTCCTTCCCACAATCCCGACAAAAAACTTGAATTATCACTGGTTGGGGTTGCTTAGGTGCAGGTATAAGGCAATCGCAAATGGAATGATCTCCTTTGCATCTTTAGCATGGTCCTCTAGGTGGTGGGGGTCTTATCTATCTAGGTTGCGGCCTAGATTTAGGGTTTGTGTACATGACATTAGCGTATTATGGCTCCCAACATAGACGGGTGTCTATCGCGATTGACAGATGTCTATTGTAATAGAGGATGTCTATCATGGGTTTTTTCTATCATGATAGATGAGTGTTTATCGTGATAGAGAGGTTTCTATCGTGATAGATGGGTGTCTATCATGGATTTTAGCCTATCATAATAGATGTTGTGTGTTGCGATAGACAGGTATCTATCATCTGCCATCTATCATCTGTCGTAGATTTTGGTCTATTATGATAGACGGATGTCTATTGCAGTAGATGGGTGTCTATTGCGATAGATGGGTGTCTATCATGGGCTTTAGTTTGCTACAATAGATGATGTATATCATGATAGATAGATGTATTTTGTCTTTCATTTGTCGTCTCTTGTGATAGACCAAAAAAATGCAAATTTTTACGATGTTTCTAGTGATTTGGGATGCTCTAGTAGTGTAGTTTATCATGCTATACAAGAAATACCAAGTTTCTCTATCTGCCATGATAGACAGGGATCGCCATCTTGAAAATTGTATAGAGGTATGTCATACCTATGGAAGCTGGTAGAGATGATGATATAGCTAAAACCTCTAAGAACTGCTCACAAACAACAACACTAAATGCACAAAAGCTCTCTCTTGCTCTCTCTCACAGTGGAATGATGGGAGTGAGGTAGGTAAGGGAATATGACAAAAAACTGAAAAATTCAGTGAAGAAAGAGATGGAGGTGGTGAGGATGATGATGATGGTGGTGGTGAAGAAAGTAAGAAAAAATAATGAAGGGTAAGGAAATGACCTATGACTCTAGAATCAGAATTGTATGTCTTACCATCACATGCTCATCCTTAAAGCTCACTCCTCGGCAGTGGTGCAAAATTTGGTGTTACTCTAGCACAAAGGTGAGTAAAAGTGTGAGGAGATCCACCTCATAAATGTCAATCTGTGGATACATGAGAACTAGTATGATGACCACAATCAAGTGAAGTGCACGAGTGACTGAGAAGCACACAAGCATGCACACACATAACACACACGTGCTCATAAGGTAACAAAAAAGAGAGGAACAATGGAATGCTTTTCATTACAAATTAACTCTATTCCAAAAGCTTCAATCTCTACCAAGTCAACCTACAAAATGAGCTTTCTAGTGTCCAGACCCAGTGTCCAACCTAGTTAAAAATTAGGTTCTAAGGATTATTTGAGGGCCGACATGAAGTCTAAAAATTATGAAAATTGGTAGGTGGCTACTTCTATTACTCAAGCTCAAGGACTCCTTGGCTTGAAAAAAATAGAGCAAGGTTTCAAAAATGATTTTTACAATGTTGGTGTATTGATGAAAATCACCCTTGGTTGAAACTAATTTATGAAAAATTGATTAGGCCTATTCTCTGCCTGATCTGCATGATGGTTCCATCTCCTTGCTCCTTCTAACCCCTTTCTTTGGCCTTCTTATCTATTGATGCTTCTAACACTAGGTTTTCTTCCATTCCATGCTCCATATGGTGTCATGCCAACCAATGCTTTTAATTGCATTCTATTGATCAAATATGTGGTTGTAAATACAACCTCTACCCATAAGTAATTTGGTAGTTTTTTCTCATTTATCATTGACCTTGCAGCCTCCACAATTGTTCTATTTCGTCTCTCTGCTACTCCATTTTTCTCTAGGATATAGCTGGTAGTGATCTCCTTTTTTATTCCTCTCTCTTGGAGATAGGAATCAACATCATAGGAGAAATATTCTCCCATTCCATTTGACCTTAGTCTCTTCAAGGTTTTACCTATTGGATTCTCTACAAGAGGCAGATATTTCTTGAAACATGAAGACAATTCATCTTTATGCTTCATAAAGTATAATATCGTCCATCGGCTACAAATGTGTTGCTCTATCAAAATCACATAGTGAGATATAAGCATGCTCATCTTCAAAATGCAACAATATGTTACTTAGATGGAGTTCATTATGGGAAATATTAGAGGTGTGTAGGAATGATACTATTTGCAACAATCCATTGATCAACTTCTAGATATTTATCTTCATAGTTGCTATATCTCCTTCTGTGTCTTTAATACTTTTCTGTTTTGGGGTACGTTTAAGTAGTCTTTTTCATTTCCTCTAGCCACATGCCTAAGGTACCACCATCTCATGATTTGAAAATGAGACATGGGCTTTCACTATGATGTTTGGCTAATCCAAGTGGATTGATATTTCGACTATGTGTAATAGTTCAAATTGTGGCTTCATTCATGGCTTCGTTCTCTTGTGTTTGTATGGTAGTCTTGTCAATAATTTCAGGTGCCACCATTGTTGTTGTTATGATAGTGATGGGAATTTAAATATGTTTCCTTGGCCTTTGTTAGGTTTGTAATCTACATGGGTCGTACATCACATGTGGTCTTTGCAGCATATATTCTATGGCCTCCACTACTCCACATGCCTCCGAAAGCATTTGTAGAGATTCAATGATTTGAGGATCGACAACTGCCTCTTCTAAGAATTTGATCATAAGTATTCTATTGCTTTATTCAGAAAGTAATCATTGGGATCAAACACTCTCCAGAATTTGGCATAGTCTATAGAGCTAGGTGTAGGTAAGAGCTCTAGTGGCTACTTCTTCTTCCTCACCTTCAAATTTCTTTGGTTGTTTAGAAAGTGTTCTTTGTTGGTCCTCTTCCCAATGTACATGTATTCCTTCCATTTTTTGGCCTTGACCCCTTCATTGTGAGGTTCTTATGGGACTTTTTGGGTGTGAGTAAATCTCCACATCTCAAAGTTGAGCGTCTAATAGATACTCAAATTCAAAGGTTCCTAGATCTTTCATGCTTCTCGTAGCTTGAAATTCAAAATCCTATGGCATCGAAGGAGCCTCAAGACCTCCTTTGGATGTTCCTTCTATGCTGGAATGAGGGAGACAGATGGTGAATGGGGGGATTGTGCCTTCTTTGATCAGTGATACTTCTAGAGTCTATTGCATGTCTCTAGGCTAAACACAAGGGATAGTTCCACACATCCTCTTTGACTAGTGAGTGGATGCTTTACTTCCTCAAAAGACATGAAATTGGGCCCATGTGAGTGCCCTTTCTATGGGTACATCATAAGATAGACATTTACAGACAATGCACAACATCTGTTTAGTATCGAGTTATGAAATCATCTATTATTACCAACATACAATTGATTAATAATCCAAACAAGAAGGTTGATCATTAATCCTACAATTGTCGCTACATACAAGTTAAAACAAGTTTTCTTTTGGGGTTGGGTCAAGTGGTCGTGCCCTAGAAAAGCAAAATGTTGCAAGCAGATCCTAAGTGGCACAGATAAGTTTGGTGTCATCATGGTCATGTGCTTCAATTTCACTTTTTTGTTGTTCTTCATGTTCTCAGGCACTAAATTTTCCTTATCTGAAGGAATATGATCACCTTGCATGTTTAGAGCTTCTCAAACCAAGTTTTGGGTGAGTTTGAAGGCATCAAATATGTTAATAAATTGATGCTAGGATTTGTTGCAATCACATACAAAGCATTGATGTGTCTTTTTTCGATTTCAACTCTTTTCAACAAAAAATGAATGCTTTTTTATGACGATGAAGTTGAAAGTCCATGTCGGGATCTCTTATTTTCTTTGAGAGTATAATGAATTTGGAAAGACACACACACCCAACCTCATAAGGTAGAAGCACCCATCTTGGAGAACTTTGAGGCATCCGGCTTTAGGCGGGACTTGAACCTTGGAGATCTGCCTAGGAGTACAAGACACATCTGTTAAAACATGCCCACTTGATCTCTTAAGTTTGCAGGGTGCTTGATGAATATATGACACTGTATATGATATGAGATTTGAACCATCACATAAAATGTATTGAGACATCACAAAACAAATAATGACACATGACACTTTGGTGAGCCCATATTTTCAAATAATGACACCTTCACAACTTAAGAGAACTCTTAGGTTTTCCGGGTGCTTGATGAATATATGACCAATAAAGACAATTGAATTTATTGTGATGCAAACAAAACAAATACAAAAAAATCCAAATATCAATTTTTTTCTATTCTAATGGATGATCACATAAGATCACAATTTACTCAAGTATTTATTTAGAAGTACAAATAACTTTAGATGGATACACATATGCATTTCTAGGGACAAGTCATCTCCCATAACCAAAACATGTACAATGATATGACAAGGATCACTAATTCACTCGAAGCTATATAGGAATCAATAGAATCATTGATATCTTTTCTTGTGGGTTGATGTGGGTTTGGTTTATGTTCAAATGACTATAATGTGGTGCTGTTTATTTACTAGACTCCTGCAAGCTGCCTTTATTTAATAGTTAGGCAGTGGAATGACTATACAATGTTTTTTCCCAATCTTTATAGATTTTATAAATGTTTTGCTAACATCTATTTTGTGACATGGACATAAAAGCTAAGTATTATGTGGTGATATCCGCACTTATTATCAATATATGGGCTTGTTTTCTATAAAGATTAGACCTCGTGGAAGGGTGGTTTTCTAGAGTAACCTATATTTTCCTTCATTTTTAATTAGAGGGATTGGATAAAATATTAGAAAGTCCAAATGCACTTGTTTTCGTGGTCACATGGAAGGATAGATCTGCATCTACATTAGGAAACTAGAAAATACTCAAAAGATGCAGGATTGTGTTGATTATATGCATATTTTGCATAGAGAAAAAGGAGAACATGACATAGTTCTTATTTGTTATGTCTAAGTGTTTGGTTGAGGAGGCAAGTAACTACATAAAGAAGCTAAATTTAGATGGAGGGGGAGAGTACTTATCCAATGAATTATCAGATTTTCTTTGGATCAAGGTATCAATTGACAAGTAGCATGTAGGTATAGACCCCAGCAAAATGGGGTTGCATAGAGGAAGAACATGTACATTGCAAAGATAGCTAAGGCAATGTTGAATGAAATGAATATGCCTGGCCATTTTTGGATTAAAAGGGAATTTGTCAATATAATTTGATAGTGATGTGTGTGAACACACTAGGACCATCAAGGCCCTTTTTTCCCTCTTTAGGAGGTTTTTTTTCCCAGCTTTTATATATGTCTATAACCCTAACAAGTCACTTATCTTTGTATATTAATTTGGTAATACATTCAGTATTATGTGTTGTGCTCCAAGCTTCTTCTTCTTTCTTCCTTGTGCTATTCACATGCTCCCATAGACCTCAAACTTCAACAGAGTTGAGGTATCATGCCATCCATGAGGACATCTGACCTTGATGCCAGATAGAGCAACCTCTGATAGTTGTATACCAAAAAAATAGATTCTTCCTTAGAAAGGCTTTGATTACTCGACCTTAAAACCTTATGGCATCCACAAAAAAAATTGAAAGTGAAGATGTTTTCATCAGTTATGGGATTCTAACTAGGACCCCTGCATGGCAAGTCATGCCACGAATCAACCAAGCAAACTTTTGACTCCCATTTATAGCACATATAAAGAAACAAGGAAATTTATTGTTTGTGCTTTGCAAATGACATTCTTTGAGATTTATAAAGCTAATGAGGACGGGGAATGGCTCTTCCCAAGGATCCGTGGAAGGATGTAGATATCTATCCAACCTAAGGATTTTTTGAGTTGATTTTATCATTTCAATACTTGCTTTGCTCTTTTCTTTCATATAGATTGCATCTAATTATCATCAAAGCATGGTAATCATTTTCATTTTCTATAATGTTTCTTTGAACACTAAAAATTTAATGAAAGGAAAATGGACAAGCATAGATGTATTGGAAAACACATTAATCACCAAGAAAATCGGCATGCATCCAAAAGCTCATGCATGGAAAAGAAAGAATTTTTGTGCATTTTCTTTCCAAAAGAATGCTTTCAATGCACAACACAAGCTTCCTTATAATTAGAAAAGGTACTTAATGCACTCACGCATGTGCACTAACATATTCATATCCTTTAAAGGAAGCAAAGTTAGTATGTTTGTCCATAGATCATGAAGTGCATGAATTGCAAGCTTGAGAACTACTTGAATTAGTTTAGGGCATTAAAAAGAAAACATGCCAACACATGCATGCATTCATATGAATTTCCATGCAAGTACATGCATTTGTATATATAAGAGTATAACTGTTTGCCAAGTAGACAAATGAATGTACTTTCATAGTAGTAAGCATTCTTTAAAAAGCTCAAGTTTGACATTTGGGAAGAAGGAAAACTAGTCGACCACAAAGTTATGATAGCTACAAACTTTCCACTCAAGCAACTAGTCGATTCCTTCCCAAGATTATACTTAGGTATCACATACTTAATGAAGAGTTACATTAAGTATGTTGGATGCCTTGCTTAGTAAAAGTAGGCACAAAACTCAAGCATTCAATTTTTTTGACATCTTTATAAGCAAGATTAAATGAATAATTGCAAACTTATAAGATTTATGATGACTCTAAATCCAAAAGATACTTAGAAATTCATAAAGAAAAGTTAAAAATGTGATTTTACACTTTCTTATGTATTTTCAATGCATCCAAATTGGATGATAATTTAAAAAAGTTTCCCAAATTCCATGAGCACTTTGAAGTGGATTCTCTTACTTGATTCAATCCCAAGAAGTGATGGAAATCAAAGAAAGGGATTGATCTTAATATAAAGCAATCTTTGAGAGTTTTATTAGTTGGATGTTAAGCTCAATAATAGCATCTAAAGTAATGATGTGAGTGTTGAGAAACATGAAGAATTTGAACAATATCTTTCTCTCAGCTGAGTTAGCGAGTTACTTTGTGCTTTCATCTAAGAGATTTATAATTTCAAGATGAAACCTAGACAAGTGATCTTTAGGAAGTGAGATACTTCCTAAAGAAAAGAACTTAAATGAAATAGTATGGAATTATATTTCCTAAATCATGCCATTTTCCTATCATACTCAAGGTGAACTTCTCTTTTGTGAATACAATAAGTTTCAAGTAGTGGATCTTAGTTGAGCCAATAACTTTTCCCAAAACAACACATTTTATAAATATGTTAGGACAAGCACATGATGATTTCATTTTGAAAAATATTATAAAGATAGAAGCTATCACACGATAGAAGTTTTGATTTCTTTTCAATTATATTTTCTAGCAAAAATGATAGAATCACTGAGCCCAAATAACGGTTAGGAAATGGAAAGTAAACATCTTTAGGATATAGATGTTTAGCCAACCAAGATGTCTAGAAAATAACTTTCTAGCATGTTGAACTTTATATAATATAGGACCCCTGAACCTAAAGGTGGTTGTAAAGCACAAAGGTAGCTACAACCATGCCCAAGTTTTACCTAGTATAAGGAGCAAAGCATTAGGTTTCTTGATGCCCTAATACACATGCACTAATTTAGATTGTATGAGTGTATCTTCTGGACAAGCTATTTGTGAAGCTTGCTTCTTGAGGTCTCCCGAGCTATTAGTAAGCTATCACTTCTACTAAAGAATCCAAATGATTCTTAAGTGATAAAGAAGACAATGATGTGTTCATAAAAAGATTATTTTACAATGGTTTAATGATAGAAATATGCTTGTAATTTAAACTATGCAACCACAATGGGTTGTCAAAATATGTTTGAAGTACTTAAGTAGCATAGAAAGATTGAACAATAATAACAATTTTCGTTTTCAATCTCGAGAAAAGGAATACATATCACATATAAATGAAAGTTCAAGTCAAATTTTTATGATGGAATGGGAAAGTATATCCTAAGATCATATGTATCCTTTAGTTTGACACTCAGGAAGTGAACACAACTCAAGCAATAAAGCTTTAGTGAGTACTGTCCAAAAGTCAAGAATTCCTTTCAATATCATTCAAGCAGTGCAAAAGATTTGAAGATGAATCATTTGCTCATGTTGATTCCGCACGAGGAATCAATCTCAAGTACTTGAAGAATAAATTCTTCCTAGAAGTGAGAACAAAATTCGTCAAATTAGTCAGACAACAAGTAGTTCCCAAGAAGTACCAAAGCACTAGTAGTGTTACTTAAAGTCCAATCATTGATATAATCCATTAGTGTATTAATCTTGATGAGAAGGGCATTAGCCCATGCTTGGATTTGAGTTGAGAGAAAGATCTCTAAAAATTCAACGGGTAAGCCAAGAAGCTTTGTAAATTTTTGAGAGATCTTAAAGATAAAGAATAGGTCTTTATTCTTGTCATGAGATCAACAAGACTTGATCAGGCTTGGCAAGCTCTGTCCAAGAACTTGTGATTGGAACTACTATGATTTTTTCCCAAGAATTGGAAATAAAATGCATGCATGACTCATAAGTGTTACCTCTTAAACTTTGAATCCTCAGTTGGATTAAATTTTGGAATCATTCTTTTTCACAAATCAAGGCATAAAGAGGTAAAAGGGTGTAAACATACCCTAGATGCTTGGCCTAAAATATCTTTGTAAGATCTAATATGTGTATAAATTGAATATAACACCTCCATATTAGATCTCAATATTGATGCCAATAAAGAGTTCCAGAAAAGATCATTAGAAATGATCACTTGCATTTAAAAGAAACAAAGCAGGCCTAACTCAGGATGTATTTTTGTGGATTGGAAAAAGTATCCACTAGTTTTTGAAAAGTGGAATGCTAACTCCTTTTGCGAATTTCTCATTGATGGCCAAAAAGAAAAAGAACTCATGATTTATAAAAAATATCAATTATGTCATCTATTTCTTAGGAAAGCGCATTGGAGTAATGTACTTAAACCACTAGATGAAAGGATAAAGAAATCAAGCAAAATTTTTCTCTCACATTCAGATCCGAATGAATTCTAGAACACTTCACCATTCAAAGGTTTTTCAAGTTGTCATCAATAGAACCTCAATGGATGGACACACTAATGTTGGATACCACACTAGTATCTTTTGGATTGGATGATATTTAGCTTTAGTTTATCGATGTTTTTGAGAATCTAGTCTATTTCTCCTAAAGACATATAAATTTCTTCAATACCTTGTTGAAAGAGATCTTTGAGAAGTTGAAGTCTTGAGTCACCTAGAATTTAAATCATAGCAAGCTCAAATATCTAAGAATTTTGAATTGGTTGCAGAAACTTTTAGTTCTTTCTTTCTACTTTCCAAATCTTTTGGATTTGACTCAGATAGAGTATCTGATTCTTTTAAGGAAAGCCTAGGGTTAGATGATTGGAACTAGATAACTAAATTAAACATACCAGATAGATGTTCTATACAAAGATCCTTTCAATCTTGAAAATATGCTAAAGTTGATATAGTCATTTGAGGTTTTCAAACAAGTTACAAAGCATAACACTAAAGAATTTCATAGAGTTCAATACACTCTTGAAAAGAAAGGTTAGGAATTACTCATAAGATTGATAATTCCCAAGAAATAAAAGCTTAAGTCTTTGAGAAAAGAGTCCTAAGACAATATACTTTGATTTTGGAATTGAGTTGGTCAAGTTAATGTAAGATTGGCCTAAAGTAAATGGAAAACTTTCTCCTACATTTTACATAGGATTCAGGAGCCCATTAGGACAAAGTAGTTCTCCATTCTGTTGAGAAAAATCAAGTAAATGTCGGTTGGGAGTAAACCGTAGTAGAAACATGCAAGTTAGATGTTTAGGGCAACTACACTTCTAGTTTTCCAAATCAAATTCAAGTGAATCAAGAGTTCTCAGAGTCTTGTTAGGGATAAGAACCGTGCCTTAGTTACTTCATCCATGCCCTAGTTATGCCTGTAAATGAATTAGTAATTTGAACCCACCCATTTTACATGTTAGTGCCTAGATAATACATAATGAGAAGAGTGATTGGGTGAGGGATGTTATTTGATCCACAATTATTGTTCATTCCCTACTTTGCACTCACACTCGTTTTTCAAGTGCAAAGCTAGATGGTGTTTTGAACCATTTGGACAAGGATCCCACTATAGAGATGAAACATGTTCTTCTAGATTAGAACATGAGTCTTGGGGGATACCTTGAATATTTATATAGATCCTTTTTTGAGGAAGAAAATATTTTCTAAGAGGAAACAATGTTATTAAGCAAGTCTATGACATGAGGGTCCAACAGGTTCACACGGATCTAGGATCAGACATCATTTTGGTCATTCAAATGTAGGGTAGAAGTCTTGAGAGTAGACTTAAGGGAAGTTGCTTATCCTCTCTAGACAAACAAATGTGTTTGGTCTAGTGGTTAAGTCATATGGATAAGAAGGAGGATGTCTTTTATTCAAGTCCTATGAGAGATGTGGAAGAGAGTTTTGCCCCAAGAGCTCTAGGTCCTTCTAGAAGCTTCCACTTGAGTTAGCTCTAGTTAACTAGGACACTTGGCACACATGTAGTTACATGGATGACACTTGGATAGTCAATGTCCACCTAACATAGTGGGTGGTCCCTTTGATAGAGCTATTCATAGAGGCATAAGGTTGGGAGGAGAGTTATCTCTCAGCACGTGGTGGTCCTAATCATTATTTTGTTGCACTAGGGGATCCTCTTTATTGCCAACATCACAGGTTCACACCATAATCGCAAATCTTTGATTTTCAAAGTGGTGGGATATTATCTTTCAAATGGTTGATGCCACAATCTCTAAATCTTTGATTTTTTCCTTTGATTTTTACATTCGGAAAGTCTTCAAGATTTTCTCTTGCTGTCCATGAGCAATGGTTGTTAACTGGAAAATATGCAATGAACAAACACGTCAATTGAATTAATACCAACGAGTAGCCAGCTTGCTTATAAGTAGGGTCCAATCTAAAAAAATGTTAGAAGGTTCCATTGCTTCTTAACATGTGGACTATACAAGGACCATAGATTGCAAGATGGACCATTTGTATGAAGACTTCTTGACGCAAAGCATTTACTAGCCATGGATGAGGTTCAAATTTTCAAGGCAGAAGGGTAGTATCCAAAAAGAGGGTTCATACTTGAAAAGGTCAAACAGATCTCAAAGAAGTGGAAATGCCAAAAGAAAAGAGTCTTTCCTTCAAGTGTCTCTTCTAAGTCATATGAGAAAAATCTTCGATGTATTGCATTCCCTTCATATCAAGTGGGCGTGTTATAGTGGATAATGTCTTTGGCATATGGATGTTTCTCTGTCCCATTTGTTCTCCAAGAAAGGAAAAGGGACCACGCTTCACTACATCCCACATTTGAGTTGACCCCCATGAGCTGGTCTTGGTTGGTAGTTAACTCACACTCTGGAAACTTAAGTGAGGTGCATGTGCCATCCAGGAAAGAGGTTGTGGCTCTGTATTTGTGCATTTCTAAGGGAGATGTTCTCATGTTATGTGTGTGTATGCATACATGCATATGCATGCACACATGCATATGCATACACACGTGCATATGCATACACACGTGCATATGCATACACACATGCATATGCATATGCACACATGCATATGCATACGCACACATGCATATGCATGCACACATGCATATGCATGCACACATGCATATGCATGCACACATGCATATGCATGCACACATGCATATGCATGCACACATGCATATGCATCCACACATGCATATGCATACACACATGCACATGCATACACACATGCACATGCATACACATGCACATGCGTACACATGCATATGCATACACATGCACATGCGTACACATGCATATGCATACACATTCATATGCATACACATGCATACACACATGCATATGCATACATACATGCATATGCATACACACATGCATATGCATAATATGCATGTGTGTATGCATATGCATACACACATGCATATGCATACACACATGCATATGCATACACACATGCATATGCATACATACATGCATATGCATACACATGCATATGCGTACCCACATGCATATGCATAATATGCATGTGTGTATGCATATGCATACATACATGCATATGCATACACACATTGTGCCTATACCGGCGACTATACCGACGCATATACCAACGTTGTGTTTCCGATGCACATACCGATTATGACACTGACATCACAAAAAAATTATGCCCATTCATTTTCCTTGGTAACAGCCTCGGTATACCCTCGATATGTTGTAGTGCTCTTCAAGAAGGAAGAAAGTGCCTCGGTGGTCCTAAGTATGTTAAGAAATATATCAACAAATGCCACCTGGGAGGAGCTGACACATATGTATAAGGAAGTGTCAAATTATGTGATAAGGAATCAATCCACAAAAGAAAGTAAGCCCAAGGCTTTGCGAAAAGCTTCAAACTTCTCTCTAGGTAGAGCCTTTGTGAGAACATATGCAACATTATCCTATGTGGACACATAAGCCAAACTAATCTCTCCAATAAAAAACCTCTCCTAGACATAATGATAGTGCACCTCAATGTGCTTTGTCTGAGCATGGAACAGAAGCCTCCTCGCAACTGCCAATGTGCTCTGACTATGAATAAAGGGGTTATAGAAGATTGACCAATACCCAAATTAGCCAAAAGATGTCTCAGTTGTGAACACTCAAAAGTTTTTATGAAATTTACCCTATACTTAGCCTCACAACTAAAAATGGCCAGAGTAGCTTGCTTCTTACTCAACCAAGATATGCATGAGATACAAAGCATGAAGCAAAAACCACTCATGGATGCATGAGTTTCATAACAACTAGCCCAATGCGAGTCAAAAAACACATGTAAATATGACACTAATGATCCTCTCTTGGGATACGAGAATCAAAATCAAAATCAATGCCTCTCTCTTGAGCATAATCTTTGGTAACAAGCTTAGCCTTATACCTATCAACTTCTCCATGAGGATTATGTTTCAACTTGTATATCCATTTAGTGCCATTTTCTCCTCAAGGTAAATCATATCAAGACCAAGTACTATTCTTGATAATACTATCATATTCTGATTGTATAGCAACCATCTATCTTTGTGAATTATATGCATCATCAAAAGAAATAGGCTCATTCTCATAACAAAGACTAGAGATAGCCATTGCAAAAAAATCTAATGCAAACGAAGCGCTTTGAGATCTTGAACGAGTATCATATGTCAAAGTTACATCTAATTTGCTATCTCTCAAAGTTTGTACTAGCCATTTAGGCATAGTTTTTGCCTCTTCTATGCGAGCACTCTCATGAGCAAGAGCATCATGTAAATTTGCATCAGAAACAAAATGATTTGCATCATCATTTGAAACATATAAAGGTTGATAAATTTCCTCATTTATACTCAGATTGATGTAGAAAAGATTGTATGGGACATCGGACAGTGGGATAATATGTATCTTTAAGGTTGATGAGCTTTGAAGCAGACCCTCTTCATAAAATCCAACAACTTTTTGTTTCAATTGCAATCCATGAACATGTGCTGTACATCACACCAGCATGCATGATTAACTAGAATTTCACACCATCATGGACACTTCGAACGTACAACAAACTCGATGACAACCATGACCGCCAAAACAAATCCAATCATACGAGAGGACCCATACATCGGCTCCACTACACCAGCTCTAGCTCTCACTAGTAGCAAAAGTAGCCACATGACATGAACGAAGGTGCATACTTTTGTGTGGCCAGTATGACAACATTCGTCCCGTGATCAAAGTATGCTTGCAAGGGACCGCCCTTCAATACATTCCAAACTTGATTTGACCCCCTAACTTTGTACAAGTAGCCTTGGTTGTTGGTCAGCACACACTCAGGCAGCTCACATGAGGTGCATGTGCCGCCCATGAAAGAGTTTGCCGTTCTGTCGTTCTGTTATGTGCGCGAAATATCATCAGTATATTCCCATCCATGCATCCTTTTAGCGTGTGATTTACGTGGATTCTTGGTCATCGGTGTCTTCGAGCCCAACAAGGCTTGACCATAAAAGCAAAGGATGACGGAATTCTAACATGCTTTTCAGCTCAAACAGTGGGGGTTCAAACAGTGGAAACAGCTCTGGAACAAGAGGTTCAAACAGTGGAAACAGCTCTGGAAACAAGAGAATAGTCAGTGGATTAAATTCGAAGACTTAGACTCGAGACATAGAGTTACCCTCGAGGAATGGACTCTTCTTCAAGACAGGTATTTAGCGTGGGACCAGATCTTCCTTGCCTAGAGGGCCTCAAATGGAGCAATGGTAAGAAACTATCCAGAATCCCCAACTTCAAAGAGAACTTAGAAGTTCATCACACCCTTAACAAGAGGTGGTGTCTTTCCTGGACCAAACTTCGATGAGAACTGAAGTTCATGTCTATTTGGCACCCCCTAATTGAGATAAAAAGTTCGTTCTCATGTGGCAGATCTTGCATAAGGGTATCTGGTCCAATGCAAGGGCTAACAAAATCTGTGGTGTACCGCCATGGTGCAAACATTGCCATCCATGCATTGAAGATTTAGTTCACGTGTTCTTCTATTGCCTCAAGTCCAGTGTTACCTGGTATCAAGTGACGCGGATATTGAGACTCACGAACCAAATCAATTGGCAACACAGGTTGTTGGACGAGGCGGTAGGCTGCTGATCGAGGCTGTGGAATGCCATCAGGGGTGAGACTCTTTGGAAGATTTGGAGGGAGCGATGTGCTGTCAATTTTGGCCAAACTCCAAAGGAATGGTCGATTGAGAAATCCTTGTTTCTTCTAGGTAAAAGAATCTCCCGGGATAAGAGATCTCCACCGTTTAGACATCACTGTATTTATCTCCTCGAAAACAACAAGTTGAAACCCAAATGGATCCCACATGAGGGAGATGATAAATTTGTCCGCCTCCTTTGTAATGCCCTCTAGATTGCCGTACTCCTCCCCTACATTGTGGGATTTGGCGGGTCCCATGAGCACTAATCCCATTTTCTTGTAACTTTTCTTCTTTATTTTAATTAAAGTCCGGGAGAATAGGCTAAAGCCGAACTTTCTTTTATTGAAAAAAAAAAATTGCTTTTCAGCTTCCCGTGTCGTCTTAAATGTCGTGAATGGTTTTGTGGCTCAGTCATTGTGGGACGTGTGATATGTTGCTTTCATGGACCGACTCCCAAGTCCCTACGGATTTCTCAAGAAACGCAAAGAAATCAGAAACAGCAGAGATTCATGAAGCATGCTTACATATAACCTCATAGTTTCCTACCTAAACCAGGGGACGATATGCTTTTTGCTTTTCTGCTTTCAAATGCGCAATTCGATCTCAGGACCCTCTATGCTTTTTCTATTCCCTCGACATTGCCGCCAATTCGTACCTTCTTTTGATTTTTGTGTACGGCGGATAAAGCATGTAATCTGGAAACATGCCATGAGTCGCAACTAGAATGTAACTTAAAATTATTATGAAGAGAGAAAACTCTACAAGATCTTTTCATACACGCTTTGACTAGCTCAAGTAGCAAAAGATGTGGTTAATTGCTTGCCAAAATTTGACATGTGGGCAATTCACATGCTTGCTCATCTGAGAGATTGCAAAGTGAATATCAAGCCAAGCTATGCATATGTAAATTAAGGATTCAATAGCCTAGTGATAGAGAACAACATCAAACGCATCTCCGACATCATGAAGAGTCAACCATAAACTTGTTTCCATGGGGATGGCAATATGTTTGCAATGTCCAAGGTCAAAACATTGCAATAATATGTCTATATTTTGTTTGACACAAAGCTATTCCTCCATCAACTTGAATAAGCCAAATGCCCAAACAATGATGCAAATGCCCCAAATCTAACATTTCAAAAGAGGGATGCAAATCAGCCTACAATAAAGTGATATGCTTCTCATTAGGACCAATGACCTGGATATCATCAACATACACATCAATGTTTAGAAGTACATCATCTATACACTTATTATATAAGGTGCTCTTAGTTGTACTATTCTCAAAAACATGTGCTAACAAGTATGCATGTATCTTCTGACACCAAGCATGCAATGCTTGCTTCAAACCATAAAATGTCTTTTTCCACTTATACACTTCGTTTTCATGCCCGTTCTACAAAAAACCACGGGGCTCAAATACATACACTTCTTGATGTAAGTCACCATTCAAAAATGCTTTCTTAATTTCCAACTGATGCACATTCCAACCATGATGAGTTGCAAGTGCACAATTGCTGAAAAATAGTGGTCATTCATCATAAATGCCCCAAATCTGACATTTCAAAAGAGGCATGTGAATCAGCCTTCAATTGGGCAATATAATTCTCATTAGAACCAAGGACTAGCATATCATCAACATACACACCAATGTGTAGAAGTACATCATCTACAACTTAGCATATAAGGTGCTCTCACTTGTACTATTCTCAAAAAGATGTCCTAAGAAGTAGGCATATATCTTCTCACACCAAGCAGATTCATGAATCATGTAAACATATAACCTTATACTTTCTAACCCAAACCACGACCGATATGCTTTTTGCTTTTCTATTTTTCAAATGCGTAATTCGACCTTAGGACCTTGCATGGTTTTTCTGTTCCCCGAAGTTGCCGCGAATTCATACCTTCTTTTGACTTTCGTGTACGACAGATAACGCTTGTAATCTAAAAACATGCCACGGGATGCAACTAGAATGTAACATAACATTATAACGGAGAGAGAAATCATACATGCTTTGACTAGTAAAATCCTAATGAGCACATCTTAAAAGTTTTTGGTCATGAGTGTTAATCCTTTCTATCATTTTAATATTGTATCCAAGTATATAACAAGCTCTCCATAGGCATTCAAGTTTACTTCAATAGTTGAAATATCATGACTCATAAGAATCATGGATCTTGGTGCCATAATAGATGGCTGAAGAGTGCGTTCAAGAAGCAATGCCATATCCAGTTGACAGTGTTATTATTAAACGAAGTCTACAGAAGCACACATACAACGCAAGGAAGAAGAAGAAGAAAAGAAGAATCTTGGAGCACAACAAAATATAAAATTTATTACCAAGAGTGACCCATTAGGGGTGTAGGGGTATATACAAGCCAGGGGGAAAAACCTCTTCAAGAAGGAATTAGAAAGTGCCTCATTGGTCCTAAGTGTGTTCACAAACATTACTACCATAATATACAAACAAATGCCCTCTGGGAGTTATATAGTGAACAACGAGCTAACACTTAGGTATAAGGAAGTGTCAAACTATGTGGAAAATATTCAATCCATAAAAGAAAGTAAGTCCAAGGCTATGCGAAAAGCTTCAAAATTCTCCCTAGGTAGAATCTTTGTGAAAAAGTCTACAATGTTATCCTATGTGGACACATAAGTTGGCTATGCAAAAAGCTTCAAAATTCTCCCTAGGTAGAACCTTTGTGATAAAGTCTACAATGTTATCCTATGTGGACACATAAGCCAAACTAAACTCTCCAATAGAGAACCCCTCTTAAACATAATGAAAGTGCAACTCAATGAGCTTTGTGTGATCATGGAGCACATGGCTCCTCACAACTGCTAATACAATATGACTATGAATAAAGTGGTAGCAGAAGATTGACCAACACCCAAATGAGTTGAAAGATGTCTCAGTTGTGCACACTCAAAAGTTGCTATGAAAGCTACCCTATACTTAGCCTAAGGACTAGAAATGGTCAAAGTAGATTGCTTCTCACTCAACCAAGATGTGCATGAGCTACCAAGCATGAAGCAACAACCATTGGTGGATGCATGAGTGTCATAACAACTAGTCCAATGCGAGTTAAGAAAAACATGTAAGTGTGGGAGTAATGGATTCCTCCCTTGGGATCACAAATCCAAGTATTCGGGTACCACTTAAGTAGTGAAAGATGCACTTAAGTTCTTTCCAAAGTTTGACATCTAGGCAATTCACATGCCTACTCATATGAGAGATAGCAATGTAAATATCAAGCCAAGTTATGCATAAGTAAATTAAGCATTCAATAGCCTACTTATAGAGAACAAC
The DNA here is from genome assembly GCA_020310875.1 of Ceratopteris richardii. Lineage (NCBI taxonomy): Eukaryota > Viridiplantae > Streptophyta > Polypodiopsida > Polypodiales > Pteridaceae > Ceratopteris > Ceratopteris richardii. The sequence continues at coordinate 3,400,774 of CM035413.1, forward strand.
ATCAAGTGCATCTGCAACATCATGAAGACTCAAATATCAACCCATTTCCATGGAGATGGCAATAATTTTGCAATCTCGAAGGCTAAAACATTGCAATAATGTGTCAATATATTTTTTCTGACACAAAGCTATTCCTCCATCAACTTCTATAAAATGAATGGCCAAATAATGATGCAAATGCCCCAAATTTGACATTTCAAAAGATGCATGGAAATAAGTCTTCAATTAAGCAATATCTTTCTCATTAGGAAAAGTGACTAGCATATCACCAACATACACAACAATGTTTAGAAGTATATCATCTACACACTTAGCATATAAGGTGCTCTGAGTTGTACTATTATCAAAAGCATGTGCTAACAAGTAGGTATATGTCTTCTCACACTAAGCATGTAGTGCTTGCTTCAAGCCATGTAATGTCCTTTTAAACCTACATAGTGCTTGCTTCAAGCCATGTAATGTCCTTTTAAACCTACATAGTGCCTGCTTCAAGCCATGTAATGTACTTTTAAACCTACACACTTTGTTTCCATGCCCGTTCTACTTAAAACCATGGGGCTCAAATACATACACTTCTTTATGTAGCTCACCATTGAAAAATACATTCTTAATGTCCAAATGATGCACATTCCAATCGAGATGAGTTATAGGTGCACAACTGCTACAAATGTTGTCATTCATCATGTGAGAGTAAAGCTCTCATCAAAATCAATGCCTCTCTCTTGAGCATAATATTTGATAACAAGCCGAACCTTATATCTATCAACTATTCCATCGAAATGAAACCTCCATAAAAACAACGCCATGAATAATCAAAACATGTTTAGTTGGAAGATATAGATGATATCCATTACTCTTAGAACTCCACCCAACAAAAATACATTTCATAGCCTTGTTATCCGATTTTCTTCATTATTGTTCAAGCACTAATGCATATGCTAGACAACCAAAAACATGCACATGAGCTACAAATGGTTTACGATGATCTCAAGCCTCATATGGAGCGATAGACTTCAATGCCTTGTAAGGAAACCTGTTAAGTACATATGCTACACACATAAATACCTCAAGCCAAACGCATGTGTGAAAATAATCTTTTTATTTTTTTCTCTAATTGAAAAATTCACTCAACCACGAATGATCATCATGTGACTCCTACCATGTTATAAGACAAGGCTAGATCAACCCATCAATTTTTGCCAATATGCTATTCAAAGATTAGTAGGAGCATCCAAGGAGCGGTGGAGAAAACACCAAATGAATGGAGGTACTACTATGACAATCTTAATTTATCATGCTTTGATCTCCATACGTTCCAAAGGGTTTCTCTAGATTGGTGCAGTTTCTAGAAGGAATCTCCTTATGATGGACTTGGTGTCCTTGAAAGAATACATGAACTCTCGACAAAGGCCTTCAAAACATGAAAAATATCCATATCCTTCTTAGGATAGGTGCAACCATGAAAGAGGAGGGCCACATAATAGAGATTCTATGACGCCTTCTTGGGATGTATGATTTGGGTACCCGTTTGGTTGCATTATTTTGAATAGGTTCACCTGATGTAGAAATCCTCAAAACTTTGATTATGTCCCATCAAATTTCTCAAGCATGCTCACTTTTGGATTTTTCTTCTTATTACTTGCTATGGGTGTACTTGATAAGATTTATTTACCATCAGCTGGAACTCTTGGTTTTGTCCTTGAAGATATTTGATCACATCTTCAATATTTTGGTGTTGCTTTGTTTCTTGGTTTCCTTGTATCTCTTGGACTTTTTGTTGAATGAGCTTTAGAACAAAAAAGAGTTCTTCACAAATAAGTGCCTGGTCTTCATGAAGGTACTCTTCCCAGAATGTCATCGAAGCACTAGATTGTGCCTTCAACTAGACTTGACAAGATTTCGAAGCTATACTTTTGATTACAAGATCACCCACATAGGGAAAACAATAGAAGAATATCAAACTATTAAAAAAAGTCCCACAACCTCACACTATGAGATGTGGAAAATGTAACTAAAAGGATTACAAGAGATCCCATAACCCAAGACCATAGTATGGAACAAGATATCTGAATTACAAGAGATCCCTTGAGACATACAGACAAGATGTGAGAAGTAACTAGACAGTGTTGTGTGCTACAAGATTATAAGAGGACAAGACTAGATGTCCAAGAAATAGACAAATGAAGACCGAAACAAGGAGCAATACAAGAACTGGAGCTAGAACTTCGAAAGTACTTACTTTGTGATCATGACTTCTTCAGCTACAAAGACTGGCATTGTGAAGATTGACTATATATGTGGCCAACCCATCCTTTTATAGGTTATGAAGGGAGCTTCATCAATGGCAGTTATGAATTGATGATTTAATCGATGATTTCATCAATTAGAAACAAGATCTTCATGTGTTAGAATCATGAAAATAGACCAATTATCTCAAAATTCATGAGATATAGAAATTCACATAGAATGTAAGGTTCATCATGGTTTCACTTGTGTGTGATAGGTGGCATAAAATAGAAGAGGATAAGAAAGAGCCCATCGGTTGGGAAGAATTTAAGATCTTGTTCCATAATAACTTCATGCCACCAACCAAGAGGTCTAGGGCACTTGGCATCTAGTTTTTCATTATTAAAAAACCTACATAATCCAACATGATGTCGATAAATACAAGGAGGTACTTCTTAAAGTAGAAAACTCCATCCGAGTGTTTTTTCAAGTCCGCAAGTTCATCTTGGGACTAAGAGAAATGATATGACCTTTGGCGAGAAAGCGAAGGTGTCACTCTTTCACACACGCCATAAAGATCACTCGAGTCTACAAGGATGGTCATAAGGTCATATGCTCCCATGGCTAGAGATCCTCAGCCCTTGTCCTCTAGTACTTCTATCTTAACGAGTGCACAATCTCAAAAAGAGGCTAAGAGGTGCACATGATCAAGTAAGTTTCAAAAGCTAAAAGAAAGATGACTGCTCTAGCTAAGAGAGCGTGTAATAAGTCAATTGATACCCCTCAATAGAAAGACAAGGCAATGAGAGAAGTTCTTTGCTATGGGTGCTTAGGATATTACTGATTTAAAGACTATCATCAGAAGAATAAATAGTTGTAGCCACCACTTAGACAGGGAGAGATGCACATGAGGGCACTAAGAAGGTAACTTCTGTTTGACATGTTGTGCTTTCACAAGTGGCACAAAATGGTTACTAGTTTTTAGAGATAGAACTCCTTTTTATGAGAGTATTCATGGTAGGATAGCCTATCAAGGTCCTCTTTGACATTAGTTCAACACATAACATCATTATTTCTCATCTGGTTGGAGAACTACATTTAGACATTGTGCACTGTAAGTATGCCAACACAGTGGAGTTAGCTCATGGGAAGGGCAATGAGACATGGGATTGATGTGTGGCTACTCCTCAAGATGAGGGGAAACTTTGGTCATTTTTAGGAATTTCTATTTTTTATCGTATATTCATTTCATCTTATTCATTGACATCAACATCTAAGATGAATTTGCTTGAAGGAAAAGTACCTTTTGCATGGAAGCAAGAGCAACAAGACAATTTTGATACCCTAAATCAAGTTATTTGTGAAACTCGAGCACTCGAAGTGGTAGATCCATCGAAACCATTTGAGTTGAAGATAAATGGTATTGGCATAGTCCTAGGGACACTCTTGAGCCAAAATTGCACATGGATACTTTTAATAGCAAAACATGAAGTATTGAACGATGTAATTGGTCAGTGCATGAATAGCACTTGCACGGAGTGGTGATGATCTTAAATTATGTAGGTATATCTTAATGGTGCAAACTTTAAGGTGTACACAAACCACCATACATTGAAGTGTTTTTGTATTTAGTTAGATCTTTGAGGCAAAAAGGCTCATTCGACTTAACTCATGCAAGAATTTCATATGGAAATCCTATATAGAAGAAGAAAAGAGAATATTTTACCTCATGCATTATCTTGGATAATGTATCAAGTGAGCTTTATAGTTCTAGAAAGCTGATTGCTTCGATAAATAAAGGAAGCACAGGAGGTAGATCCACATTTGCTACATATCATTAGAGCTATTAGTGATGAATCTATTATAGAAGATTTATTACCAATGACTCCATTAGCTATGCCTCCGATAGTGTTTAAGGACAATACACGAGTTGCAATAACAGACATATGACATCATCTAGATGGTCAGTTGGGTTTGGATGCAAGCCAAGCATACTTAGAAGTTGAAATCTATCCTTGAAGCTGACTTTGGTTGGAAGCTATAGATGATTTATATAAATTTTCCAATGCATTGTCTCATTGTTTGTTTGTTTTAGGGACGTGTGATATGTTGCTTTCTTCCTTTGCTACTTAAACCAACGAGTATTATTGCCAAGATGTAAATCCTCTTGACTTTGCTTTACTACAACAGGCCATAAGAGGCAACAACAATGTTGAGAGACAATAATTTAGAAGGCCTCGAATGAAGAGAAAGAGGCTTCCCCAATTGAACGCAAACTACATCTACTCACAGGTCAGAGAGTTGTGGGATGATTGAAACTTCCCTTGGGGTTAACAAAGTTGTCGAATCCTTGAAATATCTTCACTTGGTCTTAATTAAGACCGGATATTAATATCACCCAAATACTATGTTTGGACGACAAAATACAATCAAATTCTTTATATTCAAAAGTTTTCTTGTTCCTCTGAAGCAAATAATACTGCGGAAAAATAGATCTCCATACGTTCCAAAGGGTTTCTCTAGATTGTTGCAGGAATCTCCTTATGATGGACTTGGTGTCCTTGAAAGAATACATGAACTCTCGACAAAGGCCTTCAAAACATGAAAAATATCCATATCCTTCTTAGGATAGGTGCAACCATGAAAGAGGAGGGCCACATAATAGAGATTCTATGAGGCCTTCTTGGGATGTATGATTTGGGTACCCGTTTGGTTGCATTATTTTGAATAGGTTCACCTGATGTAGAAATCCTCAAAACTTTGATTATGTCCCATCAAATTTCTCAAGCATGCTCACTTTTGGATTTTTCTTCTTATTACTTGCTATCGGTGTACTTGATAAGATTGATTTACCATCAGCTGCAACTCTTGGTTTTGTCTTGAAGATATTTGATCACATCTTCAATATTCTGGTGTTGCTTTGTTTCTTGGTTTCCTTGTATCTCTTGGACTTTTTGTTGAATGAGCTTTAGAACAAAAAAGAGTTCTTCACAAATAAGTGCCTGGTCTTCATGAAGGTACTCTTCCCAGAATGTCATCGGAGCACTAGATTGTGCCTTCAACTAGACTTGACAAGATTTCAAAGCTATACTTTTGATTACAAGATCACCCACATAGGGAAAACAATAGAAGAATATTAAACTATTACAAAAAGTACCACAACCTCACACTATGAGATGTGGAAAATGTAACTAGAAGGAATACAAGAGATCCCATAACCCAAGACCATAGTATGGAACAAGATATCTGAATTACAAGAGATCCCTTAAGACATACCGACAAGATGTGAGAAGTACCTAGACAGTGTTGTGTGCTACAAGATTATAAGAGGACAAGACTAGATGTCCAAGAACTAGACTAATGAAGACCGAAACAAGGATCAATACAAGAACTGGAACTAGAACTTCGAAAGTACTTACTTTGTGATCATGACTTCTTTAGCTACCAAGACTGGCATTGTGAAGATTGACTATATATGTGGCCAACCCATCCTTATATAGGTTTTGAAGGGAGCTTCATCAATTACAGTTATGAATTGATGATTTAATCGATGATTTCATGAATTAGAAACAAGATCTTCATGTGTTAGAATCATGAAAATAGACCAATTATCTGAAAATTCATGAGATATAGAAATTCACATAGAATGTAAGGTTCATCATGGTTTCCTTTGTGTGTGATAGTTGGCATAAAATAGAAGAGGATAAGAAAGAGCCCATCGGTTGGGAAGAATTTAAGATCTTGTTCCATAATAACTTCATGCCACCAACCAAGAGGTCTAGGGCACTTGACATCTAGTTTTTCATTAGTAAAAAAACTACATAATCCAAGATTATGTCGATAAATACAAGGAGGTACTTCTTAAAGTAGAAAACTCCATCCGAGTGTTTCTGCAAGTCCGCAAGTTCATCTTGGGACTAAGAGAAATGATATGACCTTTAGCGAGAAAGCGAAGGTGTCACTCTTTCACACACGCCATAAAGATCACTCGAGTCTACAAGGATGTTCATAAGGTCATATGCTCCCATGGCTAGAGATCATCAGCCCTTGTCCTCTAGTACTTCTATCTTAACGAGTGCACAATCTCAAAAAGAGGCTACGAGGTGCACATGATCAAGTAAGTTTCAAAAGCTAAAAGAAAGATGTCTGCCCTAGCTAAGAGAGCGTGTAATAAGTCAATTGTTACCCCTCAATAGAAGGACAAGGCAATGAGAGAAGGTTTTTGCTATGGGTGCTTAGGATATTACTGATTTAAAGATTATCATCAGAAGAATAAATAGTTGTAGCCACCACTTAGACAGGGAGAGATGCACATGAGGGCACTAAGAAGATAACTTCTGTTTGACATGTTGTACTTTCACAAGCGGCACAAAATGGTTACTAGTTTTTAGAGATAGAACTCCTTGTTATGAGAGGATTCATGGTAGGATAGCCTATCAAGGTCCTCTTTGACATTCGTTCAACACATAACATCATTATTTCTGATATGGTTGGACAACTACATTTAGACATTGTGCACTCTAAGTATGCCAACACAGTGGAGTTAGCTCATGGGAAGGGCACTCAGACATGGGATTGATGTGTGGCTACTCCTCAAGATGAGGGGAAACTTTGGTCATTTTTAGGAATTTCTATTTTTTATTGTATAGTCATTTCATGTTATTCATTGACATCAGCATCTAAGATGAATTTGCTTGAAGTAAAAGTACCTTTTGCATGGAAGCAAAAGGAACAAGACAATTCTGATACCCTAAATCAAGTTATTTGTGAAACTCGAGCACTCGAAGTGGTAGATCCATCGAAGCCATTTGAGTTGAAGATAAATGGTATTGGCATAGTCCTAGGGACACTCTTGAGCCAAAATTGCACATGGATACTTTTAAGAGCAAAACATGAAGTATTGAACGATGTAATTGTTTAGTGCATGAATAGCACTTGCAGGGAGTGGTGATGATCTTAAATTATGTAGGTATATCTTAATGGTGCAAACTTTAAGGTGTATAGAAATCACCATACATTGAAGTGTTTTTGTATTTAGCTAGATCTTTGAGGCAAAAAGGCTCATTCGACTTAACTCATGCAAGAATTTCATATGGAAATCCTATATAGAAGAAGAAAAGAGAATATTTTACCTGATGCATTATCTTGGATAATGTATCAAGTGAGCTTTATAGTTTTAGAAAGCTGATTGCTTCGATAAATAAAGGAAGCACAGGAGGAAGATCCACATTTGCTACATACCATTAGAGCTATTAGTGATGAATCTATCATAGAAGATTTATTACCACTGACTCCATTAGCTATGCCTCCGATAGTGCTTAACGACAATATACGAGTTGCAATAACAGACATATGACATCATCTAGGTGGTCAATTGGGTTTGGATGCAAGCCAAGCATACTTAGAAGTTGAAATTTGTCCTTAAAGCTGACTTTGGTTGGAAGCTATAGATGATTTATATAAATTTTCCAATGCATTGTCTCATTGTTTGTTTGTTTTAGGGACGTGTGATATGTTGCTTTCTTCCTTTGCTACTTAAACCAATGAGTATTATTGCCAAGATGTAAATCCTCTCGACTTTGCTTTACTACAACAGGCCATAAGAGGCAACAACAATGTTGAGAGACAAGAATTTACAAGGCCTCGAATGAAGGGAAAGAGGCTTCCGCAATTGAACACAAACTACATCTACTCACAGGTCAGATAGTTGTGGGATGATTGAAACCTCCCTTGGGGTTAACAAAGTTGTCGAATCCTTGAAATATCTTCACTTGGTCTTAATTAAGACCGGATATTAATATCACCCAAATACTATGTTTGGACGACAAAATACAATCAAATTCTTTATATTCAAAAGTTTTCTTGTTCCTCTGAAGCAAATAATACTGCAGAAAAATAGATCTCCATACGTTCCAAAGGGTTTCTCTAGATTGGTGCAGGAATCTCCTTATGATGGACTTGGTGTCCTTGAAAGAATACATGAACTCTCGACAAAGGCCTTCAAAACATAAAAAATATCCATATCCTTCTTAGGATAGGTGCAACCATGAATGAGGAGGGCTACATAATAGACATTCTATGACGCCTACTTGGGATGTATGATTTCGGTACCCGTTTGGTTGCATTATTTTGAATAGGTTCACCTGATGTAGAAATCCTCAAAACTTTGATTATGTACCATCAAATTTCTCAAGCATGCTCACTTTTGGATTTTTCTTCTTATTACTTGCAATGGGTGTACTTGATAAGATTGATTTACCATCAGCTGCAACTCTTGGTTTTGCTCTTGAAGATATTTGATCACATCTTCAATATTCTGGTGTTGCTTTGTTTCTTGGTTTCCTTGTATCTCTTGGACTTTTTGTTGAATGAGCTTTAGAACAAAAAAGAGTTCTTCACAAATAAGTGTCTAGTCTTCATGAAGGTACTCTTCCCAGAATGTCATCAGAGCACTAGATTGTGCCTTCAACTAGACTTGACAAGATTTCGAACCTATACTTTTGATTACAAGATCACCCGCATAGGGAAAACAATAGAAGAATATCAAACTATTACAAAAAGTCCCACAACTTCACACTATGAGATGTGGAAAATGTAACTAGAAGGAATACAAGAGATCCCATAACCCAAGACCATAGTATGGAACAAGATATCTGAATTACAAGAGATCCCTTGAGACATACGGACAAGATGTGAGAAGTAACTAGACAGTGTTGTGTGCTACAAGATTGTAAGAGGACAAGACTAGATGTCCAAGAACTAGACTAATGAAGACCGAAACAAGGATCAATACAAGAACTTGAACTGGAACTTCGAAAGTACTTACTTTGTGATGATGACTTCTTGAGCTCCCAAGACTGGCATTGGCAAGATTGACGATATATGTGGCCAACCCATCCTTATATAGGCTTTGTAGGGAGCTTCATCAACGACGGTTATGAATTGATGATTTAATCGATGATTTCATCAATTAGAAACAAGATCTTCATGTTTTAGAATCATGAAAATAGACAAATGATCTGAAAATTCATGAGATATAGAAATTCACATAGAATGTAAGGTTCATCATGGTTTCCTTTGTGTGTGATAGGTGGTATGAAATAGAAGAGGATAAGAAAGAGCCCATCGGTTGGGAAGAATTTAAGATCTTGTTCCATAATAACTTCATGCCACCAAACAAGAGGTCTAGGGCACTTAACAACCAGTTTTTCATTAGTCAAAAAACTACACAATCCAAGATTATGTCGATAAATACAAGGAGGTACTTCTTAAAGGAGAAAACTCCATCCGAGTGTTTCTGCAAGTCCGCAAGTTCATCTTGGGACTAAGAGAAATGATATGACCTTTGGCAAGAAAGCGAAGGTGTCACTCTTTCACACACGCCATAAAGATCACTCGAGTCTACAAGGATGGTCATAAGGTCGTATGCTCCCATGGCTAGAGATCCTCAGCCCTTGTCCTCTAGTACTTCTATCTTAACGAGTGCACAATCTCAAAAAGAGGCTAAGAGGTGCACATGATCAAGTAAGTTTCAAAAGCTAAAAGAAAGATGTCTGCACTAGCTAAGAGAGCGTGTAATAAGTCAATTGTTACCCTCAATAGAAAGAAAAGGGAATGAGAGAAGGTCTTTGCTATGGGTGCTTAGGATATTACTCATTTAAAGAGTATCATCAGAAGAATAAATATTTGTAGCCACCACTTAGACAGGGAGAGATGCACATGAGGGCACTAAGAAGGTAACTTCTGTTTGACATGTGCTTTCACAAGTGGCACAAAATGGTTACTAGTTTTTAGAGATAGAACTCCTTGTTATGAGAGGATTCATGGTAGGATAGCCTATCATGGTCCTCTTTGACATTAGTTCAATACATAACATCATTAGTTCTCATCTGGTTGGATAACTACATTTAGACATTGTGCACTCTAAATATGCCAACACAGTGGAGTTAGCTCATGGGAAGGGCAATGAGACATGGGATTGATGCGTGGCTACTCCTCAAGATGAGGGGAAACTTTGGTCATTTTTAGGAATTTCTATTTTTTATCATATAGTCATTTCATCTTATTCATTGACATGAACATCTAAGATGAATTTGCTTGAAGGAAAAGTACCTTTTGCATGGAATCAAGAGCAACAAGACAATTTTGATACCCTAAATCAAGTTATTTGTGAAACTCGAGCACTCGAAGTGGCAGATCCATCGAAGCCATTTGAGTTGAAGATAAATGGTATTGGCATAGTCCTAGGGACACTCTTGAGCCAAAATTGCACATGGATACTTTTAAGAGCAAAACATGAAGTATTGAACGATGTAATTGGTCAGTGCATGAATAGCACTTGCACGGAGTGGTGATGATCTTAAATTATGTAGGTATATCTTAATGGTGCAAACTTTAAGGTGTCTAGTAATCACCATACATTGAAGTGTTTTTGTATTTATCTAGATCTTTGAGGCAAAAAGGCTCATTCCACTTAACTCATGCAAGAATTTCATATGGAAATCCTATATAGAAGAAGAAAAGAGAACATTTTACCTGATGCATTATCTTGGATAATGTATCAAGTGAGCTTTATAGCTCTAGAAAGTTGATTGCTTCGATAAATAAAGGAAGCACAGGAGGAAGATCCACATTTGCTATATACCATTAGAGCTATTAGTGATGAATCTATTATAGAAGATTTATTACCACTAACTCCATTAGCTATGCCTCCGATAGTGTTTAAGGACAATATACGAGTTGCAATAACTGACATATGACATCATCTAGATGGTCAGTTGGGTTTGGATGCAAGCCAAGCATACTTAGAAGTTGAAATCTGTCCTTAAAGCTGACTTTGGTCGGAAGATATAGATGATTTATATAAATTCTCCAATGCATTGTCTCATTGTTTGTTTGTTTTAGGGACGTGTGATATCTTGCTTTCTTCCTTTGCTACTTAAAACAATGAGTATTATTGCCAAGATGTAAATCCTCTCGACTTTGCTTTACTACAACAGGCCATCAGAGGCAACAACAATGTTGAGAGACAAGAATTTACAAGGCGTCGAATGAAGAGAAAGAGGCTTCCCAAATTGAACACAAACTACATCTACTCACAGGTCAGATAGTTAACAAAGTTGTCGAATCCTTGAAATAACTTCACTTGGTCTTAATTAAGACCGGATATTAATATCACCCAAATACTATGTTTGGACGACAAAATACAATCAAATTCTTTATATTCAAAAGTTTTCTTGTTCCTCTGAAGCAAATAATACTGCGGAAAAATAGATCTCCATACGTTCCAAAGGGTTTCTCTAGATTGGTGCAGGAATCTCCTTATGATGGACTTGGTGTCCTTGAAAGAATACATGAACTCTCGACAAAGGCCTTCAAAACATGAAAAATATCCATATCCTTCTTAGGATAGGTGCAACCATGAAAGAGGAGGGCCACATAATAGAGATTCTATGACGCCTACTTGGGATGTATGATTTGGGTACCCATTTCGTTGCATTATTTTGAATAGGTTCACCTGATGTAGAAATCCTCAAAACTTTGATTATGTCCCATCAAATTTCTCAAGCATGCTCACTTTTGGACTTTTCTTCTTATTACTTGCTATGGGTGTACTTGATAAGATTGATTTACCATCAGCTCCAACTCTTGGTTTTGCTCTTGAAGATATTTGATCACATCTTCAATATTCTGGTGTTGCTTTGTTTCTTGGTTTCCTTGCATCTCTTGGACTTTTTGTTGAATGAGCTTTTGAACAAAAAGGAGTTCTCCACAAATAAGTGCATGGTCTTAAGGAAGGTACTCTTCCCAGAATGTCATTTGCAATTGTGCCTTCAACTAGACTTGACAAGATTTCGAAGCTATACTTTTGATTACAAGATCACCCACATAGGGAAAACAATAGAAGAATATCAAACTATTAAAAAGTCCCACAACCTCACACTATGAGATGTGGAAAATGTAACTAGAAAGAATACAAGAGATCCCATAACCCAAGACCATAGTATGGAACAAGATATCTGAATTACAAGAGATCCCTTGAGACATACGAACAAGATGTGAGAAGTAACTAGACAATGTTGTGTGCTACAAGATTATAAGAGGACAAGACTAGATGTCCAAGAACTAGACTAATGAAGACCGAAACAAGGAGCAATACAAGAACTGGAACTAGAACTTGGAAAGTACTTACTTTGTGATCATGACTTCTTGAGCTCCCAAGACTGGCATTGGCAAGATTGACGATATATGTGGCCAACCCATCCTTATATAGGTTTTGAAGGGAGCTTCATCAACGACGGTTATGAATTGATGATTTAATCGATGATTTCATCAATTAGAAACAAGATCTTCATGTTTAAGAATCATGAAAATAGACAAATGATATGAAATTTCATGAGATATAGAAATTCACATAGAATGTAAGGTTCATCATGGTTTCCTTTGTGTGTGATAGGTGGCATGAAATAGAAGAGGATAAGAAAGAGCCCATCGGTTGGGAAGAATTTAAGATCTTGTTCCATAATAACTTCATGCCACCAAACAAGAGGTCTAGGGCACTTGACACCCAGTTTTTCATTAGTCAAAAAACTACATAATCTAAAATTATGTCGATAAATACAAGGAGGTACTTCTTAAAGTAGAAAAATCCATCCGAGTGTTTCTGCAAGTCCGCAAGTTCATCTTGGGACTAAGAGAAATGATATGACCTTTGGCGAGAAAGCGACGGTGTCACTCTTTCACACACGCCATAAAGATCACTCGAGTCTACAAGGATGGTCATAAGGTCATATGCTCCCATGGCTAGAGATCCTCAGCCCTTGTCCTCTAGTACTTCTATCTTAACGAGTGCACAATCTCAAAAGGAGGCTAAGAGGTGCACATGATCAAGTAAGTTTCAAAAGCTAAAAGAAAGATGTCTGCACTAGCTAAGAGAGCGTGTAATAAGTCAATTGTTACCCCTCAATAGAAATACAAGGCAATGAGAGAAGGTCTTTGCTATGGGTGCTTAGGATATTACTCATTTAAAGAGTATCATCAGAAGAATAAATAGTTGTAGCCACCACTTAGACAGGGAGAGATGCACATGAGGGCACTAAGAAGGTAACTTCTGTTTGACATGTGCTTTCACAAGTGGCACAAAATGGTTACTAGTTTTTAGAGATAGAACTCCTTGTTATGAGAGGATTCATGGTAGGATAGCCTATCAAGGTCCACTTTGACATTAGTTCAACACATAACATCATTAGTTCTCATCTGGTTGGACAACTACATTTAGACATTGTGCACTCTAAATATGCCAACATAGTGGAGTTAGCTCATGGGAAGGGCAATGAGACATGGGATTGATGTGTGGCTACTCCTCAAGATGAGGGGAAACTTTGGTCATTTTTAGGAATTTCTATTTTTTATCATATAGTCATTTCATCTTATTCATTGACATCAACATCTAAGATGAATTTGCTTGAAGGAAAAGTACCTTTTGCATGGAATCAAGAGCAACAAGACAATTTTGATACCCTAAATCAAGTTATTTGTGAAACTCGAGCACTCGAAGTGGCAGATCCATCGAAGCCATTTGAGTTGAAGATAAATGGTATTGGCATAGTCCTAGGGACACTCTTGAGCCAAAATTGCACATGGATACTTTTAAGAGCAAAACATGAAGTATTGAACGATGTAATTGGTCAGTGCATGAATAGCACTTGCACGGAGTGGTGATGATCTTAAATTATGTAGGTATATCTTATGGTGCAAACTTTAAGGTGTCTAGTAATCACTATACATTGAAGTGTTTTTGTATTTATCTAGATCTTTGAGGCAGAAAGGCTCATTCGACTTAACTCATGCAAGAATTTCATATGGAAATCCTATATAGAAGAAGAAAAGAGAACATTTTACCTGATGCATTATCTTGGATAATGTATCAAGTGAGCTTTATAGTTCTAGAAAGCTGATTGCTTCGATAAATAAAGGAAGCACAGGAGGAAGATCCACATTTTCTATATACCATTAGAGCTATTAGTGATGAATCTATTATAGAAGATTTATTACCACTAACTCCATTAGCTATGCCTCCGATAGTGTTTAAGGACAATATACGAGTTGCAATAACTGACATATGACATCATCTAGATGGTCAGTTGGGTTTGGATGCAAGCCAAGCATACTTAGAAGTTGAAATCTGTCCTTAAAGCTGACTTTGGTTGGAAGATATAGATGATTTATTTAAATTTTCCAATGCATTGTCTCATTGTTTGTTTGTTTTAGGGACGTGTGATATGTTGCTTTCTTCCTTTGCAACTTAAAACAATGAGTATTATTGCCAAGATGTAAATCCTTTCGACTTTGCTTTACTACAATAGGTGCAACCATGAAAGAGGAGGGCCACATAATAGAGATTCTATGATGCCTACTTGGGATGTATGATTTCGGTACCCGTTTCGTTGCATTATTTTGAATAGGTTCACCTGATGTAGAAATCCTCAAAACTTTGATTATGTCCCATCAAATTTCTCAAGCATGCTCACTTTTGGACTTTTCTTCTTATTACTTGCTATGGGTGTACTTGATAAGATTGATTTACCATCAGCTGCAACTCTTGGTTTTGCTCTTGAAGATATTTGATCACATCTTCAATATTCTGGTGTTGCTTTGTTTCTTGGTTTCCTTGCATCTCTTGGACTTTTTGTTGAATGAGCTTTAGAACAAAAAAGAGTTCTCCACAAATAAGTGCATGGTCTTAATGAAGGTACTCTTCCCAGAATGTCATTGCAATTGTGCCTTCAACTAGACTTGACAAGATTTCGAAGCTATACTTTTGATTACAAGATCACCCACATAAGGAAAACAATAGAAGAATATCAAACTATTAAAAAGTCCCACAACCTCACACTATGAGATTATGGAAAATGTAACTAGAAAGAATACAAGAGATCCCATAACCCAAGACCATAGTATGGAACAAGATATCTGAATTACAAGAGATCCCTTGAGACATACGAACAAGATGTGAGAAGTAACTAGACAGTGTTGTGTGCTAAAAGATTATAAGAGGACAAGACTAGATGTCCAAGAACTAGACTAATGAAGACCGAAACAAGGAGCAATACAAGAACTGGAACTAGAACTTCGAAAGTACTTACTTTGTGATCATGACTTCTTGAGCTCCCAAGACTGGCATTGGCAAGATTGACGATATATGTGGCCAACCCATCCTTATATAGGTTTTGAAGGGAGCTTCATCAACGACGGTTATGAATTGATGATTTAATCGATGATTTCATCAATTAGAAACAAGATCTTCATGTTTAAGAATCATGAAAATAGACAAATGATATGAAATTTCATGAGATATAGAAATTCACATAGAATGTAAGGTTCATCATGGTTTCCTTTGTGTGTGATAGGTGGCATGAAATAGAAGAGGATAAGAAAGAGCCCATCGGTTGGGAAGAATTTAAGATCTTGTTCCATAATAACTTCATGCCACCAAACAAGAGGTCTAGGGCACTTGACACCCAGTTTTTCATTAGTCAAAAAACTACATAATCCAAGATTATGTCGATAAATACAAGGAGGTACTTCTTAAAGTAGAAAACTCCATCCGAGTGTTTCTGCAAGTTCGCAAGTTCATCTTGGGACTAAGAGAAATGATATGACCTTTGGCGAGAAAGTGACGGTGTCACTCTTTCACACACGCCATAAAGATCACTCGCGTCTACAAGGATGGTCATAAGGTCATATGCTCCCATGGCTTGAGATCGTCAGCCCTTGTCCTCTAGTACTTCTATCTTAACGAGTGCACAATCTCAAAAAGAGGCTAAGAGCTGCACATGATCAAGTAAGTTTCAAAAGCTAAAAGAAAGATGTCTGCTCTAGCTAAGAGAGCATGTAATAAGTTAATTGTTACCCCTCAATAGAAACAAAAGGCAATGAGAGAAGGTCTTTGCTATGGGTGCTTAGGATATTACTCATTTAAAGACTATCATCAGAAGAATAAATAGTTGTAGCCACCACTTAGACATGTAGAGATGCACATGAGGGCACTAAGAAGGTAACTTCTGTTTGACATGTGCTTTCACAAGTGGCACAAAATGGTTACTAGTTTTTAGAGATAGAACTCCTTGTTATGAGAGGATTCATGGTAGGATAGCCTATCAAGGTCCTCTTTGACATTAGTTCACCACATAACATCATTATTTCTCATCTCGTTGGACAACTACATTTAGACATTGTGCACTGTAAGTATGCCAACACAGTGGAGTTAGCTCATGGGAAGGGCAATGAGACATGGGATTGATGCGTGGCTACTCCTCAAGATGAGGGGAAACTTTGGTCATTTTTAGGAATTTCTATTTTTTATCGTATAGTCATTTCATCTAATTCATTGACATCAACATCTAAGATGAATTTGCTTGAAGGAAAAGTACCTTTTGCATGGAAGCAAGAGCAACAAGACAATTTTGATACCCTAAATCAAGTTATTTGTGAAACTCGAGCACTCGAAGTGGCAGATCCATCGAAGCCATTTGAGTTGAAGATAAATGGTATTGGCATAGTCCTAGGGACACTCTTGAGCCAAAATTGCACATGGATACTTTTAAGAGCAAAACATGAAGTATTGAATGATGTAATTGGTCAGTGCATGAATAGCACTTGCACGGAGTGGTGATGATCTTAAATTATGTAGGTATATCTTAATGGTGCAAACTTTAAGGTGTACAGAAATCACCATACATTGAAGTTTTTTTGTATTTAGCTAGATCTTTGAAGCAAAAAGGCTCATTCGACTTAACTCATGCAAGAATTTCATATGGAAATCCTATAGAAGAAGAAAAGAGAACATTTTACCTGATGAATTATCTTGGATAATGTATCAAGTGAGCTTTATAGTTCTAGAAAGCTGATTGCTTCGATAAATAAAGGAAGCACAAGAGGAAGATCCACATTTGCTACATACCATTAGAGCTATTAGTGATGAATCTATTATAGAAGATTTATTACCACTGACTCCATTAGCTATGCCTCCGATAGTGTTTAAGGACAATATACGAGTTGCAATAACAGACATATGACATCATCTAGATGGTCAGTTGGGTTTGGATGCAAGCCAAGCATACTTAGAAGTTGAAATCTGTCCTTAAAGCTGACTTTGATTGGAAGCTATAGATGATTTATATAAATTTTCCAATGCATTGTGTCATTGTTTGTTGGTTTTAGGGATGTGTGATATGTTGCTTTCTTCCTTTGCTACTTAAACCAACGAGTATTATTGCCAAGATGTAAATCCTCTCGACTTTGGTTTACTACAACAGGCCATAAGAGGCAACAACAATGTTGAGAGACAAGAATTTACAAGGCCTCGAATGAAGAGAAAGAGGCTTCCCCAATTGAACACAAACTACATCTACTCACAGGTCAGAGAGTTGTGGGATGATTGAAACTTCCCTTGGGGTTAACAAAGTTGTCAAATCCTTGAAATATCTTCACTTGGTCTTAATTAAGACCGGATATTAATATCACCCAAATACTATGTCTGGATGACAAAATACAATCAAATTCTTTATATTCAAAAGTTTTCTTGTTCCTGTGAGGCAAATAATACTGCGGAAAAATAGATCTCCATACGTTCCAAAGGGTTTCTCTAGAATGGTGCAGGAATCTCCTTATGATGGACTTGGTGTCCTTGAAAGAATACATGAACTCTCGACAAAGGCCTTCAAAACATGAAAAATATCCATATCCTTCCTAGGATAGGTGCAACCATGAAAGAGGAGGGCCACATTATAGAGATTCTATGATGCCTACTTGGGATGTATGATTTGGGTACCCGTTTGGTTGCATTATTTTGAATAGGTTCACCTGATGTAGAAATCCTCAAAACTTTGATTATGTCCCATCAAATTTCTCAAGCATGCTCACTTTTGGATTTTTCTTCTTATTACTTGCTATGGGTGTACTTGATAAGATTGATTTACCATCAGCTGCAACTCTTGGTTTTGCTCTTGAAGATATTTGATCACATCTTCATTATTCTGGTGTTGCTTTGTTTCTTGGTTTCCTTGTATCTCTTGGACTTTTTGTTGAATGAGCTTTAGAACAAAAAAGAGTTCTTCACAAATAAGTGTCTGGTCTTCATGAAGGTACTCTTCCCAGAATGTCATCGGAGCACTAGATTGTTCCTTCAACTAGACTTGACAAGATTTCGAAGCTATACTTTTGAATACAAGTTCACCCACATAGGGAAAACAATAGAAGAATATCAAACTATTAAAAAGTCCCACAACCTCACACTATGAGACGTGGAAAATGTAACTAGAAGGAATACAAGAGATCCCATAACCCAAGACCATAGTATGGAACAAGATATCTGAATTACAAGAGATCCCTTGAGACATACAGACAAGATGCGAGAAGTAACTAGACAGTGTTGTGTGCTACAAGATTATAAGAGGACAAGACTAGATGTCCAAGAACTAGACTAATGAAGACCGAAACAAGGAGCAATACAAGAACTGGAACTAGAACTTCGAAAGTACTTACTTTGTGATCATGACTTCTTGAGCTCCCAAGACTAGCATTGACAAGATTGACAATATATGTGGCCAACCCATCCTTATATAGGTTTTGAAGGGAGCTTCATCAACGACGGTTATGATTTAATGATTTAATCGATGATTTCATCAATTAGAAACAAGATCTTCATGTTTTAGAATCATGAAGATAGACAAATGATCTGAAAATTCATGAGATATAGAAATTCACATAGAATGTAAGGTTCATCATGGTTTCCTTTGTGTGTGATAGGTGGCATGAAATAGAAGAGGATAAGAAAGAGCCCATCGGTTGGGAAGAATTTAAGATCTTGTTCCATAATAACATCATGCCACCAAACAAGAGGTCTAGGGCACTTGACACATAGTTTTTCATTAGTCAAAAGACTACATAATCCAAGATTATGTCGATAAATACAAGGAGGTACTTCTTAAAGTAGAAAACTCCATCCGAGTGTTTCTGCAAGTCCGCAAGTTCATCTTGGGACTAAGAGAAATGATATGACCTTTGGCGAGAAAGCGAAGGTGTCACTCTTTCACACAAGCCATAAAGATCACTCGAGTCTACAAGGATGGTCATAAGGTCATATGCTCCCATGGCTAGAGATCCTCAGCCCTTGTCCTCTAGTATTTCTATCTTAACGAGTGCACAATCTCAAAAAGAGGCTAAGAGGTGGACATGATCAAGTAAGTTTCAAAAGCTAAAAGAAAGATGTCTGCTCTAGCTAAGAGAGCGTGTAGTAAGTCAATTGTTACCCCTCAATAGAAAGACAAGGCAATGAGAGAAGGTCTTTGCTATGGGTGCTTACGATATTACTGATTTAAAGACTATCATCAGAAGAATAAATAGTTGTAGCCACCACTTAGACAGGGAGAGATGCACATGAGGGCACTAAGAAGGTAACGTCTGTTTGACATGTGCTTTCACAAGTGGCACAAAATGGTTACTAGTTTTTAGAGATAGAACTCCTTGTTATGAGAGGATTCATGGTAGGATAGCCTATCAAGGTCCTCTTTGACATTAGTTCAACACATAACATCATTATTTCTCATCTGGTTGGACAACTACATTTAGACATTGTGCACTCTAAGTATGCCAACACAGTGGAGTTAGCTCATGGGAAGGGCAATGAGACATGGGACTGATGCGTGGCTACTCCTCAAGATGAGGGGAAACTTTGGTCATTTTTAGGAATTTCTATTTTTTATCATATATTCATTTCATCTTATTCATTGACATCAACATCTAAGATGAATTTGCTTGAAGGAAAGTACCTTTTGCAAGGAAGCAAGAGCAACAAGGCAATTTTGATACCCTAAATCAAGTTATTTGTGAAACTCGAGCACTCAAAGTGGCAGATCCATCGAAGCCATTTGAATTGAAGATAAATGATATTGGCATAGTCCTCGGGACACTCTTGAGCCAAAATTGCACATGGATACTTTTAAGAGCAAAACATGAACATAAATGATATTGGCATAGTCCTAGGGACACTCTTGAGCCAAAATTGCACATGGATACTTTTAAGAGCAAAACGATGTAATTGGTCAGTGCATGAATAGCACTTGCACGGAGTGGTGATCATCTTAAATTATGTAGGTATATCTTAATGGTGCAAACTTTAAGGTGTACAGTAATCACCATACATTGAAGTTTTTTTGTATTTAGCTAGATGTTTGAGGCAAAAAGGCTCATTCGACTTAACTCATGCAAGAATTTCATATGGATATCCTATATTGAAGAAGAAAAGAGAATATTTTACCTGATGCATTATCTTGGATAATGTATCAAGTGAGCTTTATAGTTCTAGAAAGCTGATTGCTTCGATAAATAAAGGAAGCACAGGAAGAAGATCCACATTTTCTACATACCATTAGAGCTATTAGTGATGAATCTATTATAGAAGATTTAATACCACTGACTCCATTAGCTATGCCTCCGATAGTGTTTAAGGACAATATACAAGTTGCAATAATAGACATATGACATCATCTAGATGGTCAGTTGGGTTTGGATGCAAGCCAAGCATACTTAGAAGTTGAAATCTGTCCTTAAAGCTGACTTTGGTTGGAAGCTATAGATGATTTATATAAATTTTCCAATGCATTGTCTCATTGTTTGTTTGTTTTAGGGACGTGTGATATGTTGCTTTCTTCCTTTGCTACTTAAACCAACGAGTATTATTGCCAAGATGTAAATCCTCTCAGCTTTGCTTTACTACATCAGGCCATAAGAGGCAACAACAATGTTGAGAGACAAGAATTTACAAGGCCTCGAATGAAGAGAAAGAGGCTTCCCCAATTGAAGACAAACTACATCTACTCATAGGTCAGCGAGTTGTGGGATGATTGAAACTTCCCTTGGGGTTAAGAAAGTTGTCAAATCCTTGAAATATCTTCACTTGGTCTTAATTAAGACCGGATATTAATATCACCCAAATACTATGTTTGGACGACAAAATACAATCAAATTCTTTATATTCAAAAGTTTTCTTGTTCCTCTGAAGCAAATAATACTGCGGAAAATTAGATCTCCATACGTTCCAAAGGATTTCTCTAGATTGGTGCAGTTTTCAGAAGGAATCTCCTTATGATGGACTTGGTGTCCTTGAAAGAATACATGAACTCTCAAATAAAGGCCTTCAAAACATGAAAAATATCCATATCCTTCTTAGGATAGGTGCAACCATGAAAGAGGAGGGCCACATAATAGAGATTCTATGACACCTACTTGGGATGTATCATTTGGGTACCCGTTTGGTTGCATTATTTTGAATAGGTTCACCTGATGGAGAACTCCTCAAAACTTTGATTATGTCCCATCAAATTTCTCAAGCATGCTCACTTTTGGACTTTTCTTCTTATTACTTGCTATGGGTGTACTTGATAAGATTGATTTACTATGAGTTGCAACTCTTGGTTTTGTCCTTGAAGATATTTGATCACATCTTCAATATTCTGGTGTTGCTTTATTTCTTTGTTTCCTTGTATCTCGTGGACTTTGTGTTGAATGAGCTTTAGAACAAAAAAGAGTTCTTCACAAATAAGTCCTGGTCTTCATGAAGGTACTCTTCCCAGAATGTCACCGGAGCACTAGATTGTGCCTTCAACTAGGCTTGACAAGATTTCGAAGCTATACTTTTGATTTCAAGATCACCCACATAGGGAAAATAATAGAAGAATATCAACTATTACAAAAAGTCCCACAACCTCACACTATGAGATGTAGAAAATGTAACTAGAAGGAATACAAGAGATCCCATAACCTAGGACCATAGGTATGGAACAGGATATTTGAATTACAAGAGATCCCTTGAGACATACGGACTAGATGTGAGAACTAACTAGACAGTGTTGTGTGCTACAAGATTATAAGAGGACAAGACTAGGTGTCCAAGAACTAGATCAATGAAGACCAAAACAAGGAGCAATACAAGAACTGGAGCTAGAACTTGGAAAGTACTTACTTTGTGATCATGACTTCTTGAGCTCCCAAGACTCGCATTGGAAAGATTGACTATATATGTGGCCAACCCATCCTTATATAGGTTTTGAAGGGAGCTTCATCAACGACGGTTATGAATTGATGATTTAATCGATGATTTCATCAATTAGAAACAAGACCTTCATGTGTTAGAATCATGAAAATAGACAAATGATCTAAAACTTCTTGAGATATAGAAATTCACATAGAATCTAAGGTTCATCATGGTTTCCTTTGTGTGATAGGTGGCATAAAATAGAAGAGGATAAGAAAGAGCCCATCCATTGGGAAGAATTTAAGATCCTGTTCCATAATAACTTCATGCCACCAAACAAGAGGTCTAGGGCACTTGACACCCGGTTTTTATTAGTCAAAAAACCACATAATCCAAGATTATGTCGATAGATACAAGGAGGTACTGCTTAAAGTAGAAAACTCCATCCGAGTGTTTCTGCAAGTCCGCAAGTTCATCTTGGGACTAAGAGAAATGATATGACCTTTGGTGAGAAAGCGAAGGTGTCACTCTTTCACACACGCCATAAAGATCACTCGAGTCTACAAGGATGGTCATAAGGTCATATGCTCCCATGGCTAGAGATCCTCAGCCCTTGTCGTCTAGTACTTCTATCTTAACGAGTGCACAATCTCAAAAAGAAGCTAAGAGGTGCACATGATCAAGTAAATTTCAAAAGCTAAAAGAAAGACGTGTGCTCTAGCTAAGAGAGCGTGTAATTAGTCAATTGTTACCCCTCAATACAAAGAGAAGGCAATGAAAGAAGGTTTTTGCTATGGGTGCTTAGGATATTACTGATTTAAAGACTATCCTCAGAAGAATAAATAGTTGTAGCCACCACTTAGACAGGGAGAGATGCACATGAGGGCAATAAGAAGGTAACTTGTGTTTGACATGTTGTGCTTTCACAAGTGGCACAGAATGGTTACTAGTTTTTAGTGATAGATTTCGTTGTTATGAGAGGATTCATGGTAGGATAGCCTATCAAGGTCCTCTTTGACATTAGTTCAACACATAACATCATTATTTCTCGTCTCATTGGACAACTACATTTAGACATTGTGCACTCTAACTATGCCAACACAGTGGAGTTAGCTCATGGGAAGGGCAATGAGACATGGGATTGATGTGTGGCTACTCCTCAAGATGAGGGGAAACTTTGGTCATTTTTAGGACTTTCTATTTTTTATCGTATAGTCATTTCATCTTATTCATTGACAGCAACATCTAAGATGAATTTGCTTGAAGGAAAAGTACCTTTTGCATGGAAGCAAGAGCAACAAGATAATTTTGATACC
>CM035413.1:3429350-3474350 GCA_020310875.1 Ceratopteris richardii
GGGAATCAATTCAGGATGAGCATCAACATACTCCTGATGGGTATCGTCAACAAAGAGATGCGGAGACCACACGTTTAGATACGGTTGGAACGTCGCATTTAGGTAGCAGTGGATACGACAGTATGCACTACCAATTTTTAAGTATGATGTTAATTATTGAAGTTGTTTGTGTTAAGTATATTATGTATATTCATCAAACATTTTACATATTTACTATAGGAGTTGGCAGTGGGTCGTCCTCCAATGGGAACTGAAGAATCATATGGATATCGACATGGACTGACTGCACTGTTACAAGACTTAGAGGGACGCGGTGCAATTGTCTCATGGGAGAATATTCTTGATTAGGTAAAGTTATATCTTGGTTTCGTGTTTCTAGTTGTTGTTTATAAATGTAATATTAATTGGTCTTATTTTATACATATGTTTTGTTGCAGGATTGTAGGTGTAAATATTTTGATCAATGCCACAATTTTGTATCACACTCGCATACGACAATGATGAACCATAATTTTGTATTCGATTCCTATATGGAAGTGTTTTGTCACATTGCCACAATTTTGTATTACACTCCTATGTGGCAATGATCTACCATAATTTTGTATTCGATTCCTATATGGAAATGCTTTGCCACACTTTTGTACATTTTTCATTTATGGAATATACGACTTTCTGTACATGAATCATTGTTCATTTTTGCTCATATAAGTTTATGTTTTGGTTGCCATTAGAGTACATAACACATGTACTCATTTGGGCAGAGTGTATTGTCTTTTGCTAAACAACATCATGTTGTAGCAAAAGACAACACACTCTACCCAAGAAAATTTGGGCAGGTATGGTCGTCGGTATACGCGCCGGTAGCTCCACTATGGTCATCGGTATATGCACCGATATGCCCAGCGTGGATGTCGGTATAAAGATTGGTGTAACCGTCGGAAGTTTCGACGCTTATACCGACGCTTATACCAATGACTATAGCGGTGCCATACCGGCGCTTTCTTTCGAACGCCTATACCGACTGCAACACCGACATCGTGAAGAACTCACGCCCGTTCAATTTCCTCGGTAGCAGCCTCGATATACCCTCGATGTGTTGTAGTGAATGGGAATGAGTGTGCATAATGGCCACTTGTGGACACTAGAGCTTTCCAAATTATTGTTATTGAAAGATCCCAATTAGCTACATGCAACTCTCCTACCAAGCTTAAATAGCCCTTTCCCTTGGCACATCTAGAGTCTTCTCTAAAGTTCCAAACACTCTCTCATATGGCCAATCCAAGGAGATGGAATAACCTCAAAGGCTCATGTGAAAGGCTTGGATCCCCCGAGCTCTAGTCCTTGACTTGTCTTGGTTCCTCAACCAAATGAAGGTAGAACAATGAGAAACCATGGAGGTCTACATAAGTATAACACTCTCTTCCCCTTCTAGACATCATTGTCTTCAGTCATCAACAAAGGAAAGTGATTGTGAATCAAAGCTTCTGATTCCCAAGTAGCATTTGTGAGTGGACAAATGGTCCATGCTACTAAATACTTATGTATGGAGGAGTTCTGTAACTTTTGTTCCCTCTTATCAATGATTCTAAATGGAAAATCTAGTTGAGATGTTCTATCTTCAAAAAAAACTTAAGCATCCATACAATTCTTATCTCAAGACTTATATGGTCTAAGCTTGCTAACATGAAAAATTGGGTGAGCTTTGCAATCATCTGGAAATTGTAATTTGTATGTGACATCACTAATCACCTTGATGATTGTCCAAGGTCCATAAAATCTAGGGATAACTAGGGTTTCTAAACTTTGAGTGACGAAAAAAGTGGACCCTTTAAAAACACATGGTCGCCCTCTTGAAACATTTGTGGTGTGGGATGTTGATCTAAAAATTCTTTGATCCTCTCATGAACTTGCTAAAGATTGAACTGAGCTATTTTCAAGTTAGCTTGAATATTTGGAAGGAAATATGAAGCACATGGAGATTCGTTGGGTAACCCAATGGTAGTTGGAATATGGAAAATAAACCCAATAAATGACCTCAAATGGTGACACCCTAGTAATCTTGTGCTTCCAATTGTTATAAGGAAACTCAACTAATGGGAGGAAACTATCTCAATCTCTTTGTTTCTATGAAACATATGTCTTAGTTTTACTCCCTCATTTAAATTGTGGCAGTGCTTCTTGCGCATAAGCAGACACAACATCTCCCTAAGCTGAAGCACAAACTTATGTATGTGAAGAAATTCACACACCTGATTTGGTATATTCAATATGATTTCTTTGTACTTATCTGCATATTCATGCACGGTAAGTTGTCTCAACTATAGGAAGAACCAAGCTTCTAGAGCCCTGGTATGCTCATCTAGAGGAACAAAGTTGTTATAAATTATGACCTTGAATTTCTCCCAAGTGGCAGGTTCTACCTTGACTTGTATTTTCCATCGGTGGGGTACATCCATCAAACTATAAGTGGCATGTTGGATCTTCTATCTTTCATCAACAATCTTGCAAAGCGAGAAGAATTTCTCCCTCTTACTAATACATTGCTCTACCGCATCTGCCATCCTAAAGCTAACTTTTCTTTGGTGCTTGCATGGATTCAAGTCCTTCACTTGTCACTAGAAGTTTCTACTCGTACAAGTTTCCACATCCTTAAGTGGTATCTATGAGCTGGTTCAATAGATGGAACTTTGATATGCATTAATGTACCAACTAGTGGCACCTCTGGTTTTCTCAGCACTTCGAGGATCATCAAAGAGTATCCTTTATGCTTATAAGCTTAGCATTGAGATCTGTAATCTTCTTAGTCTATATCCGTTGAAGCTCAACATTGGCAATGAAGATACAATCTGGGATACTGTCTCATCCAGATTCCTTATAAACAAGCAATGTAACTAATGCATCATGTGTAAAATGAAATTCCTAAGTTGCAAGATTCCTAATCAATGGTTTTTTCATGCAAAGATGAGGTAAAAAGATGTATTCTAAAACCCCTCTCCATCCAACACATCTTTTGTAGGATAAACCTCACTCAATCCCCATGTCATATACATGTTTACATGATGAATATACAAGTTATAGCAAATCCTAAAATACATTCGATGATAAGCACCACCTCTCTCTCTCTTTGTGCATCTATTCACCTCAGCAAGCTCGTTAATTAACCATCGTCATTTGATATGAACCTTTTCTTTCTCTCTCTTTGTCTATCTCTCTCTATATATCTTCTCTCTCTCTCTCTTGTGTCACACCCTTATGTGCAATGCATCTAGGTGGAGTCTTCCCTCTCTGCACCGTCGCGCTTGTGTGTGAGAAATCAATTATGACGCACTACAAGTCTGCATCAACTTCACCATATATAGCACTCCTCTACTACTGTCCATCTGCTTTGTGTTTGAGCCACCATTTCTTTTCATAGTGCAATAATTTCTTCGACAATCTAGCCCTACATTTGGATTCAATTCCATCCATCCTTTCCTTTTGAATCTGTTCTTTAGGAGTCATTGATATAAGCCTTGCCTTCTCCAATCATCTTTTTTGTCATCTTCAACAATCCCAAAAAGTAATCAGACGTATGTGAAAGCATTACCCCTTTATTACACAAT
Source organism: Ceratopteris richardii (assembly GCA_020310875.1). Taxonomy (NCBI): domain Eukaryota; kingdom Viridiplantae; phylum Streptophyta; class Polypodiopsida; order Polypodiales; family Pteridaceae; genus Ceratopteris; species Ceratopteris richardii. The sequence goes on from CM035413.1 coordinate 3,432,953, forward strand.
GATTTATTAAGAGCTTACATATCTATCTTTCCCTGTAAGCAACACTCTAACCCTCTCTCTGTTTGGCACTCGAGAGTGCCTCACAACCTTCTAGTTCTAACAACACATTTCTCCCATATGTGCCCATCTTTATGCAATACAAACACTATCAACCTGGATGATGTCTACTAAGGCTTACCCAACCCTATTTGAATCACATAGCCATAGCTCACTTTGCATATACTACATGCAAATTATACACATCATCATAGCCAAAGGAAGAAAGACCCATAGTTTCTTCTCAGTTTCCTTCCTGTACAAGATGCCCCCCCCTCGTGTCTTATCACCAACTTTTTTGTTTTTGTCAATTCTGTAATGTTTCTTGTTTTCTATGAATGAAGGTCATGGGTATCACTACTCCAATCAAGAAGGAGAAAACCAAAACAAGTACTCCTAAAGCAAGATCAAATGGCCACACATGCTTCTATATTTACTAGGAAACCCAACCATATACAAGGAAAATTGAAATACGGGAGAAGGCTGCAAGACCTCAAAGATTAACAACAACTAATATGAATATGAATAACAAAAGATTCGTTAACTGGCATTCTAAAGACGTTATAGATATGTGCAAACCTCTACATGAATAGCACAAGGTTTATTAATCCGCATCATATAGAGGTCATGGAGAGAGAATCAATAGTATAATTGCAAAGCACAAGAATAAAAAAGGTAAAGGAGAAATAATAAAGAATGAACAGAAAATTGAACGAACAAGAAAAAGGCAAGGAGGGTACCTGGAGGAAATCCGTGGGGAAACCAAATGAGCTTTGGGCATCCATTTATAGGTTTCCCCTTAGGATTTCTCTCTAGAATCATCTAACCTCCCTTTTAAAACTTTCTATTTCCAAAACCTTCTTTCGTGTTCTTTTTTTATTTTTGGAAAATCCCATCTTTTATTTTTATTTTGGTTTTTCTCTTTTTCCGTTTCTAATTTTTCTTTTTCTGTTTTTGTTTATTTCTTTGTTTCTTCCTTTTTATTTTTGGACTAAGGTTTGGTTTCACACCTTTTGTACAAATTAAATTAAATGAAAGGTTTAGACTTAGGGTAATTGGCAAATCTAAGGTTCGAACCTAAGGTTTCAATCACGAAAAGTTAGGTTTTGACTATGATTAAGGTCAAGAACACCAACTAATGTGTTTATTTACACTTATGGCCTAAACTCCTAGGGTTTGTAAGGGTTTAGCTTAGGTTTCCATGGGCATAAAACTCAGGTTTTTGAGGGGTTTCAAGGGCGAGAAGTTAGTTTTTCATAGGTCAGAGTGAGGGTTAATTAACTAATCACAAATAAACAGGTCTAGTGTACATAAATGACATAGTTTCACATCTCATAATCAATCAAATCAACCAAAACATGAACAATTTATACTCTATGTAGCCAAAGCCTTGCTAGAAAACACTAAAATAAATTTGAAAACAAGTTTGATGTACACTTCGTTGAGGGATTTCATCCTGATATCCACCCCCACTAAACTTGGATAATATGGTCTTCATGGGCCAACCTATAGAATCCAACCGAAGTGTATGAGGATTCGTTTGAAAACTCTTTTGAATTTTTATGTTTTTGTTTTCAAAAAATGAAAGGTTATCTCATATATTCTATGCAATTTTATAAAGATTAGTACAAATTTTAGAAGATAAAGCAGATGTGAGCTTCACAAGCATCTTACTATGTTCCTGCTTCTATAATCTGACAAGTAATCATATGAATCAATCATAGGCTTCATGGATCCTTCTTCGTTCAACTTGTTCAAAGCTAGGAACTTATGCTACGTAATCACATATACTAAGCTCTACTGACTCAGTTTGTAGAAATTTGTCTTGATTCCTCTATTTAACTCCTACTATCCAACTCTCCATCATATCTTTTTCTTTTCTTTAACTTCTTTATTTTTCTTTTTCTCCTCGAAGTATTCCTTCATTCCTCCTCTTCCTATGTTCAAATGTAAAGGGGATCAATCTTGATATTTAGAAATTTTACCTTCATGTTGACTTACTAGTTTGTGTTTGCATGCAATTTCATACGCTATGCAATCCCAAAACATACGTCCATATTGATCGCACCAAAAACAATGTATAGGTCTCTTCTCAGCGGAATTTGATTTTCTAAGTATCACTCTAGGGATGGATCTTCTAAGATCTAATGATTGTTTCTACGAGATATGCATTGGACTTTTACATCATGTTCATGTTCACATTTTAATACTTGTAGATCTTTAGCTATGTTAGTCAACAAGTGAACCTTATGTTTGGATTCTGAAATCTCATAATCTATTACCCCTTTTATGTCTTTAATTTTTATACCCATTAGCTGAATAGTGTTAGATCCACATCTATAAGTGGTATCTACGAGCTGGTTGAAGAGATGAAACTTTGATCTACATTAATGTACCAACTAGCAACACCTTTGGTTTTCTAATCACTTCGAGGATCATCAAGGAGTATCCCTTATGCATATAAGCTTAGCATTGATATATATAATCTTCTTAGTGTATAGCCTCTCAAGGTCAACATTGGAAATGGGAGATACAATGGGGGATACAGTCTCATCCAGATTTCCTTATAAACAAACAATGTAACTAATGCATCATGTGAATAGAAAATGCAATTCTTAAGTAATGAGATTCCTAATCAATGTCTTTTTCATGCAAACATGAGGTGAAAAGATGTATTCTAAAACCCCTCTCCATCCGACACATCCTTTGAAGGATAAACCTCACTCAATCCCCATGTCATATACATGTTTACATGATGAATATACAAGTTATAGCAAATCCTAAAATACATTCAATGATAAGCACCACCTCTCTCTCTCTGTGCATCTATTCACCTTAGCAAGCTCGTCAATTAGCCATTGTCATTTGATATGAACCTTTTCTTTCTCTCTCTTTGTCTATCTCTATGTCTCTCTATCTCTCTCTATATATCTCTTCTCTCTCTCTCTATCTATCTATCTCTCTCTCTCTCCCCTCTCTCCCTCTCTCCCTCCCTCTCTCTCTCTTGTGTCACACCCTTATGTGCAATCCACCCAAGTGGAGTCTCCCCTCTATACACCATCCTGCTTCTGTGTGAGAAATCAATTGTGATGCACTACAGGTCTACGTCGACTTCACCATCTATAGCACTCCTCTACTACTGTGGATCTGCTCTGTGTTTGAGCCACCATTTCTTTTCATAGTGCAATAATTTCTTCCACAGTTTAGCCCTACATTTGGATTCAATTCCATCCATCCTTTCCTTTTGAATATGTTCTTTTGGAGTGTCACTGATATAAGCCTTGCCTTCACCAATCAGCTTTTCTATCATCTTCAACAATCCCGGAAAGTAATGAGAGGTATGTGAAAGCATTACCCCTTTAATACCCAATGATTTATTGACATCTTGCATATCTAGCTTTCCCTGTAAGCAGCACTCTAACCCTCTCTCTGTTTGGCACTTGACAGCGCCTTGCGGCCTTCCTGCTCTGACAACACATTTCTCCCATGTGTGCCCATCTTTGCAAAATTCAAACACTATCAGCCTGGATGATGTCTACTAAGGCTTACCCAACCCTATATGAATCACACAGCCATAGCTCGCTTTGCATATACTACATGCAAATTATGCACATCATCATGGCCAAAGGATGCAAGAACCATACTTTCTTCTTAGTTTACTTCCTCTACAAGATGCCCCCTCCCTCATGTCTTATCACCAGCTTTTTTGTTTTTTCCATTCTATAATGTTTCTTGTTTTCTGTGAATGAAGGTCATTGGTATCACTACTGGAATCAAGAAGCAGAAAACCAAAACAAGTGCTCCTAAAGCAAGATCAAATGGCCACATATGCTTCTATGTTTACTAGGAATCTCAACCATATACAAGGCAAATTGAAATACGGGAGAAGGCTGCAAGGGCTCAAAGATTAACAACAACTATTATGAATATGAATAACAGAAGATTGGTTAACTAGCATTCTAAAGATGTTATAGATACGTGCAAACCTCTACATGAATAGCTCAAGGTTTATTAATCCGCATGGTAGAGAGGTCCTAGAGAGAGAATCAACACTATAATTGCAAAGCACAAAAATAAAAAAGGTAAAGCATAAATAATAAAGAATGAATAGAAAATTGAAAGAACAAGAAAAGGCAAGGAGCATACCTGGAGGAAATTCGTGGGGAAACCAAATGAGCTTTGGGCATCCATTTATAGGTTTCCCCTTAGGACTTCTCTCTAGAATCTTCTATCCTCCCTTTTAAAACTTTCTATTTCCAAAACCTTCTTTTGTGTTCTTTTTTTGTTTTTGTAAAATCCCATCTTTTATTTCTATTTTGGTTTTTATGTTTTTAATTTTCTAATTTTTCTTTTTCTATTTTTGTTTATTTTTTTCTTTCTTCCTTTTTATTTTTGGACTAAGGTTTGGTTTCACACCTTATGTACAAATTAAACTAAATGAAAGGGTTAAACTTAGGGTAATTGGAAAATCTAAGGTTTGAACCTGGGGTTTCAATCAGGATAAGATAGGTTTTGCTTATGATTAAGGTTATGAACATCAACTAATGGGTTTATTTGCACTTATGGCCTGAACTCCTAGGGTTTTTAAGGGTTTAGCTTAGGTTTCCATGGGGGTAAGCCTCAGGTTTTCAAGGGTTCGCAAGGGTGAGAATTTAGTTTTTCATAGGTCAGAGTAAGGGTTAATTAATGAATCACAAATATACAGGTCTAATGTATATAAATGACATAGTTTTGCTTCTCATAATCAATCAAATCAACTAAAACACGAACAATTTATACTCCATGTAGCCAAAACATTATATCCTTGCTAGAAAACACTAAAATAAATTTGCAAACAAGTTTGATGTACACTTCGCTGAGGGATTTCATCCCGACATCCACCCCTACTAAACCTGCATATCGTCGTCATAGGCCAACCTACAGAATCCAACCAAAGTGTATGAGGATTTGTTTGAAAACTCTTTTAAATTTTTATGTTTTTCTTTTCAAAAATTGAAAGGTTATCTCGTACATTCTATGCAATTTTATAAAGATTAGTACAAATGTTAGAAGATAAAGCAAATGTGAGCTTCACAAACACCTTACTATGTTCTTGCTTCTACAATCAGACAAGTAATATGTACGCAAAAATGGGGTTGATCTTATAGTGCTTGTTCTTTATGTCGATGACATACTCTTGAGTGGGTCATGTGATGCAAAACTTGACATTCTTATGGCTGATTTGCAGCATACTTTTGATGTCACATATCTTGGTCTTTTGAGCTACTATCTTGGCATCTAGTTTGTATCCTTTGAGGGGGGAATTGTTATGCATCAAGCAAAGTATGTTGAAAAACTACTTCAGCGTTTTGACTTTGAGGATTGCAAGCCTTTTTCCACACGAGTTGAGATAGGATTCAGGTTCTCAGTTGAGGATTCCAATGATGCATTTGACACTTATCTTTATCAGCAAGCTGTGGGATGTCTTATATATGCATGAAACACAAGGTCGGATATACAGTATGTAGTTTCCCATTTGAGTCGATTCATGCATAGCCCTGGCACTAAGCATTGGCAAGCAGTGAAATGTGTGTTTAGATATCTAAGAGGCACTTTGAGCTTAGGTCTCTTTTATGGCAGAGATATTGAGCCATGCTTGCATGCTTTTACAGATAGTGATTGGGCTGGTTGTTATGATACTTGCATGTCCACTAGTGGTAATTTCCTTTTCATTGTAGACTCATGCATATCTTGGTTGAGTAAGAAGCAACCTACAGTGGCAACATCGAGTTGTGAAGCTGAGTACAGGGCAGTTTTAACAGCTACAATGGAGTGTATATGGTTGAGACGCCTATTGATGGATCTTTGCATGGAGATTGATGTTGCTACGCATATTCTCACTGATAGTCAGGGTGCTTTGGTTGTTGTACAAAACCCAGTGTTTCATGCATGGATAAAACATATTGAGTTGCATTATCACTTTGTGAGAGAGCGCCTTCATGCAGGACATATTGATTTGGTATATGTCCCTACACAAGATAATATGGCAGACATATTGACCAAAGCTCTTCCATGGGAAAAGTTTGAAGCTTTTCGTAAAGTTTTAGGCTTATTACCTTGTGGGGGCTGATCCGTCACACCCTCTATGTGTTCACATCATTTGCTCCAGGGGGGTTTGTTACACTTATGTGTTCCTCGAGTAGCTTTGATGTGAACCTTTTCCCTATACATGGGCACCTTTTACTCTAGTGTTGGCTAGAGGTTTTTTCCCCATGTTAACACATACATGATTCACTCATATGTGGTGGTACTTTGTACTTAGGGATATTATTCAGCTCTTACTTTAGTTCAGTTCATCGTCAATTGAGAGAGCTATTCCAGCCATCATCTTCTCTGTGTGTCTTGCTGCGTTTGTGCTCCTTGTGTGTGATTCTCGTGTGTCTCTCACACTTCTACACACACCCAACAATAATCTACATAGTCACATAAGTAGATGAGCTTTGATTTATTCTTCTTAACAAATAAAGAAGATTTTGCCTTGCTTGCCACAAAGCCAAGATCCTGCAAATAGGTAACAAGCCTATGGTTCCAAGCTCTAGGAGCTTGCTTGAGACCACAAAATGCTTTTCTAAGCTTGCATACATAACCTACTTTTTCTTCATCGTCAAAACCTGGTGGTTGTGCCATATACACTTCCTCTAATATCCAACCATTTAAGAATGCATTTTGGACATCTAACTGCTATAAGTTCCAATTTTTTGATGGAGCAACACTTACCAATACCTTGATTGTTGGCATCTTTGCCACAGGTGAAAAGTTTTCTTCATAGTCTACTCCTTGTGTCTGGGCAAATCCTTTTGCCACTAATCTTTCCTTCTACCTATTTATAGAGCCATCAGAGTTCTTTTTAATTTTGTATATCCATCTTGAACCAATTACCTTCATATCTGGCTTCTTGGAAACTAGATCCCATGTTTGATTTTCTTGTAATCCTTTCACTTCTTCCTGCATGTCTTCTCTCCACTCTTTCTTCTTCCTAGCCTCTTCAGATGAAGAAGGCTCTTCTTCCATAGAATCTTTAGTGATGTACACAGAGGGATTTGTGACTAAGGACGTATCATATCCATACCTTATGGGCTTCTTACTTTCTCTTTGTGATCTCCTTAAAGCTTGATTGGAAGACTTGGGTAGAACCTCTAATTGCTTGTATTTGAACTTGCCTCTTGACTTCCAATTTTTGAGTTCAATCTCCTCCTCCTCATCTTTAGAGTTGATGATCTCTGCTTGGTGTTGATCTTCTTGAGTGAGGGTTGGAAAATCATTTTCCAAATCATATGGTAACTTGAATTTCCTGCAATTATCTTCAAACCATGAATTATTCTCATCAAACACTACATCCCTAATAACTATGAATGCCTTGTTAGTGGGATTATGTAGTCTATATCCCTTTTGATTATGATCATACCCAATAAATATACATTTTTGAGCCTTAGGGTCAAGCTTCCTTCTGATTTGAGATGGGATGTGTCCATAGGCAATGCACCCAAATATTTTGCAATGATCCAATGATGCTCTCCTACCATTCCATGCTTCATATGGTTTCATACCATCCAATGATTTGTATGGAAGCCCATTGAGCAAATAGGTGGCTGTGGAGACACCCTCTACCCATAAATAATTAGGTAATTTTTTCTCATTTAACATAGATCTAGCTACTTCAACAATTAACATGTTTCTTCTCTCTACCACTCCATTCAATTCAAGAGTATACCTGGTTGTTACTTCCCTCTTTATGCCTCAAGTAGAAATAGATCAAACTCATGTGAAAAGTACTCACCACCTCCATCAGACCTGATTCTCTTCAAGCTCCTTCCTCTTTGGTTTTCAACTAGTGCCAAATACTTCTTGAAACATTTAAATACCTCATCCTTATGATTCATGAAATAGAGAATTTTCCATCTACTATAATCATCAATAAATGACACATAATACCTTGAGCCTAAGATGGACGGATCTTTGCTAGGACCCCACACATTAGTGTGTACAAGCTCCAAATAGTCTTCATGGATGTATCCTTTCCTATTGAATCGTTGCCTATGAGCTCCAAATTGGAAAGCTCCACATTTGTATATCTCTCCTATGTGCCCTAGCCTTTTGTGCCATATTTCCAACTCAGATAAGGTATGATCTCTATAACTGAATAGTGCTATGTTCCTTGTGTTTGAAAAGTAAACAATCTACCTCACTTCTCGCCTTTGACAATCCTTTTGAAGCCTTGTTGGGGGTCTTCCACATATGCTCCATGCTTAGTGAATCTGACCTATAGAACTTTCTCTACAATCTTCCCAACACTAATTAGGTTTTTGGTTATAGTAGGCACATACAAAACTCTACTCAAAAGGTTCAAACTACCATCAGATATTTTGACATTTCCAATTTTCTTGACTGGATGTTTAGTTTCATCACCTCTTTGTACTTCATGGTTCCCCTTAGGTTCTTCAAGGTCAGATAATAGAGCTACATTTCCTACCACATGATTTGACCAACTTGAATCAATGTACAAGAGATGGTCATCATCTTTACCTTGCGTGGATGTCATGTTCATGATGAGTAGAGAGTCTTCTTGATCTTCAGTATAGTTGTTGAAATTCCTTCTTCCTCTAAAGCCTCCTTGATAGTTGTTGTTGTTGTTGTAGCCTTGATTGTAGTTATGGCTGTAGTTGCCTCCACCATTGTTGTACTTGCCTCTAGATTGTCCATAGCTTCCTCTATGGAAGACTTTTCCTCTTTGGTTCCTTGTATTTTTGTAGCATTCTTCTATAGTGTGGTTGTTGAGATCACATAATTGTTGTAGTCTCCCCCTATCTTGTCTTCCTCTTCTACCCCCACCTCTTGCACCTCGTCCTCTTCTTGCATAATTAGCTTGAGAGATACTAGCCTCTTCATCCTGTTTCTTACTTTTACCTTTATCCTTAGATTTATTCTTATCTTTATAAAGGGCAGAAGATTGGTTATCTCTTAATTGCTCACCATTTCTATTGAGCTTTTTCTCATGAGTGAATAGTTGTCCCATCAAGGTGTTGAGATTAGGTACTTGCATATCCATGTAGAGATCCATTGTTGTGGTGAAGCACTCCCACTTGTCATCAACCTTAATTCCATTGATGATCTACCTAACTATGTGCTCTTCCTCTATCTCTTCTCCAATTCTTCCAAGCTCATCTGCAACATCTTTCATTTTGGTTACATAATCAGACACTCCTTGCTTTGGTTGTTTCTTGAGGGTTCTGAATTCCATCCACAACTAATTTTTCCTAGCTCTTGTGTTTGCAAAGAAGTATGATGAAAGCATTTTCCAAGTATCTTGGGAGGTCTTCCAATTTCTAGCATGTGGTAACAAGCAATCAGAGATTGGATTTAATAGATATGTCCTGGCAAAAGCATCGTTTGCACACCATGTGTTCAGCCTTTGTTGCTCTTCCCTTCTTCGTTGATTCTTTCTCCTAAAGATTGGCATGTCTTCATCTCCTTAGATGTACCCATATAAGCTTCTCCCTTGAAGGTATTCTTGCATCCTTAGGGACGATGCTAAATAGTTGTTTTTGTCCAATTTGTCAATGAAGGATGGAAATCCATCTCCCATCTTGATTGTGTTTGCTCTGATACCACTATTGGAGGGGATAGTGGATAATCACAAGAGATGAGTTGGTGTAGCTAAAAGCTGCTTCACACTTGCTATAAGTGATGGCTGGAGAGTGTTGTGGGCCTCCTTAGCTAGTTAATAAGCATAAATAATCAGATATGTTGCTTGTAAGATGATACACTAATGATAGGATCAAAATAGATAGGTAGGCATATGATCCAAGGTTCATAACTTGCTATTTTGGTTGATACACCTACTCAGAGTTTTGAACCATTCTCTGAGTACAACATCAATTTATAAAATTCCTTTTGGGGATCTTCAATTAGCTTAACAAGATGCCAATCATGAGTGAAATCATTAACAATGATGGGCTCTATGCAGAGAAATATGTTTAGCAAATTGATCATGCATCCTGACATTTACGAGCCTTGACAGTCACAGACTAGTGAGTAGAGATTGACTAATATCTGATCAACACGACAACCATTACTTATGAAACTTTGTATGATTAAAATAGATAGTATGTTGAAGCTACCATGCTTTGAATAACGAGAAATTATCCACTATACAGTGAGAACAAGCTCTGACAAGTTCACTGTTCTGATGGTCAATGAGTGAGAAATGAGTGAGCTATGAGGTGACCTCCTCTTCTCAATGAAAGTACATGAAAATGATCTCTGAACCTCGAAATGCAAGTGGCCCTTTCATATTCTCTTTTTATAGATTTTGTTGGAGCCAAAGATTTGAATTCAAATTCAAATGTACACCTAAAAGTGAATCCTAAAGTATAGGATTGATTCTCTCTTGACTCAACTACCAAATGATATGAGATTATATGCTTCCTAACTCCTCATGGGTTTATTGACCTTTTACAAACGTAATTCTAAGGCAAAGTTACAAGAGGCTGTACATATGAAGTCTTGCAAGTGATATGCTAATACATAAAGCTTATGTGATTTTATCAAGTGTGTAGGCTTGGGCTTAATTGCACCAACATAGACAAGGAAAAAGTGGAAGGATTGTAAGAGCCTTGATTGACGTAAGTGAAGCCACTAGTGCAGTATGAATTTCTTGTTGTCAAGAATTGCAATTAAGTATCAATCCTATAGAAGTGTATCTCATAGGATTGGGAGGTGTGGAAACCCCTTGAATGGGTGAGATGGAGCTTCCCACCTACCTTCAAGATGTTGTAATGAGAGTCAAAGTGCTAGTGCATCAAGATGAGGATCTCACCGCACCTCTTGTCTAGGGTCAAGATTGGATCTATGACCATGAAATAAAGCTAAGCCTAAGATGTGGACTTCTTCAAGTCTAGATAAATCAAAAGTGCATTAGAGTTGAGTTACAAAATCAAGCACTTGAGGAAATAGGAAAGGCACCCACTCCTGGTCCTTCTAGGAATGTGCATAAAGGTAATGTTGCTACTCTTGTCCAAAGTTCTATGCTATAGAACAAGGCCACTCATGAAGGAGTGGTAGAAGCAAAAATGGAACTCCCTTCTTTTCCAAAGATGGCCCAAGAAAAACAAGCAAGGCAACCCAAGAGACAGATGAAACGGACAACCAATCCGCATGTTCGGGAATCAGTGCAAAACAGTGTACCTTATGGAGTGAAGCAAATTTGGAGGCACAAGAGTGAGCAATCCTCTACCCTTGTCACAGGTCCTCAAAGATGCACTTAAAGAACAATCCAGCCAAAAACCACAACAAAGGAACATTTTAGGATTCAACCTTGGTGAGACTCCTCCATCTAGATACTTAAGCATGAAGGAAGGAAAACCCCAATGCTAGAAAATATCAGTGCCTAAGACCTACTTACAAGCTCAATTTGCCTCAAGAAATCCTCTAGAGTCAAGGCAACACTCACACGCACTCACTCAACAAGATCGCAAGCTCGAACATGTCATGTCAACAAGATCACATTCACATTCGCCTAGTCCTACTTGGAAATGGGTACCCAAAAAGTCCTAGCTGAATGTAGAGTCATCTCTAAAAACCTTTACTATAATTATCCCCAAAATCTATAATCCCCCATGAGAAGTCTGGAAAGTTAATTCCAATGCCAAACCACCTAATTTAATAGTGTAAATTAACTATACATTATTAGAGGCATTTGGAGTCCACTACTCATCCAAAGTATAATACAACAAACACTAGTTTGCTCACAAGGACAACTCAACTAGTTGTCAACATGGAAAACTTGCCTATTGAAGTGCCATCAATTGAGTAGTAGGTAGAGTTATGCCATCTCCATAAAATACCCATTCAAGATCCACTGACAAGTTTGATAGAAAAGGTTAGTGGAAACTCTCATTGCTTCAATGGGATGCCAAGGCAGTTAGGAGAAGTTGCATACATATGGGAGTCAGAGAGCAAGTTTGACAACATGTGGGGAGATTTCAATTTTTCTCAAGAGAGTTTGAGCAACTATAGAACATCCTCGAACTCCAAGCAATTTGGGAACACTTAGAGTTGGCAAAATATTTCAATTCCACCAAACCAAAATCAGATTTTAAATGATGCTATTATTTGGTATCCACATTGCAGGCAAGTGGTATATGGGACTGACCAGGAACCTTTGTCATTCCTTCTTTCTTGTGCAACAATGAATTGAAAAGTTTGATCTCCCATTGAAATTAGTAAGGCATGCATGGCACGCATGTTCCTTCGAAAAAAGAAACCTCGGTACCAAACAACATGAAGGATAGGAAGCTTTTTCAGCTAAAAGATATGTCTGTGCTGATGCCTAACATTTCCATATCCCTTTGCCTATGCATGTAGTACTTTGCATTTCTGAGTGAAGACCACTTCACTCAGACACACAATTTTTTTTTCCAGTTTTTATCTAGCTGAGACACGATCACTGAGCATCAAGATTCCTATGCGGATCATTGAACAATTATATGAGTCCAACAAGGGGTGGTTTATGAAGTTAGTCGTGAATGGGTGTTGTGCCATTACACACATTATTTATAGGTGTTTATCATATGATGTGCCCATTGAGTGCACCCTCACCTCGTCCCAACTACAACTTTTTAGAGGACGTAGAGCTTCAACACATCAATCTAAGAGGATGAGAGGCACCATGCCGTGTGTCCAACCACGAGAAGTAGTCACAATCCCAGACATATCACCAATAGAAGAGGGCACAATGCCCCCATTTGCCACTATAATCTCTCGATTTAGGTTTGAAGTAACTTTGCAAGATGTCCACTCTGCTCCACCTATACCATCAGAGTTTGAATTCACCTCCTCTAGAGACATTTAAGGGATGGGAACATTTAAATTTGAATCTTTCCTATAAATGACTCAGCTTTTAGACATCTAATTCCTTTTACACACCAAGCCTCCATACAAAGGAGGGACAATGAAGAGAAGCATGGCATGTACATTCGGAAGATGACCAACAAAGAATGTTGTCATAGCAATTGAAGCAACTCGATGGCGAAGAAGAAGAACTAGCGACTGAAGCTTCGGCGTATATCGCACAACGCTATTGATTATATCAACTTACAGAGAATGCTCCATCCCAACAAATAATTTTTGAATAGGGTAGTAGGGTATTAATGGCCAACTTTTGGAAGAGGTTGGTGTAGATTCTCAATTCAGTAGATCTTTGAAAATTCTCTAAAAAACATGTGGTGCACTAAAGGCTATAAGATACACATTGCAAAGACCTCATGCCACATATGATCCACAAAGGTTACAAACATGACCAAGCCTAGGAAAAATTATTTAGATTCCCATCACTGCCATGGCAATGATGACTACAAAACTCGAAACAATAGACACAACTACCACCATAGTCTCTGCAACCCAAGGCGAGATGGTTTCTCGAGAAACCAACACTGTTATGTCAAGCCCCCTTATATCCCTGCTAAGAACTCATGTCATCGAAATAACTATCCACCATGAAGAGACATCCGAGCCAATTCTTCCAACACCCCCACAATCACCACCTCGAGATGAGGATATGACTATAATACCTACTACTACTCCTACCGAGCACATCTTCACGTTCTGCAGCCTGACTTCCATTTCATCCCTCTTTTCTTCCTTTGAAAATCCACTATACCATATTCCCACACAACGAAAAGGTCTTTTCATTGATCATGCTATATGACACCTCGCTTCCACTACATCGTTGATATGTCATCCAAATTTTTTATCAACTTTTCTCGGCCTTCCTATCACCCAACCTTCCTCAATAGTAGTTCCCCCTACAACCTCCATCCCAACAGTTCTCCAACCTTTTTATTCCTATTGATCTAATCTTCCCTGACCCTTCACCCAAACCCCATTGTCCTTCCCGTTTTCAACACGCATATCACAACTACTCACCACCACCACATGAACACCACCTACCATTCGTATGTACATGGTAAATACTACACACACTTCCACATCCGATAGCATGGGCATATGATCACCATGCATTGCACCTCCCCATCCCCCCAATATTCCGCCATCTCCCACTCCCCTTCCACCAACTTCACCTGCACCCACCTCCTCGTTAGACATGACATTCATGCTTCCCATCCCCCACTCCCTCCCCCTTGCATCAACACATGTAGAAATTTCATCTAGTCCTATAGATACTGCATTCAACACCATAATTCAATGTATGACACAACTCCGAATTGAGTACCATAGGCTTGAGGAGCACAACAACATGCTGCAGTCTCACCCATAAGAGTAACAACAATGCATCTCAACACTTGAAGTAGACAATGAAGATCTCCAAGATCACTTCCACACATTACAAGAAGCTCATAGCACATTGGAGGCAAAGTTGCAAGAGGTAGACCCATAAGCCATGCAACTAGTTGAAGGTCATCTTCGCAGGAAAATGGAATGCAACTCTAAACTTTATTGCAACATGGCGCTACTTAGAAGGCATCTAGCAGTTTCCCAAGAAGAGAATTGATGCTTGCAACTATAGAATCAAGAAAATTTAGCAACTTCTATAGAGAAACACACCAGGTTTTTGCAAGAGATGGTGGATAGTCTTTAGAGATGATGTGGTGTTGCTTGATCTTGCTTCACACCTACCAAGGATAGTTGTCAGAGAGTGTAGTGGGCCTCTTTAGCTAGCTAATGATCATAGATAATCACATATGATGCTCAAAACATGATCTACTAATCAATGAATCAAAAGAGATAGGTAAGACTTGATCCAAGACCAAAAAACTTGCTATTCTTGTGTCTACACCTGTTCAATGTTTTGAGCAGTTCTCTCAACATAGTAACAATTAGCTTAATTCCTTTTGGGTAAATCTAATTAGCTTAGAAAACTACAAATTGTGAGTGATCTCATAAACAATGATGAACCACACACTCAGAATAGTGTTTAGCAAAGCATAGACCATGCCCGATATTTTCGGGGTGCATTAGTCAATAGGCTAGAGAGCAATGTCACCCTAATATCTCACGATTGAGATGAGGAATGGTACCAATATAGTAGAAATATGCTAGATATATCATGCTTTAAATCATTGTAAATGATCAATCATTCAATGAGAATAGGCTCTGAGAAGATCATTGTTTTAATGTAGTCATGGCAAAGAAGTGAAGTGAAGATATGATAAAATGTATGTATTAAAACATGTACAAATACAATGTCATTGGTAAGAATCAGTTGCACAATGTGAGAAGCATGAGTGAGCTATGGAGTGAGATCTTCAAATCATAATGTCTCCTCTCTATGTGATCTCATAGAATCGAGATAGCATGCAGGCCTTTTGATCCTCCTTTTATGGTTGAGTTTGGAGGCAACATTTTGAATTCAAATTCAAAGGTTCAACTAAAAGTGAATCCTAGACTGTAGGATATATCCTCTCATTACTCAACTACCAAATACTTTGAGATTTTATGCTTCCTAACTTCCTTGTGGTAGTAGGACACTTTTACAAAGATAAATGTGAATGGCTTTTACAAGAGGTTGATCATATAGAGTCCCATAAGAGTTATGCTAATTAACCAAGTGTGTGGGCTTGGTTTTTGTTGCACAGACAACTCCCCTTCAAGCCTAACATGCTTGGTCTTCATTCCTCCTTGATCTCCTGCAATCTGTTCATCTTGATTCCATCCGAAGACTTTGTGAGTATATCTGCACATTGTAAATGAGTAAATATGTACGATAGTTGAATATCCTTGCTAAGTTATTTCTCCCTTACATAATGATAGTGCACTTCAATGTCCTTAGTCCTTGCATGATATATAGGATTAGCAGCCAAATGAAGTGAACTAGTGTTGTCTCCAAAGATTATTGCAGTATAAGAGTGTAACTTCAAATCTACATAGAGTTGTTTTAGCCACATAGCCTCTTGAGTTGCATTTTTCAAACATCTGTATTCTGCTTCCGTAGATGATAAGGCTAAAGTGCTTCTACTTCTTCCTGCATGGCTTCTCTCCATTCTTTTTTCTTACTAGCTTCTTCAAATGAAGAAGGTTCTTTTGTCATAGAGTCTTTGGTGATATACATAGAGTTCTTGGTGACTAATGATGTATCATAGCCATACCCTATGGGCTTTTTAGTCTCCCTTTGAGATATGCTGAGTGCTTGGTTGGAGGACTCTCAAATGTCTTCCAATTGCTTCACCTTGGTCTTTCCTCTTGACTTCCATGCCTTGAAATCCATTTTCTCTTCATCCTATGAATTGATATCTTCTGGTAATTATTGATCTTCTTGAGTGGGAGTTGGAAAATCACTTTCCAAATCTTAAGGTAACTTCACTTTCTTGCAATCATCTTCAAACCATGAATTATTTTCATCAAATACTACATCCATACTAACTATGAATCCTTTATTAGTGGGATTGTATAGCCTATGACCCTTCTGGTTTTGGTCATACCCAATGAATATAAATTTTTCAACTTTAGGTTCAAGCTTCCCTCTAATTCTATGAGGGAATGTGTGCATAAGCAATGCACCCAAATATTTTGCAATGGTCCAATGAGGGTCTCCTACCATTGCATGCTTCATAGGGTGTCATTCCTTCCAAGGATTTGGATGGGAGCCTATTGATCAAATAAGTGGTTGTGGAGACATCCTCTGCCCATAGGTAATTAGGTAGCTTCTTCTCATCCAACATTGACCTAGCAGCTTCAACTATTAACATGTTCCTTCTCTCTACCACTCCATTCAATTCACAAGTATATCTTGTTGTTATTTCCCTTTTTATGCCTCTCTTCCATAGAAATGAATCAAAGTCATGTGAAAAGTACTAACCAGCTCCATCGGATGTGATCCCTTTCAAGCTTCTATCTCTTTGGTTCTCAACTAATGCCAAATACTTTTTGAAACATATAAATACTTCATCCTTATGCTCCATGAAATAAAGATTTGTCCATCTACTGTAATCATCTATAAATGAGACATAGTACCTTGAACCTGAGATTGATGGATCTTTGCTAGGGCCCCACACATGAGTGTGTACAAGCTCCAAATAGTCTTCATACATGTACCCCTTTTTGTTGAATGCTTGCCTGTGAGCTTTACCAAATTGGCATGCTCCACACTTGTATATCATGTGTTTCTTGGACACATTGGGGATGCCAAACACAATTTGATCCCTACATATTTTCTTTATGTTCTTTCTCCTATGTTTCCTAGCTTTTTGTGCCATATCTCTAGCTCAGATAGGGTTTGATCTTTGTAATTAAAGAGTGCTATGTTTCTAGTGTCTTCAATTTCAAATGTAAATAATCTACTAGATTTTTCACCTTTAGCAATCCTTTTGAAGTCTTGTTGGGGGTCTTCCACATATGCTCCATGCCTATTGAATCTCACCTATAAGCCTTTCTCAACAATCTGTCCATCACTAATTAGGTTTTTTGTTATAGTTGGAACATACAAAACCTTACTTAAGAGGTTCATGTTACCATGAGAGGTCTTGACATTTCCAATTTGCTTGACTGAGTGTTTAATTTCATTACCTATTTTTACTTCATGCTTCCCTTTGGGTTCTTCAAGTTCAGATAGTAATGCTACATTTCCATCCACATGATTGGAACAACCTGAATAAATATAGAAAAGATGCTCATCATGTTTACCTTGCTTGGATGTCATGTTCATGATGAGTAGAAAATCCTCTTGGTCTTCTATGTAGTTACTATAATCTCTTCTTCCTCTGAAACCTCCTTGATAATTGTTGTTGTTGTAGCCTTGATTGTAATTATGATTGTACCTGCTTCCTCCATTGTTGTACCTACCTCTGGATTTTCCATAGCTCCCTCTATGGAAGCCTCTTCCCCTTTGGTTCCTTGTGGTCTTGAAGCATTCTTCTGTGGTGTGTTTGGTAAGACCACAAATATTGCAAGGTGGATTGTTGTAGGATCTCCCCCTGCCCTGCTTTCCTCCTCTACCCGTTCCTCTAGCACATCTTCCTCTCTGTGTGTAGTTAGCTTGAGAGGTACTAGCCTCTCCTTCATTCTTCTTGCTTTTAACTTTATTCTTACTTTTATTCTTATCTGTGTAAAGGGCAAAAGATTGGTTACCCCTAGTGTTGTCATCATTCTTGTTGAGCTTTGTCTCATGGGTGAAGAGTTGTCCCACAAGGTGTTGAGGTTAGGTATTTCCATATCCATACAAAGGTCCATTGCTGTGGTGAAGAATTCCCACTTATCATCAGCATTGATGCCATTAATGATCTGCCTTAGTATGTGTTCTTCTTCTATCTCCTCTCCAATGCTTGCAAGCTGGTTAGCCACATCCTTCATCTTGGTTACATAATTAGCTACACTTTATTTTGGTTGCTTCTTTAGAGTTGTAAACTCCATCCATACTTGGTTCTTTCTAGCTCTTGTATTTGATGACAAATATGATGAGAGTACTTCCCAAGTCCCTTGGGAGGTCTTGCAATTCCTAATATGAGGCAATAAGAAATGAGATATTGAGTTTAATAGATAAGACCTGGCAAGAGCATCCTTTGCACACCATGTGGTCAGGCTTTCTTGGTCTTCCTTTGTGGGTTGATGTTTTCTTTTGAGTATTGGCATCTCTTCATCTCCAAAGATGTATCCATAGAGACTTCTCCCTTGAAGGTAGGCTTGCATCCTTAGTGACCATGTTGAGTAGTTGCTTCTCTCCAATTTGTCAATGAAGGATGGAAATCCATCTCCCATCCTACTTGTTGTTGCTCTGATACCACTGTTGGAAGAGATGGTGGATAGTTTTCAGAGATAAAGTGGTGTTGCTTGATCCTGCTTCACACCTGCCAAGGATAGTTGCTTGAGAGTGTAGTGGGCCTCCTTAGCTAGCTAATGATCATATTTAATCACATATGAAGTTTGGAACATGATCCACTAATCAATGAGTCAAAACAAATAGGTAAGAATTGGTCCAAGACTAAAAATCTAGCTATTCTTGTCTCTACACATGTTCAGTGTTTTGAACAGTTCTCTAAGCAGAGTAACAATTAGCTTAATTCCTCTTGGGGAAATCTAATTAGCTTAGACAGCTACCAATCATAAGTGATTCCATAAAAAATGATGAACTACACACTAAGAATAGTGTTTAGCAAATCATAGACCATGCCTGACATTTTCCAGGTGCATCAGTCAATAGAGCAGAGAGCAATGTCACCCTAATATCTCACCATTGAGATGAGCAATGTTCATAAGATTTTGTACCAATAAAGTAGATAGTATGGTGGATATATCATGCTTTAAAGCACTATAAATGATCAATCGTACACTGAGAACAAGCTCCGAGAAGATCACCATGTCTGATGTAGTCATGGCAAGGAAGTGAAGTGAAAATATGACAAAAAGTATGTATTAAAACATGTGCAAATACAATGCCATTGGCAAGGATCAATTGCACAATGTGAGAAGTATGAATGATCTATAGAGTGAGCTCTTCAAATCACAATATTTCCTCTCTAAGGGATCTCACAGAATTGCGATAGCATGCGGGTCTTTTGATCCTCCTTTTATGGTTGAGTTTGGAGCCAACTTTTTTAATTCAAATTCAAAGGTTCACCTAAAAGTGAATCCTAAAGTGTAGGATATATACTCTCATTACTCAACTACCAAATACTTCAAGACTTTATGCCTACTAACTTCCTCGTGGTTGTAGGACACTTTTACAAAGATAAATGTGTCCAATACAAAAGACCTCCATGTCCCCTAGAGGCTCCAAAAGAAGAGGAAATTTTACATATCATGGTGGAACAAATTTTTCAAGATGGCTACGAGCCGCAACCTATTCTTGGAGGTAGATTCAGTGAAGAGGGATACAAAACATTCAAAGCCTCGTGCCCTCCATGGCTTAATAAAGTAGAGGATATCAAAAGAACTCATGAAGATCGCACAATGGTCCATAATGAGGCCATGAGAGCTATAGAAGAAATGGTACTACAATCAGCCTACTTGCAGAATTTGGCACATCCACAGTTGATCGCTACCTCTAAACTCCAGTATGGGCCATATTTTGTGATTTTGGCTGATTATAATGCAAAAATTCTGAGAGTCATGGGAAAACTCTCACATTTGTTACACAATTCCAGCTAGAGGAGTTACCACCGACAACATAAAAAGGCACTATTTTTCAACCCACCTAATAGAAAATTCTATTGGAAACTTATATTGAAAAGCTACACACATAGAACAATGCACCTCTCCATCTTCTATACAATCCATGTTATGGACCTATCCCAAGGTGTAGATCATGGAAATCCTTTGCCATCAAGGTCCAAAATAACGTATAGTGTAGGGAGTGGATCAATTATCTATACATCGCACCACTGCAAGGACCAACTTTAATATCTTATATGATGGCAGCTATAGGGCATTGGATCCCTCGATTAAAGGCTATGCTAGATGTTGCGGTGCAAATGATGTTGAAAATCCTTGATATGATGCAAATGATTTTTAAAAACTTTTGCAATACATAGGTCCCACAAGTCACCCTCCCCGGATTTACAAATGGCAACTATGACCTTGTTTATGACATGAGCATGACCCCAAGCATTTGAGTTGATTATGCTTGGCATGCCTGCATCAAATATCTCCGAGCCTGCTACAAGCGAACTTTTGAAGACATGTTTACTACAGGTTCTTGGGAGTCACTCTAAAGTATTGAGGCCTAAACCAACACACCTTCTTCAACTATTTGCATGTGAGCAAAAGGGTTAAGACTCCATGAACATGAACTGCCTACAGATGTCCTCCAATATTACAATATCATCCTACAGAACAAAGGTCCATCAGGGATGACACATGCTAGAGAGGGGGAGTGTTAGAAGCTTCAATAGACAAGAAGGCCAAAGAAAGGGGTTAGAAGGAGCAAGGAGATGGAACTATCATGTAGATCAGGCAAAGAATTGTCATGGACAAAGAAGAAGACCATTCTAAACCTTAGATTCAAAGTCAATTTCTATATCTAATTATTGGCTTAGAGTTTGGAGAAACTGATGCTTCCGTTGCATCTCGAACGTGCAAAAACCCCAAGATCGACTATCTATTTGCTGAATTCTGACACCCAGAGGTCCTGATTCAAGTTGATGACATCATCAAGTCGCAACCGCCCTTGGGAACCGCCCTTGAAAACCTATATAAGGAGGGGTTGAACACATTCATAATCAGTCTTGCCAATACTAGTCTTGGGAGCTCAAGGAGTCGTGGCCGCCAAATAAGTACTCTTCAAGTTCTAGTTCTAGTTCTTGTCTTGTTCCTTGTTCTAGTCTAGTTCTTGGACATCCTATCTTGTCCCCTTGTAATCTCGTAGTACGAGATCCTGTCGAGTTCTTCGTGTGTCCAGTTCATCTCCCAGAAGGGAGTTCTTGTAATCCAGACATCTTGTCTCATACTTACGATCCCGGGTTGTGGGATATCCTATATCATCTCTAGTCCAATTTTCCATACCTATTGGTCCCCGGTTGTGGGACATCTTGTATTAGTCACATATTCTTGTATCATTTTCCCTACGTGGGTGTTCTCGTAATCATAAGTGTATTTCGGAAATCTTGTCTATTGTAGTCAGAGAGCACAATCTAGTGCTCCCCTGACATTTTGGCAAGACTACCTTCATCAAGACCAAGTACCATGGATTCCATATGCAAGCAGATCCAATCTACCATAAAGGACATGATCCAACATGTCCAAGAGATGAGAAGATTGCTATGACAAGATGATCGATCAGTTTCAAGCTATGCCTTGAATATCAAGATGTTGTTTCATGGAACCACATATCAAGAAGACTACATGGTCAATCAATTTCAAAGTGGCCTCAATCTAGAAGTCAAATATGTCTTGCTATCCACGCCTCAAGCAAATACCTTGGAGGATTATCAATCAAGCAATTCAGTGTGAGAATCAATTGTTAAAAGAAAGCCAAGTCCAAGAGTTAGAAGTCTTGAATAATGAAGGCACTATTCCTCAAGAATCTGAATCAAGAATCTTTGAAGCCCAAAAAATCATTACAAGTGATATCCAGTATACATGTTATGAAGATATCAAGAAGATAAAGGACAAGGAGGAGTTCAAGTTCAATCAAGGAGGTGTGCTTACTCAATTCTCTCCATCAAAGATGTTGGAAACAACACAACATTCCACTAGAAGCTCAAAGGATCTATCACATGAAGAACCCATGGAAGCTCAAGAGAGACCCAGTCCTTCACCACTGATCAAGATTGAGGATCATGAAGAATTTGAGGTCGTGCATGTTTAGATTGAAGGATCTCTCAAGGAAGATTGGAATGCCTTATTCATTGGAAAGCAGATGATAGCATTGATCGTACTTGGCAACTTACAAAAATTATTCTTAAAGAAAAATTAAATTTTCATGAGTTCCATACAAAGAATCCAATCAAACCTGAGCTACAGAATCACGGCCTTCATTCTGCACCTAGATATACTAAAAAGCCTTTCCATTTGCATCATGGATATCCATCATCATTATGTTCTAGTACTTCATATCAAGAACTCTACAAAGTCCAAGAGCTATGAAGATTCAAGTTCTAGAAGATCTCAAAGTCAGATAACCGCTCCTCGTGGAACTCCTTGCTTGAGGGGGAGGTGATGTCATGGACAAAGAAGGAGACCATCCTAAACCTTATATTCCATGTCAATTTCTATATCTAATGATTGGCTTAGATTTTGGAGAAACTAATGCTTCCATTGCGTCTTGAACGTGCAAAAACCCCAAGATCGACTGTCTATTTGCTGAATTCTGACACCCGGAGGTCCTGATTCAAGTTGATGACATAATCAAGTCGCAACCGCCCTTGGGAACCGCCCTTGAAAACCTATATAAGGAGGGGTTGACCACATTCATAATCAGTCTTGCCAATACCAGTCTTGGGAGCTCAAGGAGTCGTGGCTGCCAAGTAAGTACTCTTCAAGTTCCAGTTCTAGTTCTTGTATTGTTCCTTGTTCTAGTCTAGTTCTTGGACATCCTATCTTATCCCCTTGTAATCTCATAGTACGAGATCCTGTCGAGTTCTTTTGTGTGTCGAGTTCATCTCCCAGAAGGGAGTTCTTGTAATCTAGACATCTTGTCTCATACTTACAATCTCGGGTTGTGGGATATCCTATATCATCTCTAGTCCAATTTTCCATACCTATTGGTCCCGGGTTGTGGGACATCTTGTATCAGTCACATATTCTTGTATCATTTTCCCTACGTGGGTGTTCTCATAATCATAAGTGTATTTCGGAAATCTTGTCTATTGTAGTCAGAGAGCACAATCTAATGCTCCCCTGACAAGAATAGGCCTAATACATTTTTCCTAGATAAGTTTCAACCAAGAGTGATTTTTCTCACGACACCAACATTTTAAATATCATTTTTGAAAGTATTAGATCCATTTTGTTCAAGCCAAGAATTTGTCAAGCTTGAGGAGTACTAGAAGTAGCCATATACCAATTTTCATAATTTTTAGACTCAGTTTGCACCCTCAAATAAGCCTTGGAGCCTAATTTTTAAGTAAGTTAGACACTAGATCTAGATAGAGCCAAAGCAAGTGAAAAACTATAAAAAGAGATAGAGAGCTCATTTTTGAGGTTGTCTTAGAGTTTGAAGCTTTTGTAATAGAGTTTTTTTGCAATATAGAGCATTCCATTGTTCTTCTCTTTGTTCTTACCTTGTGTATGCATGTGTGTACTATCACGAGGAAGAAGATAAGGAAGAGAGCTCACTCACACACTCACAATCAAAGAGGAGCATACACATAGATCGAGACAAGGAAGAATGATCTTCTTCTTCTTCGTCTTCTTCTTCTATTACATAAAAGGAATGTACAAGAATGCCTAAAATAACAATACAACAAGTGCAATATATAAAGGAAAATACATATGAAAAATCCTAATGTTCGCTAATGAGTGAGCTGACAAGAAAGCAAATGTTCCATCACTCTCGGTAGATAAATCTAGTAAACCTCAATGAAGTATCCCTGACATATACGGGTGTGACCATTATACATATTTGAGAAATGAAAAAGTGATATGTGTCATCCTCGATCATCACATGTTGAGCTTGATATCTAAACACTCCCCCTCAAGCTCAATGTCATGTCATGTAATCCAAGCATCTTCCAAAACTTGTTCAACTTCTCAGCTCCAATTGCTTTAGTGAAAATATTAGAAACCTACTCATCTTTCCTCACATAAACAAGATCAGTATCCCCTACTTATACCTTCTCTCTGATGAAGTGAAGATGTACCTCAGTGTGCTTTGTTCTAGCATGAAAAACAAGATTTTGTGCTAACTCAATGTTGCTAAGATTATCACAATAGATGGTGATAGGCTTTTGCACTTCCACACCCAAATCTAAAAGTGGCATCCCTAGCCATGATGTTTCACATGCTCCCTTGTTGCATCTCTATATTCGGCCTGTGTACTTGCAGACAAAGCAACAATGGGTTGCTTCTTACTCCTCTATGTAATAGTTGTACTTCCAAGTGAGAATAGAAAGCCACTAGTAGATCTTCTATCTGGAATACTACTAGCCCAATTTGCATTGGTGTATCAATGAACCTGCAATTTTGCACGAGCTTCATAAAACAATGCATAATCCAAAGTAGCAATTACATATTCTAGAGTGTGTCTCAAAGCATCTAAGTGTGGTTTCTTGAGATTCAGAAACAAGAATGAGTTGGCTCTCAAGGGTCTCCCAAATTGGAACAATCTTGACATCTTGATCATGTTGTTTTCCCCGATCCCTGTCTTCCCAAAAGGCTCAAATCTTGTGTGCACCCTATGGAAGAGTTGGAATAAACTCAAAAGCTACACAAGAATAAGTGAAGACTGGAAGTAAGCAGCCGGTATCAGACAAAACAACTCTATCTGGTTTTCGATCCATGGCATCCGAAGTGTGGATTCTTGGAACATTCAAAATGCCAAGAAGTTATGGAACAAAGGCTTCAAAAAATGGAAACATCTCTGGAAACAAGACACCAACCATTGGATCAACTTTGAGGATATTGACCCTTGCGTCAACATTTCGTACCAAGAATGGAACACTTTGCAAAGCAGATGTCTCGCCTGGGACCGACACAAAGTTCGCCTTCTCATGGGACATGACACGTCGATCTCGCTTGGTCTCAAATGGAACAATGGGAATAGCCTATCAAAAATCCCAAACATCGAAGAAAGGATCGACTATCAGGTTAACCTCAACAAGAAGTGTTGCTTGTCATGGACGCGGCTTCGGTGGGACATGAAGTTCATGGCTATCTAGTACCCCCTCATAGAAATCAAAAAGTTTGTCCTCTTATGGCAAATTCTTCATCATGGAATCTGGACCAACCTTAAGTCTAGCAAATTTTGTGTGATACCTCCCTCGTGCAAATGTTGCTTCCAGTCTATCGAAGATGTTTCACAAATCTTCTTTACCTGCCCCAACTCCAAAAGACTTTGGCAGATGGTTGGAAAGAAAATTAGACTTCAGAAATTCCTCAACTGGAAGCAAGCCCTGTTGGGAGAAGCGATCGGTTGCTCCGGGACTCTCTGGAATGCCATTAGAGGGGAGGTCCTATGGAAAATCTGGCGGGAAAGATGTGCTTTCAACTTCGGTGAATCCTGGTCAATTGAGAAATCAATGTTCCTCCTTGGCAAAGGGATTGTTAACTATAAGGAATCCCCCCCCCCCCCCCTTTAGGCATCATCAAGTACTCCTTTTTAATCAATAACAAGCTTAAACCCAAGTGGGCCCCACATAAGGGTGATGAGAGGGTGATTAACCTTCTTTGTAATGCCATCTAAGCTCTATAAAAGCTTCCCCTACTTTGTGGGATTTGGGGGGTCCCGTGGGCACCACTCCCCTTCTCTTGTACTTTTCTTTATTTAATTCAAGTCCGGGAGAGTAGGCTAATGCCGAACTTCCTTTTATATTAAAAAGAATACCAAACATCTGAGTCTACTATAGACATGCACTGCTCATGACAAGATGGGTCAAAACTATAGACAGTAGTAAACGCCCATTCTTCTTCCTACATAAGATTAGCAGACTCTATTTTTGGTGTAGAGGCCTCTGCAACAACCATTTTAGCCTGCTTTTCTGATTTCTTCTCATCTTTATCTTCCTTCTTCAAATATGCAGAGTTATCAGATTTCTGCGTACTAGTTGAAGAGCTTTATTTTCCTTTGCCCTTCTGACTAGCCAAGAAAGCTTGATCTGCAACTCGCATAATGGACATGTTCTCCGTGGACTGATCTTCCTACAATAGAACAGAGACTAACTCCTCAAATGATAAGGCATTTGGATTGCCTTTCATCATCAACCGAAGAGTAGAAGCAAAACTCTGATATGAATCAGGAAGACCATTCAGAACAGTCTGCACAAGTGAGCTATTTGGTATAAACTCATCAACAGAAATCCACTATTCCTTCAAGTCTTTGATCTTCGTTAGGAAACTGTCCATAGAATCACCTTCATTCATGTGCTCACTCTCCAACTCATTTCGGAGCTAACCAACACGAGCCTCATTCCTAGCTTGGTACAATGTGGTAAGTGTATCCCAAGCATCCTTAGCTGTTCTGCAAGAGCGAATGTGAGGAATAATGGCATGTTTGACAAACAAAGCTATCAATGCATGTGTCTAGGCATCTCTGTCATCCCAACAAATTTGCTTTGTAGTAGGTGCAATAGAAACCGTAGCACCAACAGGAATATGCAGAATATCATCATCTTCGACACCTTCTGCATCAGCTTCAGTAGCTACAATTGTAACAGTTGCAAGTAGGACGTCTTTTGACACCCTGCACAATGTTCCACAATCCTTTTGCAACCAACACATGTTGCATCATATAAGCCCATAACGGGTAGTTGGTACCATCCAACTTATCCTCAACAATCAACATACGGAATACATCACTGCTTTCAGCCATGGAAGGTGACTAAAATAACTTGATGTTGAAAATTGACTGTATCTCAAACAGTTGAATAGAACTGCCCAGACGAATTCCACTAGACCTGTAGTAGACTTCGAGATGCTTATACTAGCGAATAGAAATTGGTATATACCTTTGCCACAAAAAGATGAAATAGCCTACACAAGCGCTGTGATAATGCGTTCGGAGGCTGAAACGGGCTCAGATCACGATTTTGGCACAATATAGCAAAGTTGTTTTGATCTCCAAAACACGCTAAGTATGCTCACCAAAATTCGTGTGATTCTGAGACTGCAAACAGAGGAGTGTCGACGGCACCCTAGATGAAGCGACGACGTGCTCTGAGACCCCAATTGTTGGAGTTAGATGTCTACGGAAGCACGCAAACAGCACAAGGAAGAAGAAGAAGCTTGGAGTACAACACATAATACTGAATGTATTACTAGAGAATGTACAAAGATAAGTAGCCCATTAGGGCAATAGGCGTATATACAAGTTGGGTGAAAAAACCTCCTAAAGAGGGAAAAAAGTGCCTCGGTGATCGTAGTCTGTTCACACACATCACTACATAAATATACAACAAAAATAAGGACACCTACTTGGCATGTGTAGGTAGCTCTAGCACTGGATAGCTTTCTATGTACAACAAGAATCTAACCGTGCTAATATTACAGTGTCTTGGGGGTCTGCTTAAAAATATGGATCAAGGATGAGGCGTTGCACCTGATTCCACTCATAGAGACTTAGTTATGAAAGATTCCATCAACTCTGTGATGTTTCTACATTTATGTTGATGCAAAGGCTAAAATCATGCTAAGGTTCTACCCTTCAAGGTTATCCTAAAAGCCTCATATTGAGTTAACAATTCCTCTACTTGATCCTATCTCAATATGTCCTTGAATTTGGCCAGATGATTGTAAGGATCTCCTATGCCATCAGAGTATTTCTTCATGGTTTTGAAAACTTGCAAGAGTATCAATGTTATCAAATGCTCTTTTTATCTAGGTAGAGGTAAATGGTCATCATCTTTTTGAGACCAATGTCCTCTAGTCCTTTCTCTTTCTGGTGTACTGATACCTTGTTCTAACCTACCTCTTGCTAGGTTGTGTATGAAGCTTACTTTTGGAGCTTCTCTTGTCTTCTCTCATTGAACTCCTAAGGATTTTGCTTGTGTCGCACTTGCAGCTTGTTTATGGAGAAGGAAAACCTTTTTTCCCTAACAAAAATGAGTATGCTTACTATAGTTTGAGAATAACTACATTCAGATTGAATCAAGACTCGTATAGGTGGGTTTTCCTAGGTTATCTTGGTCTTTGTAGTCAAAATCTAGAAAATTATGCTTGGTATGGGGATTGTCTGACTTGAAATTCTAGAAACTCTCCTCAATAGCCATATTGGCATAAAACTGAATGGTGGAAATCATGAGGTATCTTGGTTGTTGTTATTATTATTGCCAATACAAATTTATTCTTAGAATTGGTTAGTATCTTTGTGCCCTTTGATAAACTATCCATTAAGATTAAAAATAAATACACATAATGATGCACCATTCATGGAACCTAGTTGGGAGTTTGATTGCATTCAATTAATGTACACTAACCATAGACCTCAAGCTCAATTGGTACAATATAGGCCTCACGGACCTAGAGGACCATGTTATAAATGTCAAGGAGACCACTTTATTCATGAGTGTCCGCTTCCTCCACTAGGGCAACCTCAATCCATAGTAATCCAAGGATTTTTTCCTAATTCTGAAAAGGAACATCTCCTTCAAGATTGTCCTAAGAATCCTACCAACACTCAAAAGATTACTCCAGTCAATGTAATTGGATTGGTAGTAGAACCCAATTGAAGTGCGATCGATATTGCCCCTGTACAAGTAGTCACAAGGGCATAGGCTCTATAGAAGACTCTATTTGTAGAGTAGGAAAAGAATTCACAGCTTAGTTGGTCAAAACGTATTGGCAAGAAGAATACAAAATCCTAGAAGGATAGGCATGAAAGGTTGAAGATACAATGGCCTAGAAAATTGAGCAAAATAGAAGAGATTCTCAAAGAACAAAAAGGAAAAATAGCATAAATTTCATCTCAAACTCCATTGCAATCATACCCACCACTTCATACCCCACCATTCATCCCACTTCAACCCTAACTAGGATCGGTCTTAGCAGATCCTACTCAAGAGGGCTTGGGCATGATGTTCAAAGCCTACCAAGCTCAACTCCAAGAATGACCAAATATAGCTAAGCTAGATAAATGTCATCCCCAAGTAAACTTAGAGATTGGAAGGAAAAATCTATGTGCAAAGATCATAGAACTAGCTCAAGCTATGTTTGATGCAAGCCATCTTTTCAATCACACAAACTCAGTTAAATATGAATTACATTTTGAAGGTCTATTGGGGAGAGTAGATAAATTGATTGCTAAACCAAAGATTTTAGCAACACTAAATGCTCAAGATAGTGGAAGTGAGGGAAAAATCTTACGTCCACTAGAAGCTTTTGTTCCTAACTTTACAGATGATGGAATACCTTCTACTATAAACCACTACTCCCAAGAGTTCTTAAGGGAAATTGGAGAAATTTGCCAAGGAGAGTGAAGATCTGTTGATCGGATCGTGTAGATGCATGTACGCAAAGATAGTACCGAAACAAAGTTGCACAAAAGTACTCATAGAATAGAGATAGACAAGAGACTAAACACAAGATTGGGTACAATCTCCCCCCACATACTCTGATGAATGAGTCTATCAGAGCATGTAGATTTATAGGTATTTTTTCATTACATCCAGAATAGAAGATACATGAGGGTGGTGCTTCGAAATGCATGCGTTTACAAAAATCTGCTTTATTTACAAAATATTATTTTTAACTATCTTCAAAAATATCTAAATAAATCTGTGAGCATTCATGCCCTCACGATTCTTCATCTACTAAAATTAAAACACAATCACATTAAAAACCTCAAGACATTGAAATCCATATAACAATCCATTATTCCATAAAATATAATAGGATCCTTCTCTAACTCAAGAACTAGATGATCTTCACGATCAATTCCCTTAGGACATTCCCTCTATTTATAGGGAGCAAGAAGATGTGCAATCAAGCAAATGATTAGACTTCAAATACAATTCCTTATAGGAATTGCATCATTTCAAAGGCCCTTGGGAAGCAGAGTCTATTCTATTGAGAACTCCCATAGTGATGATTAGAAACAAATACTTTTTTCTACCTAGGAACACTAAAGTAGTTAAGAATACTAAAGTGCAGTGCCATCTCACTTTAGAAGAACTACTAAAATTCAAGCCCAATTTGTGGAAGCATATAGAAAACCAATTTCTAGAAGTTACTAATTCCCAGTCTTAAGCAGGAGCACAAAGAAAAGTTCTAGAAATACCCATAAATAAGATAGCAAACATCAGTAAAGGAGAATAAGGAAATACTTATCTCCCTATCACGTATCAAGGATACACAATGAAGGAAATCTTCAATGGAGGAGCAAGAGTTGCCATTGCCACTTCTTCGATATGGAGAATATGTGGCAAACCAGCTTTAAGACCCATAAGAATGAAGCTAAAAATGGTGGATAGACATATAGAAAAACCACTACGATTGCTAACAAGAATTCCTCTCACCAATTGTGGTGTAGAGTTTTGAGCATACCTTTGCCATATGTGATTTTGGAAAGAATCATGTCACCGAGATGATTTTGGGTAGACCATTCATCAGATAGTTGCAGATTGTATATGATTGGGGAACCAATTCTTTGTATCTATAGCATCTAGGGGTAACTATCAAAGTCAACTTAGGGTAAAGTTGTAACAGAAGATAAAAAGAGACTAGAAGCTAGAAACATAGGTGCACTAGAAACCATAGATCAAATCAAGACCTAGCCTACACACCTATGATATTTGTAAAAGAAAAACTTCAACCCCATGGTTGGATAAATTTCCTAGCAGCAATAGATATAGTGGTGAATGAAGACCAATGGACCCCTCATTATAGCAAAGATTGCTATGATAATTCAGTATTCATGTTTAAACCTATGCTTGAAAAGTGTGAGCCTTGTGTAGAGGTACAAGAGGGAACAAGTAACATAGAATTAGAATCCATCATAATGGACCCCTTTTACGCTTATGAGGAAGAGTGCCTATACTTAGAAGAGGCTAAGACTCAAGAACAGGAAGAGTGCAAGTATAATATGATGTTAGCCATGCAGGTAGACTCAAAACGTAAGAAGAAGAAAATAAAGAGGACGTCTCCCACATAGGAAGACGAGGAATCCTTATTTGAAGTGCCAAATAATTTCAAGAAATATGAAGTAGATGAGAGGATTATCATGGTACAAATGCAGCAAAGAGAAGCTCTCATGAGAAAGGCATATGAAAATAAAGAACAAACCAAGAAAATTGTCATGACAATAGAGGATGGAGAAGAGAGGTGCACATATATAGGACATGACCTGCGTGAAGAAGAGGAATGAGACCTAACAAAGAGATTATAGAGATGTGTTGGCTTGGAATTACAAGGATTTGAAAGGAGTAGATCTAGACATATGTCCCCATAGGATCCCCATGACTTTACACGCCAAGAAACCACAACAAATGCATGAACCAAGAAGACCATCAAAGCCATGGAGGAGTAAATTTGTACTAGGAACGAAGCAGTTTCGGGTGTCGAATGGTGAGCAACCAATTTCTCCATGAAACTTAAAGTCTCCATCCAAGAAGCAAAAGAAGATTAAGCATAGGCGAGCAATGAAGCAAAGGAGAGATCCATGACAATGCATATTGTGAGTTTGGGTACCAAAGTGGTCGATGAAGGTTGACCACAATAATTTAAAACTTTGGGTGCCTAAGACTTGCTTGAGAGCTCAAATCCTCTCCCCTAATTCTGAACTTTGAGGGAGTCACAAGCCACACAAAACTCTCAAGCTCATAAACAAAAAGTTGTGACATCTAACCCATTATGTAATCAGAATCCTAGAGCCTCTTAGCAATGGATACCTAAATAGTCTCATAACCAAGATAAAACACTATCTCTGAATATATGTATAAACACACAATCAAATCTTGTAAGCTTATAAGGAAACCTTTGGAAGTCAACCAACCATGTAACATAGCAAGTAGAAAAACCTTGTAATATACACATACACTCCTAGAAGCATAGTGAGTCGATGCATTTTTCAATCATGTATATAGGCATTGCATTACTTCACATTCTCACTTCACCAAACACTCATCATTTACACATCAACTCCCATAGTACATAGGGATGTAGGGAAAACATGTCACTATTGAAAAGGGAACAAGGTCTCATTGGGTTTCTTTAACAATACTAATGTGTTTTCCTTATTCTAGTAGGTTCATAGAGAGCACAAACACTTAAAAAAGGAACAATGGAAGAAGCAAGTACAAGTTCTCAACCGATTGATATCCACACATTGCCCATGTTATATATGTTCAATACTCCACCCTCAAGTGACCACAAATGATCCATGGTGCTCTAAGTTGTAAGGATCCCATTATGAGGAGAAGCTATTGTGCAAGCCTAGACATTTGTCGAACCCTAACTTCTAAGTTAGGTGAGGTCTATGTATAATTGTTGATGGATATATATGATCTTTCTCAACCTATCCATTAGGTTAGGTATTGCATAAACTTCCAAACTATTGGGTCGCCATTCTAGGCGAAAACAAAGGTCATGTGGCATCACGCAGCTTCCCCATAAAACCTTAATGGGTTGAGTGCATAGGGGGGCTTGCCCCCTTCTATGAGGTCTATGGGGCCTATCCCCTTGACCTGTAGGTTCGAGCTGGTAGGACTTTTCATTATGGAGATATTGTCGGATCGTATATTTTACCGATTATTTTGTATCTCCTGACTATGTTTATCTACATCGGCCCCCTTGTAAAAGCTATATAAGCATGGCCTAGGTTGAGCTTTATATAGATTTGCACACTAGTAAGCCCTTTATCTATAATTTGTCTAGATCCCCATCTAAGCTCTACAGTGGGAGCACATGGGTGGACCACCATCATTGTAACTCTATTACACTTGGTAATCTAAAAATTTGAGTTCTCTATCTCTTAGTCTGCGTCCATCTCTATCTTCGTTTTTTCTCAACTCTATCTAATGATCTATTCCATTGTGTAGTTAAATTTATACACCCATAAAGGAGCACCCCTCAAAGAGGCCTCCTATGTTCAAAAACTAAATTGAAGCCATCCCACATTAGGACGTGCCTTTACAACATACAGAGTGGGTGAATCTACACTCTCATTGTTTCAATGATCTAGTTGGAGCATTGGGAGAGGCACACTATATTTAGGAATCAAAGTGTGAATTTAACAACACTTGGGTCAAGTTTGAGTTCTTCTCGAGAGAATTCGAGGAAACTTAAGAACATGCCAGAGTTTCACGCTATTTGGCTAAGTGCAAGATTATTGGCGTATTTCTGTGCCCAATCATCTAAGTCAAAATTCATGAGATGCTAGTATCTGGTGCATACACTACACACGAGACTAGGTAAAGATCTACCTAGATCATTCGTAGTGTTGTCATTGTTATGAAACTAGAACTTGAAAAGGTAGTTGTCCCTGAATTTGCTATGTGAAGCTCTCAACATGCACGGAACACATATCCCTAAAGAAACATTGATACCTGAGGCCATGAAGAGGCAAGACATAGTAAAAATCAATCAAATGGCTGCCATCACACTAAATCTCTATGTACCACTGAGGCTATGCATGCAATATTACACCTTCCTAGGGTAAGATAGGTTCATGTAGTCACATGAGAAAATCTCGTTTAGTTTGTATCTAGTAGAGTCGACAAGGAATACTATAAATTTGACACATTTGATCATCAATTGACTCCATGCAACAAACACAAGATGGCCATGCAAACCAATACCCAATGGATGTTGCACTATCACGAAAACTATTTACATATGCCTGGCCTATGATGTCTCTATCAAGCAAGCTCTTACTAGATCACAAGTACAAATGTTTAAGCAGAGAAAGGCTTCATCACCACAACCAAAAGGGATGTGAGGCACCCTACCTTGCGTGCAACCAAAAGGTTTCATGACACTTGAAGTATCACCAATTGGGGAACCAACTATCCCTCCCTTCACAATTTGTCTCAAGCAGCCACCAGTACAAGTACAATTTTCCTAATACAACCATCGGCCTGACCTATTCCATCCAAATTTGAATTTTGAGTGATTGAAGGAATAGATGACATAGGAACTTTTAACTCTGAGTGAATCCTCCAAGGCGTCTCATTATCAGACGTGAAATTCTACTCAAAACTAGAATTTGAGAAAGACACAACAGGACCATTAGAAGGGGTTAAAGCATGACAACATATTGGAGAATGCCATGATTGATGGGTAAAATAACAACACTCATAGCCCTCACAAGAAGCAATCAGACTAGATATTAAGGAGGAAGAAGAAGAAGAAGAAGAAGAAGGGGAACCTACATACACCTTGACTCCTAGAAGATTACAGAAGAAGATGACATCGATCAACAATTTATAGATTCTTTGTGTACACTATTTGAAGCCATGAGAGTTATTGACGCTATTGACCATATGCTATAGAAAACAAGTGTCCAATATGACAAAAGGCGAGATAGGACTCTTCCTTGAACAAGTAAAAATATATGAATACTTGTCACTAGTATTATGACATCTACTATTGCCATGTAACCATCAAAATTATTGTCACTTCTACTCTTGTAACCATTGTAGAAACCATTGTCCAAACCCCTCCCCATTCACTTCTCCCTATTCTGTAACCAATTAGAACACCTAAGCCCCGACCCATCACCACTATAGATGTACATATAGTTGCAGAGCCTACAACCACCCTAATCTCTAAACCTAGTTTTGAATTTCAAAACCTTGTCTCAAACACCCACCTCTTTTCTTCTCATGACACTCCATGTTTACCATAAATGCTCCCACAACCACTAGCCTATTATTCAAATATGTACTTGTCTCCACCACCTTTCCACTAAAATCCGCACCGTTCCCTCCTCTCCAACCCACCTTTGCCCCATTCTCATACACCCAAGAATACTTCTTCCCTCTCCAATTCACCTCTACTTTTTCCTCCATGTTCCACCTGCAGCAGACACAACCTTCATAGTGGGAGACATTGGATTCTGCATGTGTGCAACAAGGTCCGTTCCATTTACCACCTCATCCTCAAACATAAACACAATTTTTATCAAGAAATCCACCCACCATTCCATTATTCATAGTGGAAACCTTGCGCACTAGCATATCCCATCCTATGGACATCTCATCACCACTCAATGCATCTCCCCCACCATTCCACAATCCTCAATCCCCCCTCCACCAACATTACTTCCACCCACATGGACCTTTACCACTACATACAATTCTCCCATCCTCATTCCCTTCCCCCCCCGCCCCCCATATCATACCCTCTTCACATTGCATCAACTGCTTACACCTCTACAATCGACTCCACCCTCCCAACCATGATAAACTATGCCAACCAAATATTCCAAGAATACAATATATTGGCAGAGAGGGATACAAAGCTTCATGCACGATCAAGTCATCTATAGGAGAGAATCAATTATCTAGTGGATGCCAACACTAACCAAAATGCGACCCTCAAATTGTCATACAATCAACTAGAAGCACAGGTAAGGAACATGTATACAAAAATATTCAAGGACCTAGAAGGGCACTTACAAAGGTAGATGGAGCACAACACAAAGCTCAATCATAATATGACAGTATTAGGAAGATATTTAGCAGCTACAAAGGAGGAGAACCAAAGGATTGAACAACAAAAGTAAGAGAATTTGGAGGTCGCAATAGAATACACGATAGGAACTCCATTAAGCCCCTCCAAGCTCTAAGAAATCCCTGTTGAGAGCATCAAAGTATCCACACCAAGGTTTGAAAACTGAAATTTAGATTTGATATATGATCTAAAAGCCATGCCTTCCATCAAAACATTGTATGTGTGGCAGTATCGAATAAAATACCTCCCCACCTATTACAAGTGTTGAAGACATGTTTACAACATAATTTCGAGAGTATCACTCAGAGATATTTATTTCAAAACCAACTCACTTGCTCCATCATTTTTCTGTAAACAAGCAATGTACTCCAAGGATTGTAGAATTCTACATCCTAAATTCCGAGGTGCAATCGATTGGGAACTTTGAAAATTAGATTTTGCAAAGGTTCTGATTAGAAGAACATGAATTAACTATAGATGTAATTAAGTTCTAGACTCATCTCCTTGCACCACAAAGGTCTTCCACGAACAAAAAACTTGAGAGGGGAGGGGGGAGTGTTAGTGGTAGAGGAGGCCAAGGTTGACTAAGCAAACAAGGGAGCTTGAGGGGAACTATGCCAAAAAGAAGGGCACGGCTCTAATATGGGATTGATTAGGCAAGGAAGTCAAAGAAGATTAGGCCAAGAATAGGCCTCTACACAAATACAAAACTTATTTTCATTATTAATACAAGAATACTTATCATATAGGGGTGTGACTAGTATCCATGTGAATTTTACATTTGCAAGGTTCTTGTGTTCAAATTTCTCAGAAATCCCCATCATTAATCTTGTTATGCACTAGGAAAATTTATATTCTTAGTTGTGAAAAATATATGGTTTCCAAAAAGATATCAATGTGAAGTAGTGAACAATATTCATACATTTCTAAATCCAAATGCATAGTGGAAACCAAATTAAGAGGTTGATCTTTGTTTCCTGGAAGACGATCATTGCTAGACTCGAGTGTGAGTTGTTTATGTGTGCAATGATCATGAGTGTGAGCACCTTCGAGAAGAAATTTGGAAAAGTATCATATTTCTCGAATTTTGCTCAAGTATTGTTCATGAGAAGTGAGATCCTCGAATTATCATATATGTGTGTGTATGTATGTATGTATGTATGTATGTATGTATGTATGTATGTATGTATGTATGTATGTATGTATGTACCTATCTTTTCCACTCCATATTTCATTTCTTGTCAATTAAAGAACTTTATTAATGGTGATACATAGTCATAACAACTCCTTCTACCCTTTCAAACTAGTTTCTTTCCAAATTTTTGTACTCCCAAAAATAGGTAAAGAATAAAATATTAAAAGGGCCATACAAAATTTATAATTTCAAGTGGGTCTATATATTTTCACAATTTTCAAGAGATCAATCCACAACCCTTTCAAATGGTATTTGTTGCTTTACAATTACTATGAGGAAGAGCGAGCAAGAAGGGGAGAGAGAGAGAGAGAGGAAGATAGAGAGAGTACAAAGAGAGAACTCACTAGCACACACAAAATAGACATGATATATTTGGCAAAGGATAAGAGAAATGTACCTCTAGGTTTAGTGAACTACGGAAAGAGTGTGATTCTCACAGAGTCCACATGCACACACAAAATAACTATAGCCAAGGGCACTGTACTTACAATTCTAGCTCCAACAAACCACCAAAAGATTGTCACAAATTCTAAAATTGGGGATTTTGCAATACGGACAGAGAGCAATCTCACATCCAATTAAGGGCAAGACATTTGGAATTCCAAGGTCAAAAAATTGTGGAAAGTATTCATAAGATATTCAAATGGAGCAATCTATAATGGGAGCAAGCTTGGCTCTCAAAATGCAGCATTTTGGAGGTAAGAGAAGTTGATAATTGATTTTGGTTTTAACCTTTAGATGGCCATTCATAGAAATCTTGATTCTCACAAATATTGAAATTGGGGATTCTATAATAGTGATAGAAAGATAGCTCACAAGCACACACAAAACAAATAGAGCATTTGAGGTTCATTGAATCACCTAAAGCCTTTGATAGATATCCAAATAGAGCAATCTATAATGGAAGCAAGTTTGGGTGAGGAAACTAGGGATTGTATAATTGTGACAAAGAGAGAACTTTGAAGTGCACACAAAACAAATATAGTGGAGATTTTTGTGATTCGAGGTTCACCAAATTTATAAGGTGCATAGAAAAGATCCAAATGGTACAACCTGTAATGGAATCAAGTTCAAATGATGAACTAGATCAATTTGAAGATAAGAGAGGTTCATCATCTACTTTTCTTTAATGAAAGAAAAATAAGTATTTTCAAATCACTTTGAATATTATCCCAATTAAATTTCTTCTTCGAGGACCTTCCCTTCATGATAATTTTGAGTGTGCTTTGATGTTGATAGCTGTTGATATAGGAAAGGATCATGTCATAAAGATTTGTCCAAAACTTGTTGCAAAAGAGGCAAAGAAGAAAGATGCCAGAATGGTTGTTGCAAAGGCCTCTACACCTAAAATAGAGTCTACTAATCTAGAGCAGAATGAAGAATGGGTGTTTACTATTGTTTGCTGCTATGACCCATCTTTTCATGAATAATATATGTCTAAAGTAGGCTCATATGTTTGGTACTCTGGTGATGGGGCAAACAAACATATTACCTCACATCATAGTTTCTTTGGTTCACTTGAGCCTCCTCCTAAAGGTATCCTATAATAGGATTGGGTGAGATCATTCTGAGTACTATTGATGGTAGTGATGGTTATCAAATTTGTTGATGACAAGTGTACATTTCATGATCTCTCAAATGGCAATGTCATTATTGCCTCTGGCCTTTTATGTTGTGGGATGTATAAGCTCATAGACTATGCAAAACCTATCAATGATTCAACATGTGAGGTTCAAGATTTTCATGCTATCTCAGATGCAAAGCCTTGGCATGCACACCTTGGTCATCTGAATCTTGCTTATTTGCTACACCTACAGAAATTTGAAATGGTGTCATCTTTGCCCAAACTTGAGGTACCTAATAAACATGTCTAAGAAGGCTATATTTTGGGCAAAATGCAATGTTCCTCCTTCCCAAAAGATGGTTCAGTACGATCTACTAAAAAATTATAGCTTGTTCACAATGATGTCTATGGTTCTATGCAGATACCTTTGTTTGGGAAGAATCTTTACTTTGTGACTTTTATTGATGATTTTTCCAAGCACTCATGGGTGTAACCATTGAAAGAAAAGTTTGAAGTGTTTATCTTCTTCAAATAGTGTTTGGTTGTGGCCGAAAATCTATCAGCATGTGAAATGTACACCCTCCATTAACTTATCAATAAAGTTATAATTAGGAATGTTGGAAATGGCCCAATTGTAGATGAGTTTGCAGAAGCCTTTGTTGGGCACTTTATCTACTCTATGGGTAATTTATATTCAAGATATGTCCAGTTCCAGCTTGCTATTGAGAGTAGAGACATTATCATGATGAAGAATCCTCTGGGTTTAGTACGCATGTGCACTTTGTCCCACGGAGCTACATATTCCGTAGCACATATGATAAATGCTATGAATATGGTCTTGCATAATTTCATTCCAAATGTGATGATGCCTTTCATCGATGACACTTCCATTAAATGATGTGAGGAAGAGTTGAAAGATGAAACCTTAGACTCTTTAGGATGTAGAAAATTTGTTGCTTACCACATCTCTTATTGTGAACAAATATTTCAAAGATTTGAAGAGGTTGGTCTCACATTTTCTATTTACAAATCTGATTTTGTTGTCAATGAAGTACTCAGTTTTGAACATCTATGCGGTTGCTATGGTCGAAAAACATACCCACCTTAAGTTGATGCCATAAATAATATTTTTGAGACTTTTAGCAATGTTAATGAAGTGAAAAGATCTCTAGCGATATTTGGATACCTCACTATGCACATGTTGCTAATTGTCTTTATGATTTGTTGAGGAATAATAGAAAGTTCATATGGATTGATAAGCATTCTAAAGCCACAAGGAAATTGAAAAGACTGCTACTTGATGCTCCTATCTTGACAAGATTTCACTATTTAGATAATAAAGACATTATTTTGATTGTAGACACTAGTCCTATAGGTATAGGATGGGTTATAGGTCAAGATGATGAAGAGGGGGAAACATATGCAATTAGATTTGGTGCTAATATTTTGCATGAAACTCAATGAAAATATCCACAAATCAAATGGGAGCTTTTGGGGTTTAATGACAACTTTAAAGATTCATAAGGAATATTTCATAGGAGCCAACACGATTGTTGAGACAGATTGTTTGCCACTTATTGCTATGTTTGAAAATTGTTCATCACTTGATATTGCAATGTTTAGTTGGATATCATACATTCTGGTTTTAGTTCATATTGGTAAAAAATATAATACTATTTTGTATATGCTTTCTAAAGATAAATTTGAGGATGATGTTGAGAGTGCAACAAAATAAAAAATATATTTTAATTAATTATGCTCCACAAGGTAATGAGTATGAAGAATTTAATGATGAAGATTATGAAGGGGAGTGGAAAGACATTGGAAAATACCTTAGTACTCTAGAAACGTCACCTTCTTAGTGATCAAATAAATTCAAAGACATTAGAAAAAGAGGTTACAACTTCTTCTTAAAAGATGGGTTTATTTGGAGAATTTCTAAGGGGAAAGTGAAAATGACACAAAGGGTACTAGGAAAGAAACAACTTCAATTGCAAGTTATGAAAGTTTTGCATGATACATTATGGGTTGGACATGAAGGGTTCGTGGCTACATATGAAAAGATTAGAGAGAGTTATTAGTGGCTGGGAATCTATATCAATGTAAGGGATTATGTAAACACTTATACCACATGTCAAACACATTCATCTGTGAAACATTAAGATCCTTTACATCCTACCTCTTGTCGGAGTTAGATGTCTGTGGAAGCATGTGAATAGCACAAGGAAGAAGAAGAAGCTTGGACCACAACACACAAGACTAAATGTATTACTAGAGAATGTACAAAGATGAGTAGCCCATTAGGGCAATAGGCGTATATACAAGCCGAGGGAAAAAAACCTCCTAAAGAGGGAAAAAAGTGCCCCGGCAGTCCTAGTGTGTTCACACACATCACTACCTAAATATATCAACAAATCCCCCCTGGGAGTGATGCGGTGAACAAGGAGCTGACACTCATGTATAAGGAAGTGCCAAGCTATGTGGAAATCACTCCACAAAAGGAAGTAAGCCCAAAGATTTGCAGAAAGCTTCAAACTTCTCCCTAGGCAAAGCCTTCGTGAAAAGGTCTGCAATGTTCTCCTGCGTGGGCACACATGCCAATCTGATCTCCCCAGCAAAGAACCTCTCCCTGACATAATGATAATGCACCTCAATGTGCTTAGTGCAAGCATGGAACACAAGGTTCCTCGCAACTGCCAATGCGCTCTTACTGTCAGTGAAGATGGTGGTAGCAGAAGACTAGCCAACACCCAAATCAGCCATAAGGCATCTGAGCCACACACACTCAACAGTCACTGTGAAAGCTACCCTATACTCAGCCTCACAACTGGAAGTGGCCACAGTAGGTTGCTTCT
>CM035413.1:3479350-3704350 GCA_020310875.1 Ceratopteris richardii
AAGAGAAGTTTAGGAAAGTTACCAATGATCCTTATTTAAGAGAGCGCACAAATATAGGTCATACCTTCACAGAAGAAACTTTAAAGCTAATCAAGATAGGAAATGATGAAAATTTTTTGTTACCCGAGGAACGTGAACTATTTCAAAGAGTGATTAGAAAGCATGGAAAGGCATTTTCTTTATATTCCCATGAGATAGGTTGTGCAGACCCAAAAATTGTACCACCAATGATTATCTTTACAGTGCCTCACATTCCATGGAATCTTCGACCCATACCTGTTCCGAAAGCCCATTTACCAGAGTTAATGCGGCTTCTTAAGGAAAAGATTCACATGCGAATTTTAGAGCCATCGTCTGCACCCTACTCAAATAGGTGGTTTACTGTTCCAAAGAAAAATGGCAAGTTACGGTTCATTCAAGATTTACAACCTGTTAACAAGGTTACTATTAGGAATGTAGGTACTGGGCCCATTGTAGGGGAATTCGCTGAAGCCTTCG
Source organism: Ceratopteris richardii (assembly GCA_020310875.1). Classification (NCBI taxonomy): domain Eukaryota; kingdom Viridiplantae; phylum Streptophyta; class Polypodiopsida; order Polypodiales; family Pteridaceae; genus Ceratopteris; species Ceratopteris richardii. Next base: position 3,479,849 of record CM035413.1, read on the forward strand.
CTGGTCATGCCATTTACTCAATGGGAGACTTGTATTCTGGCTACGATCAATTTCAGCTTGCTATTGAAAGTAGAGACATTACGACCATGAAAACTCCTTTAAGCTTAGTTCGCATGTGCACTTTGCCGCAAGGAGCTACTAATTCAGTAGCGCATATGATGAACGCCATGAATTCAGTATTACATGACTTCATTCCTAATATAGCCATGCCATTTATTGATGACATTCCTATTAAAGGATGTATTGAGAATGCGAAAGATGAAACTTTAGATTCCTCTGGCTGCAAGAAGTTTGTAGTAGATCATATCTCTGACTGTGAAAGGATTTTCTAGAGATTTGAAGAGGTTGGTCTCACATTCTCCATTGAGAAATCTGTTTTTGGTGTCAATGAGGTACTTATAGTTGGGCATTTATGTGGACATTACGGTCGGAGGCCATATCCACCTAAAGTCGACGCTATAAACAAGATTTCTGAAACCTGTAGTAATATTAGTGAGGTAAGACGATTCCTTGGTGCTTGTGTGTTTTATGCCATCTGGATCCCACACTATGCACATGTTGCAAACTGTCTTTATGCTTTACTAAGGAAGAATCGAAAAGTTTCTTTGGACTGAAGAACACTCAAAAGCTATGAAAAAGTTAAAGAAATTACTTCTTGAAGCTCCTATTTTAAAGCGAGTAGATTATACTGATCAAAAGCCTATCATTTTAACTGTTGATACGAGCCCTATAGGAATAGGATGGGTTATTGGTCAGGACGATGAAGAGGGCAATAGGTATGCTGTGAGATTTGGAGCAAAGATTTTACACGATACGCAAAGAAATTATCTGCAAATTAAACGAGAACTATGGGGTTTAGTCACGGCATTAAAATCCGATAAAGAATATTTTATAGGTGCAAATGTAATAGTTGAGACAGATTGTCTACCTCTGATTGGAATGATTACAAACTGTTCATCACCCGACATTGCCATGCTTAGATGGATTTCATACATCAAGTTTATAAATCCTGTTTTGATACATATTGTAGGTAAATCTAATCCTGTGGCTGATATGCTTTCTCGAGCTAGATTTGATAATGAGGAAGAAACAGAATTAGAAATAAATGCAATTAATTATGATTCTAAAGCCTACCCATATGAACAATTTAATATTGAAGAATACGAAGGAGAGTGGCAGGATATTGGAAAGTATTTAAGTACTTTGGTTAGGGCACCTTCATGGTCTTCAAATAGATTTCGGAATATTAGGAAAAGAGCTTACAACTTTTTTCTGAAAGATGGTTTCATTTGGAGACATGCGAGGGGAAAAATTAGATTGCCACAACGAGTACTAGGTACTAAGGATCTTCAGTTACAAGTCATGAAGAGTATGCATGATACTTTATGGGCAGGACATAAAGGTTTTGTAGCTACGTATGAAAAAATTAGAGAAGGATACTGGTGGCCAGGGATTTATGTTACTGTTAAAAATTATGTTACTTCATGTGACGTATGTCAGATTCATTCCTCAGTCAAACATAGGGATCCATTGCATCCTACCTATCCACCATGCATCCATTATAAATGGGTTGTAGACTTAGTTACCATGCCCAAAGGTATCAATAAGATGAGATATATAGTCTTAGCACGTGAAGATCTTACGAATCATGTAGAAGGCCGAGCTTTAAGATCTAAGACAACCTTGAATGTATGCAAATTTCTTCTTGAGGATGTCATTTCACGATTTGGTTATGTAGAAAAGGTAGTGGCTGATAGGGGAGAGTTAGATGCGCAGGAGGCTAGAGAATTCTTTGCTAGGCATGGAATTCGCTTAGCCCTTACTACTGCTTACAACCCTGAAGCTAATGGGAAGATTGAGCGAGGGCATTCTCCTATTATTAAAGCAATTTCCAAAGCTTGTAATGGAGAAATTAAGAATTGGCCAACTTATCTGCCATTTGCGTTGTGGGCCGATAGAATGACCTGCACTAGAACGACGGGGTATATGCCGGCAGAGTTGATGTATTGCCAGAAATCAATTTTCCCTGTGCATACGCAAATTCTTACTTGGACTACTTTACCATGGAAAGATAATTTGTCAACAGAAGATTTATTAGCTCTCCGAATCCAGCAACTAGAGCAAGGGAATGAACGTTTAGAAGAGGCTATAGTTAAACTAAAAGATTCTCGATTGAAAAACAAGAAGTATTTTGATAAATCACATAGGTTAAGGCCAAAGCCGATTTATGTTAATGATTGGGTTTTACTGTATGATAGTACGTTTGATTCTCAGTATGATGCCCGTAGGAAACTTAAAAGACGTTGGTTTGGACCTTATGTGGTAGTCAAAACCTATGATAATGGAACGTATGCCTTACGCGAATTAGATGGCACGCCTCTTAAAAACTTAATTGCTGGCAAAAGAATTAAATTATTTAAACAAAGAGATGATGAAATGTATGAAGTAATGTTTGATGATGAGCATGATTAATTATGTATGAATGAATTTCTTTAGTGTGGGTTTCTTTTGCAGGAAAACTAAGAGAAAATTTGAATATGAAATTTAATAATTTTGCGTGTCTAGCTGTTGCTGGTTGAGTTTTAACAGGTCTTTGAAGAACAAATTAAGATGCATAAAGATGAGCAGATTGAAGATGAAGCAGATTGAAGATAAAATTGATTTTTAGGTCCTATTTTTCTTTGTCTGAAAATTTTGTTTTACGTATTTTATTTGCATTCATATAAAACTAATTGATAAAATCTGGAATGGAGAATATTAATTTATAAAGGACTCTATTTAACCATATTAGGGAAATAAACATAATTTATATTTCTACATTTATAGATTAAGTGAGATTTGTTAAAAATAGAAGGATTTGTAGTTCATTTAGATAACGAAAGTAGTTGTATATATGTAGGAGCATATTGTTGCATGATACATGTCTGTGAAAACCTAGATCTTTCTTGTCCATGCAGCTAGATCCTTAGCTCGGATTAAGGGGTTAAGCCTCTCCCCTTTAAAACAAAAAAGTAGCGAAAAAAAAAAAAAAAAGAATATTGACATGGAAGTTATACCTTCTTCCACCCCAAAAAGGTATTTACATTTATTATCGATATGAAGTTTACATCATATTTATATGAAGAAAACGAGTTGTGAAAAAAAAAACACATCTAGTGGTTAAAATTGGACATACAAGGCGGCTGTCTGTCCAAGTAGATTTAGTAGATTTCTTTGGCATGCTTGATTGCTCATATGTGAATGCATATATATGACGAAACCTGCATTTGAATGAATGAAAATGAATTCTGTTTTATACTAATCTTTACATAGTTTATAAATGGATGAAATGTAAATTAATGTTTGTTGACTGAACAGGTTACTAGCTTACCTTTATACTTTAATATGTTTTCATTGCCAGATGTAATTGAAATAAACTTCATGTGCATGTTGAAAAGATTTAAAATTTGATAAGATTAAATATATTTAAAAAAGAATTGATGCTGTTCTATGATTTAATTTCAGGATAATCATTGAGAATGATGCTTCCCTTAATCTGCAAGTTGGCCCATCGAGGACGATGTGCAGGTTTGGTGGCGGTGGATGTCGGGAAGATTTACATCTTCCAGTTGATAACCAGAGGAAATAAAAGCAACTTAATTGGTGAATTCTAAACCTCTTTTTCATTGCTGAACAATTGTTCTGGATTGAATTAACTATTTTTGAAGTGTTTGCAGGTACAAGAAATGATGAGGAATATGTGTTCATATTAGGGTTACCCTAATTACTCATTTAATGAGTGTTTTAAATTGATACATATAAGACAGATGAGTATATACCCCTAGGGTTTCATAAGTTTATATAAGTTAAGTCAGTAGGATTAATCCAAAGGATCTTAAATGATTCCATTGGGTTAATGTTAAGGGTTTAGATGATTTATCATGGGTTAGAGATAGGGTTTAGAAGGGTTTTAAAGGGTTTTCATGAGTTTCTGATGGGTTTCCAATAGGTTTTCTAGGATTTAATATATTTAAAGGGTTAACATAGATGTTATTCAAAAACATTAATATCTAAATTACATATTTATGTATTAAACATTAAACTATGTCATTAATAATTACTTTAATTATTTGTGTGCATTTAAAAACTAAGGTTCTAATTAATTAAAAGTTTAACCTAAGCTTAATTTAATGGATTTATTTAACTAAGAAATATAGGCTAATTAAATTAAAATGATTAATTAAAAGGATAAATATCTAGTGGTCTGTATGGATGCTAGAAAAAAGAATGGTATGTGAGTAATGTGGAATTAAAGTGAATTAAGGAATGGTCTGAAAGGAAGATGCACTTAAAGTGAAAAAGTTGGTTGACAGAAAAGAATGGTGAGAATTAATGAAAGAAAAAGAAAGGTGAAAGGAAGATGTGTGCATAAAGCTAATTAAAAGTGTGGTTGAGATGAGTGGGCAAAAGTGCAGTTCTAGATTAAAAGTACCAAACCAAAAGAGTGGATTAGGAAGGACTTGTGTATGTATTTAAATGTGTGTTGAGCTCAAGTTTTTCCTAATGTTTTTTGCAGGTACTGTCTCCTGCTCTTTACTTTCTTCTGTTTTTCCTTCTTTCTCATTAGACCCTCCTCGTGCTCGGGATATTGAGCTGTCAGGTCACTGCTGTGTATTATGATTTTGATTGTCCGGCTGGAAGCATGCCCATGCCTATTCCATGGCTTGGTCTGCGTCTCTGCAATAGTGTGTGTGTATGTGTGATGTGTGTGTGTGTATGTGTGATGTGTGTATGTGATGTATGTGTGTATGTGTATGTGATGTGTGTGATGTGAGTGTATGTTATGTGTGTGATGTGTATGTGTTATATGTGATGTGTGAATGTGTTATGTGTATGTACGTGTGTATGATGTGTGTATGTGTGAGAGAGAGGAAAGAGAGAGAGAGAGGAGAGAGAGAGAGAGAGAGAGAGAGAGAGAGAGAGAAGAGAGAGAGAGAGAAACACTCTCCCTCCCCTCCTCTGTTTGGGCGCGGCAGCGCGCAGACAGAGAAGGAGAGAGAGAGAGAGAGGAAAGAAAAGGAGAGAGAGAGAGGAAGGAGAGAGAGAGAGAGAGGAAAGAGAGAGAGAGAGAGAGAGAGAGAGAGAGAGAGAGAGAGAGAGAGAGAGAGAGAGAGAGAGAGAGAGAGAGAGAGAGAGAAGAGAGAGAGAGAGAAAAACACTCTCCCTCCCCTCCTCTGTCTGAGCGCGGCAGCGCGCAGACAGAGAAGGAGAGAGAGAGAGAGGAAAGAAAAGGAGAGAGAGAGAGGAAGGAGAGAGAGAGAGAGAGAGGAAAGAGAGAGGAAAGAAAAGGAGAGAGAGAGAGGAAGGAGAGAGAGAGAGAGGAAAGAGAGAGAGAGAGAGAGAAGAGAGAGAGAGAGAAAAACACTCTCCCTCCCCTCCTCTGTCTGTGCGCGGCAGCGCGTAGACAGAGAAGGAGAGAGAGAGCAAAGAAAAGGAGAGAGAGAGAGAGAGGAAGGAGAGAGAGAGAGAGAGAGAGAGGAAAGAGAGAGAGAGAGAGAGAGAGAGAGAGAGAGAGAGAGAGAGAAAAGAGAGAGAGAGAGAGAAACACTCTCCCTCCCCTCCTCTGTCTGTGCGCGGCAGCGCGCAGACAGAGAAGGAGAGAGAGAGAGAGAGAGAGAGAGAGAGAGAGAGAGAGGAAAGAAAAGGAGAGAGAGAGAGAGAGAGGAGAGAGAGAGAGAGAGGGAGAGAGAGAGAGACAGAAACGGCAGGGAAAGAGAGAGAGAGAGAGAGAGAGAGAGAGAGAGAGAGAGAGAGAGAGAGAGAGAGAGAGAGAGAGAGAGAGAGAGAGAGAGAGAGAGAGAGAGAGAGAGAGAGAGAGAGAGAGAGAGAGAGAGAGAGAGAGAGAGAGAGAGAGAGAGAGAGAGAGAGAGAGAGAGAGAGAGAGAGAGAGAGAGAGAGAGAGAGAGAGAGAGAGAGAGAGAGAGAGAGAGAGAGAGAGAGAAAGAGAGAGAGAGGAAAGAGAAGGAGAGAGAGAGAGAGAGAGAGAGAGAGAGAGAGAGAGAGAGAGAGAGAGAGAGAGAGAGAGAGAGAGAGAGAGAGAAAGAGAGAGAGAGAGAGGAAAGAGAAGGAGAGAGAGAGAGAGAGAGAGAGAGAGAGAGAGAGAGAAAGAGAGAGAGAGAGAGAGGAAAGAGAGAGAGAGAGAGAGAGAAAGAGAGAGAGAGATAGAAAAAGAAAGACAAAGAAATGATTAGGTTAATCTTAATTAGCTATAAATTTTTGTTCATTATTGTATTATTGCAATTAAGAAATCATTAAATCTAATTAAATATATAATGTATTGATAGTATTACTTAAATAGATTTAGAGATAATTTGATGTATTGTTAGATATAGTTTGGTTTAATTTAGATAGATAATGTTAATTATACAAGTGATTACTTTAGCATGAATTGGTTGCATATACATGAGATACATTAGTATGGGTATGAATGGATGAAATAATGAGCAAGATTAATAGTTTATTATTTAAATGGTTAGAAAGTAGGTTAGTATAAGTAGGATGTGTGTATTCGAAGCACATGCATGAATGAGCAAATGTTAGTATGTATGAGCATACATGTGAAGTATGTGCATATTCATGTGCGGATGTGTGTATGTCTGTATATTGTTTTAAGTTAGGATTGTGACTGTATTTACATATAGGATCTAAAGATTGGATGTGCTAGGATGCATTAAAGTATGTTTGCATATATAGTTGAGTGTGATCATGGAGGCACACAAATGAATTAGAATATGATTTTAATGCATGGGCATATGTGTATGCATGATAGTGTATGTTAAAGGGTATGTTTGAGCAATGCGTTAGCATATGCTAGAATGAGAATGTGTGTTTAGATGTAAGTACATGGGTTCTTTTAAGCATAAGCATAAATGTGTTTATATTTGCATCATATCCACATGTTAGTATGTCTAAGCTAAATGTTAGCATGTGCAAGAATGTATGTTAGAATCCATGAGCATGAGTATGCTTTAATGTATGTGAAGTATGTCTTTTATGTTTATTGATTTTTTGTAATTTACTAATGTCCTAATGTTTTTTGCAGAAACATTGAAGAATACAAGCTATTAAAGTGAAGAAAAGAGAAGCAGCAAGATTGAAGATTCATTTATATCTTATTTCCTGAATTAGTCAATTACCCAAATGTTTAGACATTCATCCTAAAGTTTAGACCTTTCATTTGTATTAGAACTATTGCTTTGATCCATTAGCTTATCAATTAATTTATTCAAGCAGTTTAGCATCATATTGTTTCATTAGTTTTTTCATTACTTTCCTTGATGTCTTCTAAGTTAGTTCATGAGTCTGAGCATAGTACTATTGAAAATATTGAAAATATCGAGAATGTTCCGCCAACTCTAAACAGACCAGAAGCCTCTAGCTTACCTGAAAGTTTAGTAGAAGAACCCATTATGGAAGTTTCAATCTCATATCAGGAAGCTGTTGTTATGTACAAGGCTGCCCGTCCTTACGGTCCATAGCTATTTAAACTATTTAAAGACCTTAGTTGCAGTCATAGAAATAGGTAATTTAACTTGTTTTGTCACTAGAACCCTTATTTTCATAAGCCTGAGTTTGCTACAGACACCCCGCGTGTGCCGGACGATTTAGGCGGATGACTTGATCCACCATCCGAGCATCCCTCACGACCCAACATCGCCTTCCAATGCGTGACTCCTGGGCAATGCATAAACCTGCTCATCTGTGAGACAGCAAAGTGAATATCTAGCCGAGTAATTCATAATTAAATCAAGCATCCAACAGCCTACTGATAGAGAACAACGTCAAATGCATCTCCAACATCAAGAAAACTCGATCGTAAACCTGTCTCCATAGGAGTGGCAATAGGCTTACAGTCTTCAAGGCCAAAACGCTACAATAATGTCTCAATATATTTTGTTTGACACAAAGCCATTCCACCATCAACTTGCATAAACTGAATGCCCAAATAGTGATGCAAATGCCCCAAATCAAACATCTCAAATGAGGCATGCAAATCAGCCTTGAAATCAGCAATATGCTTCTCAATAGGACCAGTGAGCAGCATGTCGTCAACATAGACAACAATGATGAGAAGCACATCATTAGCACGCTTAACATATAAGGTGCTTTCACTTGGACTGTTCTCAAAACCATGTGCAACCTGATAGGCATGTATCTTCTCATACCAAGCACGTGGTGCTTGCTTTAAACCATATAATGCCTTCTTTAACCTACACACCTGGTTTTCATGCCCTTTCTGCACAAAGCCACGGGGCTGAAAAACATACACTTCTTCATGCAAGTCACCATTCAGAAATGTTGTTTTAATGTCCAACTGATGTACATTCCAACGATGATGGGCTGCAAGTGCACAAATGCTCCGAACAGTAGTCATACGACATGTAGGTGCAAAGGTCTCATCAAAATCAATGCCTCTTTCCTGCGCATAACCCTTTGCAACAAGCCTAGCCTTATACCTATCAACTGTACCATCAGGTTTACGCTTCAGCTTGTATACCCACTTAGTGCCAATGGCCTTCTTGCCAGGAGGCAAGTCACATAAAGACCATGTACCATTCTTCATTATGGCATCATATTCAGATTGCATAGCAGCCATCCAATTTTTTGAATTTTGTGCTTCATCAAAAGAAAAAGGCTCATTCTCATCACATAGACTAGACGCAACCATAGCATAGCGATCTAATGCAAAGGAGGCACTATGAGAGCCTGAACGAGTACGATATGATAAAGGTGCATCTAATTTGTTGTCACGCAAAGTCTGCACTAGCCATTTTGGCATAGTTTTTGCCTGCTCAATATCAGCTCTCTCATCAACAAGTGCATCATGTAAATCTACATCAGAAATGGAATGATCTGCATCATCATATGAAACCTACAAAGGTTGAGAAGTTGCCTCATTAGGACTAGCACTAGACTGTCCACATGTAAAAAGAGGTATCAAAGTATCATACATGTCTTTGGAGCTAACCGATGTCTCCTTAGTACATGAAAGCAATGGCTGAATAGCATCTTCCACAAAGACAACATCATGGCTAACCAGAATGCGTTTAGTCTGTGGATGATACAGACGATAGCCTTTACTTTCAGAACTGTACCCAAAAAAAATACATTTTACTACCTTATCATCCAATTTTCTGTGATGTTGTTCAAGCACTAATGCATATGCCAAACAACCAAAAACATGCAGATGAGAAACAGATGGCTTGCATCCATTCAAGCCTCATATGGAGTGATAGACTGCAGTGCTTTAGTGGGACACCTGTTCAGTACATATGCTGCACACATGACAACCTCAAGCCAGAAACTATGTGGTAAAGCCTGACTCTTGACCATGCACCTGGCCATCTCCATGAGTGACATGTTCTTTCGTTCAGTAACTCCATTCTATTGAGGTGTATACGGCACTATACACTGGTGTTTTATCCCACGTTCAGCCAGAAATGCATTAAAATCAGAAGACATATATTCCCCCCCTCGATCAGAACGGAGGGTGCCCATTTTACATGCTGACAGATTTTCAGCCAAAACCAGAAATTGTTTGAAGCACATGAACACTTCGGACTTTGCCTTCAATGGATATACCCATGCATGCCTGGAAAAATCATCAATGAAAGTCACGAAGTAAAGATAATTTCCAAAAGAAGGTGTCTGCATAGGACCACAGACATCACTATGTACAAGCTGCAATTTTTGAGTAGCCCGAATTGAATCATCTTTTGGAAAGGATGAACGCTGCATTTTGCCCAAAATACAGCCTTCACAAACATGTTTTCTAGGTGCCTCAAGTTTGGGCAACGAGGATACCATTTCAGATTTCGAGAGGCGTAACAAACTAGCAAAATTTAGATGACCAAAGCATGCATGCCAAAGCTTTGCATCCGACATAGCCTGAGAATCATTTACTGCACATGCCAAATCATTTTCAGATCTTTCATAGTCTATGAGCTTATACAGCCCACGACATAAAATGCTAGAAACAATAATAACATCGCCATTTTACAGATCATGAACCATATATCTGTCATCAACAAATTTCACAACCAAGCCAATCTTGGCTAATGCAGAAACTGATAATAGATTCTTCTTGATCCTTGGCACAAATAAAGCATCTGACAAAGTGAAAGAACTACCATCGCCAGTAGTCAAAATGACCTTACCAACTCCCATAACAAGATAAGAGGAGTTGTTGGTGCATGTAACAGTATTCCCTATAGGGGTAGGCTCGAGTGAAGAGAAGAAACTGCGCTGCGAGGTAATATGTTTGGTCGCCCCACTGTCAAAGTACCAAACATCTGAGTCTACAACAGACATGCACTGCTCATGAGAAGATGGGTCAAAACTACCAACAGTAGTAAAAGCCCATTCTTCTTCCTCCACAAGATTAGCATACTCCGTTTTTGGTGTAGAGGCTTCTGCAACAACCATTGCAGCCTCTTTCTTCTTTGCCTCTTTTGCAGCTAGTTTTGGACAGTTCTTTATGATATGATCATTCCCTTTACAGTACTTACAAAACAATTTTTGCTTTTTTTATTTCTTCTTGTCATTATCTTCCTTCTTCGAATATCTAGAATTAGCAGATTTCTGCTTACTAGTTGAAGAATTCCATTTTTGTTTGCCCTTCTTTCTAGTCAAGAAAGCTTGATCTACAACTCGCATAATGGACCTGTTTTGCATGGACTGGTCTTCCTTCAACAGAACAGAGACTAACTCCTCAAATGATAAAGCATTTGGATTGCCTTTCATCATCAACCAAAGAGTAGAAGGAAAACTCTGATATGAATCAGGAAGACCATTCAGAATGGTCTACACAACTGAGCTATCTGGTATAACCTCATCAGCAGAAATCAATTGTTCCTTCAAGTCTTTGATCTTCGTTGGGAAACTATCCATAGAATCACCTTCATTCATGTGCTCACTCTCCAACTGTTTTCAGAGGTAAGCAACACGAGCCTCATTCCTAACTTGGTACAATGTGGTAAGTGTATCCCAAGAATACTTAGCTATTCTGCAAGAGCGAATGTGAGGAATAATGGCATGTTTGACAGACAAAGCTATCAATGGATGTGTCTGGGCATCCCCCCGAATCTGCTCTGCAGTAGGTGCAGCACAAACAGCAGCGAACTATCATCTTCGACACCATCTTCATTAGCTCCAACACCTGTATTTGCAGTACCTGTAGTCAGAGGTGTAAGAGGACGTCTTTCAACACCCTACACAATTTTCCACAATCCTTTTGCAACCAATACATGTTGCATCATATAAGCCCATAATGGGTAGTTGGTACCATCCAACTTATCCTCAACGGCCAACATACGGAATACATCACTGCTTTCAGCCATGGTTGGTGACTGAAATACCTTGATGCAAAAAATTGATTGTATCTCAAAAAGTTGAATAGAACTGCCCAGATGAGTTTGCTAGACCTGTAGTAGACTTCGAGACGCTTATACTAGAGAACAAAAACCGGTATATACCTTTGGCACAAAAAGATGAAATAGTATGCACAAGCATTGCAATAGTGTGTTCGGAGGTCGAAAGGAGCTCAGATCGCGATTTCGGCACCACAAAGCGAAGCAATTTTGATATCTGAAACACCCTGAGTATGCTCACCAAATTTCGTACGATTTTGAGACTACAAACGGAGGAGTGTCGACGGCGCCCTGGATGAAGCGATGACCTACTCTGATACCAATTGTTGGAGTTAGATGTCTGCGGAAGCACGTGAACAGCACAAGGAAGAAGAAGAAGCTTGGAGCATAGCACACAAGACTGAATGTATTACTAGAGAATGTACAAAGATAAGTAGCCCATTAGGGCAATAGGCATATATACAAGCCGGGGGAAAAAAACCTCCTAAAGAGGGAAAAAAGTGCTCCGGCGGTCCTAGTGTGTTCACACAAATCACTACCTAAATATATCAACACCTCTCTTCCTTGTACTCACTATAAGTGGGTAGTTGACCTTTTGACCATGCCTAAAGGTATTGATAAGATGCACTATATTGTACTTGCAAGGGAAGATCTTACAAACCATGTAGAGGGCCCATCACTATGATCTAAAATGACATATAATGTATTATGCAAATTCTTGCTTGAGGATGTGATTTCACGATTTGGGTACATTGAAAAAGTAGTAGCTGATAGGGGAGAATTAGATGCACAAGAGGCTAGAGATTTCTTTACATGTCATGGAATTTGCTTGTCTCTTACGATTGCTTACAACCCTGAGGCTTATGGGAGAATAAAGAGAAGTCATTCACTGATTTTGAAAGCAATCTCTAAAGCTTGTAATGATGACTTGAAACCATGGCCAAAGTATTTATCTTTTGCATTATGGGCTATTAGAATGACTTGCACTAGGACAATGAGATACATGCCAGCTGAATAATGTATTGTTAGAAACCTATTTTTCATATTCGCACGCAAATTCCTACATGGTCTTCTCTACCTTGGAATGAGAATCTATCTATTGATGAAGTATTTGGTTTAAGGATAAAAAAACTTGAGAAAGGGAACAAGAAACTAGAGGAAACAGTTATGAAGCTGAAAGAACCAAGAATAAAAAATAAGTACTTTAATCGATCACATAGGCTAAGGGCAAAGCAAATTCATAAATATGATTGGCTTTTGCTCTATGATTAGGTGACTCAAGCAGGAAAGCAGTTGCTTGAACTTTTTTTTGAACTCTTTATAAATGAGGTTAAGGTATGAAAGAACAAATCAAATTTTAAGCTCAAGTAGGAAGAAGGATTTGTTTTGTATAAATAGGAGCATGTATTTGCATAAAAGCATGTTTTAATGGGATCCTAATTCTACCTATGCATTCATCTAGATATGCAACTCAAAATAAGGGATGAAGCCTTTCCTCTTAAAACAAAAAAATTGTGAAGATTATTAAACACTATGACAAATAGAACTTTATACTTTTCTTCCACCACAAAAAAGTAGAAGTTACCTTATGATTTATTACATTAATGGTTGCTGATGAAGTAAACAAATATGGAGAAAACTTAGAAGATGAAAACACGTGAATTCTTGGTTGTGGAGTTGAAATCACTTCCAATTATATTCGGCAATCGAGGTGGATGTGTGCATGATAGGAACTAGTAGAATTTCATGGATATGTATGCATGCATTGTATGCACTTATTTATATGATATGACTGATTTTCAAAGAGTAGATTAGGAGTTTTGTTCTTGAACATCTAAACCAAGTTTGTAACTGTATTTTAGACTTAATTTCAAGTAATTGGTGAATGAAATGTTTAATAGTACTTTGATTTAAAAGAAATTTTGATACTACTTTTCTGTTGTTTTTCAAGGTTGGCCCATCGAGGACGTTGTGCTGGTTTAGTAAGGGAAAATCATTGTGGATGTATGGAAGAAGAAAAAAGATAAATCACACCTTATGATGGGGCTTAGATCAATGCGTGAAATTGAAATGGATGGAATGATAGATTGTGCCCGATGCTTCTTTCTCAAAATATGTACAAGGAGCATGTTAGGAACAATGTGCATTAGGTCTTCGAAAGTCAACCCCTTGAAGAAAAGGAATCTCCTTTATGTCCCACTTCAATGTGTATGGAGTATTTTACCCTTTCAAAAAGAGATTCTTATTCATATTATTGTTAAAATTGTGCGTCCCTCGAGCACCTTTTCTGTGAACTATTTCCCTATAAATGGGCACTTTTTATTCTCGTGTGGCGATAGGTTTTTCTCTCATGTAACCACATATACATGATATGCTCATATGTGGTGGTACTACTTTTGTACTTAGGGATTCACTTATAGCTCTCATTTCATTCATTCTCATACTATTGATCATCTATCAACAGAGAGTTCTTTCAGCCATCATGTGTCTCTATGCTTCAATCTCCTTCTTCGCTCTTAAGTGTGCTTCTATTCGTCCTTCCTCACTCACTCATCCACCCAACAATTAAACTTCATTTTATCTTAGCCATTTGATCGTTGTATGAAATGATCAATTGTATCCGAATTATTGTGGTGAACTGAGTGGTTTGGTCTTGATTATTGCATAAGAAATTATTTTTATTTTCTTTTCGTGAAATTATCTACATGACGTAATTTAGGAAAGAGATTCTTAATTTTCATGCTATGCTTCATTCTGTATGACCATTTGATCCTTGCGTGAAATGGTTATATACATCTAAATTGTTGTTATGAATCGAGTGCTTTATTCTTTGGTTATTGCAGAACAATGTGTTTATATTTTCATCTAGTTGAATTTTGTAAATGATGCTATTCACATAGTATTTGAAAATGCATTTCAAGGACTCCCTTCTGTGAATAGATGGATGACAGAATTGCCTCCTCTTCTCTATTTTCACGTGGAACCTAACTTGATCTCACAGCAAACTGCCAAAGCAAACACTTGAAAGTGCACTGTAGTGAAACAATGTTGAAAATAGATGGTTCCACAGGCTCTGAGATCACACAACAGTGCAAAACACTAGAAGAGCAATTTGCGAGTCATCGCATTCGTGACCAGTTTAGGTCATGGAAAGAGAGGTGTGCAGCCAACTTTAGAAGCCCTCTTAGAGAATGGTCGATCAAGAAATCTCTTTTCCTTTTAGGCAAAAGAATTACCAATTGTAAGAAGCCCCCGTCCTTTAGAAATCCTAGAGGGTTCTTTCTAGAGAGGAAGAAGATCAAAACCAAGTGGGCCCCACATGAGGGGATGAGAGCTCTATCAACCTTCCTTACAAAATTTTCTAGTATCTATAAACAGCCCCTGCTTTGTGGGGTAGGGGGTCTCATGGGTGCTAGACACATTCACGTGTACAAATGTAATTTCTATTAATTAGAGTTTGGAAGAGTAGGCTTACCCGAACTTCCTTTTAAAAAGAAAAAATAAAATAGGTACAGACACATGTTTCAATGGACATTGGAGGAGCCGTCCTCCAAATTGGGGAAGTTAGGGATGCTGCCCCTTACACATTTCTTATGTTTCACCTCCCTATTTACGACACTGAAGCCAGCTAGCTATGGAATTCAATATAGTCTCAACCTCAAACTTGAAAGAGAAAAACCAAAGTAAACCATACCGAAATGTGCCCACTCTCACGGGCCTTCGTTTCATTTCAACTGAAGCAATATTTACAACTGGAAGTTTGGAGATGTGCAATTATGTACAGAAAAAATCACAAGTATGTCTTCTCTCCAAGGCTCCAATGAGCAGAAACAGGGCTTTTGTATATCAGAAGAAGCAGAGGTTTTGTAATTGAGAAGAAACAGGCGTTTTGTATATGCCCCTCTAAATTTCAGAAGAAACAGGGTTTTTGTATACGCCCCTCTGACTTTCAGAAGAAACAGGGGTTTTGTATATGAGAAGAAACAGGCATTTCACATATCAGAAGAAACAAGGGTGGTTCATCCCATTCCCCTGCCCTGATCCAAATCAGCTGAACCCACCCTGCACCAAGGGCAGCCCTTCATAGCATCCTCTGCACACTCTCATGCCCTTTAAACAAGAAAACCTTCAACATCCAAGGAAGAAACAGGGGTTTTGTATATGAGAAGAAACAGGGGTTTTGTATATGAGAAGAAACAGGGGTTTTGTATATGCCCCTCTAAATGTCAAAAGAGACAGGGGTTTTGCATATGCCCCTCTAAATTTTAGAAGAAACAGGGGTTTTGGATATGAGAAGAAACAGGCATTTCACATATCAGAAGAAACAAGGGTTCACCCCATTCCCCTGCCCTTCGGATCCGGAAAGCAGCAGAGAATGCCCCGCTGCAAGACGATCTTCATCATATCAGCCGCGCCTTGGTCCTCCCTGACCAGGAATGGGTCGATTGCGTCCGCCAATGTGTCATTCTTTTGCAGAGCCCACAGCCATTCAAGCATGGAGCAGTTTTCTTCTTCGATCATGCCTACCTTCCTTCCAGTCACCACTTCTAGAATCGAAACGCCAAAGCTGAAGACGTCAGTTTGTTCGGTGGCTTTGCGAGTGAAGAAGGATTCAGGTGCCATGTAGCCCCATGTACCAGCCACATTGGTGGTACTTGGAGCTGCATTGTGTCCATGCAACCTTGCGAGTCCTAGGTGCCATGTAGCCCCATGTACCAGCCACATTGGTGGTACTTGGAGCAGCATTGTGTCCATGCAACCTTGCGAGTCCGAAGTCCCCGAGTCGAGCATTCATTTGCGCATCTAGCATGACATTGCTTGCCTTAACATCTCTGTGGATGAACTTCTGCTCGCATTCCTCGTGCAGATAGAGAAGTGCAGCAGCAACCCCACTGATGATATGCAGCCTTTGCTCCCAAGGAAGTTCTGGATGATTAAAGAGCACCTGATCCAAGCTTCCATGGGGCATGAGCTCGTACACAAGTAAGAGCCCCTTTTCTTGGCTCCATCCGAGTAGAAGCACAAGGTTACGATGTCGCAGCCTTCCTATTGTAGTCACTTCAGCCACGAACTCCTTGACCCCCTGCTTTGACTCAGTAGATATCCTCTTAACTGCTATTTCAACGCCACTGGCGACGATTGTACCCTTGAAGACTTCACCAAAGCCTCCGCTTCCCAAACGATTTTTCTCATTGAAATTATTAGTTGCTCTGGCAAGTTCACGGTAGCTAAACTCTTGAGGAAGATGTTCCTGCAAAGCCAGCCGCCATTGATCCTGGCTGCGGTACTTCGGTTTCAGTACCTTCTTCCTGTAGTACAACAATAGCACAAGTGCTGCCAAAACAACGCCAAATATACCCAGCAGAACCCCAATGATAATGACTCTTTTGTTCGTTCCGTTGCCAGAATTTTCCGCCACCATAGACACATTCGCTGCCAAGCTTCCATTATGTACAGAAAAAAATTTAGCATCCCATCAAAACATGTTATGAGGAGATTTATACTTGTGTACTTTTCATCAATATGCATATTCCCTCAAGAAATAGAATTCGCGGATACATTGCTTTCTCATTCTCTTTGGTCAATGTAAAGGGACGTCGAAATTAAGTCTCAACGTATGGTAATCCTATTAAATGAAAGATAACCTTGACAATAACTTCAAGAAGGGATATTCGATCTTACTTTATCTTGAATACAAACATATTCCATTTTTAAAGAGAGCATATTTCGATTTCAATTTCTAAGTATATAGGCATAAAGTTTGGAAACTCCTGCAAAGATGAAGGAAAATAAATGCAGGAGGGAAAATGTAAAGGTATAATTTTGAAAAACACGTTTCCCTTGAAAACAACGGCAAATTAAAGAAATAAAATAATTTAAAGAGAATATATATAACATAGAAACATAAGTGCGGATGACTGAGGAAGAAGGTGTCCGAGGGAAAACGTTAGAAAAGCTTCAAATTCCATCTCTGAATATTTTTGCTCATAAACTACCTTTATTTTAGCATATTCTGTTCCTATTGTATTACTTCATTGTTTTTGGCGCAATTATGTACAGAAAAAATCACAAGGATGTCTTCTCTCCACAGCTCCAATGAGTCAGAAGAAGCAGGGGTTTTGTATATGAGAAGAAACAGGCATTTCACATATCAGAAGAAACAAGGGTTCACCCCATTCCCCTGCCCTGATCCAAATCATCAGCTGAACCCACCCTGCACCAAGGTCAGCCCTTCATAGCATCCTCTGCACACTCTCGTGCCCCCTTAAACAAGAAAACCTTCAACATCCAAGGATATGCTGTTCATACTATGCTTAGGGGCAGATGCGGTTGTTTCTGAGTGGGAGAATGGAGCTGAGGGAACGGAAAACAACAACGAAAAAGATGAGGTTACTGATGGTATGGTTGGAAGTGAAGAAGCCTCCCCATTCAATATCTGCACAATGCGTCTCATCAATGGCCGAACCTTCGGATCCGGAAAGCAGCAGAGAATGCCCAGCTGCAAGACGATCTTCATCATATCAGCCGCGCCTTGGTCCTCCCTGACCAAGAATGGGTCGATTGCGTCCGCCAATGTGTCATTCTTTTGCAGAGCCCACAGCCATTCAAGCATGGAGCAGTTTTCGTCTTCGATCATGCCTACCTTCCTTCCAGTCACCACTTCTAGAATCAAAACGCCAAAGCTGAAGATGTCTGTTTGTTCGGTGGCTTTGCGAGTGAAGAAGGATTCAGGTGCCATGTAGCCCCATGTACCAGCCACATTGGTGGTACTTGGAGCAGCATTGTGTCCATGCAACCTTGCGAGTCCGAAGTCCCCGAGTCGAGCATTCATTTGCGCATCTAGCATGACATTGCTTGCCTTAACATCTCTGTGGATGATCTTCTGCTCGCATTCCTCGTGCAGATAGAGAAGTGCAGCAGCAACCCCACTGATGATATGCAGCCTTTGCTCCCAAGGAAGTTGTTCTGGATGGTTAAAGAGCACCTAATACATGCTTCCATGGGGCATGAGCTCGTACACAAGAGCGAGCCCCTTTTCTTGGCTCCATCCGAGTAGAGGCACAAGGTTACGATGTCGCAGCCTTCCTATTGTAGTCACTTCAGCCACGAACTCCTTGACCCCCTGCTTTGACTCAGTAGATATCCTCTTAACTGCTATTTCAACGCCACTGGCGACGATTGTACCCTTGAAGACTTCACCAAAGCCTCCGCTTCCCAAACGATTTTTCTCATTGAAATTATTAGTTGCTCTGGCAAGGTCACGGTAGCTAAACTCTTGAGGAAGATGTTCCTGCAAAGCCAGCCGCCATTGATCCTGGCTGCGGTACTTCGGTTTCAGTACCTTCTTCCTGTAGTACAACAATAGCACAAGTGCTGCCAAAACAACGCCAAATATACCCAGCGGAACCCCAATGATAATGCCTCTTTTGTTCGTTCCGTTGCCAGGAGTTTCCGCCTCCATATGCACTGGCAACGGAGTTTCCGCCTCCATATGCACATTCGCTGCCAAGCTTCCATTATTGGTAAAGCTCCATGCGTACACATAATATAATACAGTAGGTAGGGGACCTGTAGAGGCGGAAAATCCCACATACACGTATTCGTCGAATAAACTTGACAGGTTCAGAGAGCTGTTGGATATCAAAGGATACATGGGTTTCACTCCCACAATCCTACTGACTGAGATGTTAAGCTGATTTGTGGAGCCGTTGAAATCTATCCAAGCTTGGACAAGCGCTGCTGGTTCTATATGCAGCAGATGTGGCAATATATGAAACAATGTTGTTGACATCGACACCAACATGATTGTCATCCATGTCTTCGTGTTCAGGGTTCTTGTATGTGTCAAACTCGACGGCGAGTGTACGGGTAGATGCCTTGCCATTTGTCTCATTGTTGAAGATGCCTATGTATCCCTGATTTGATCCATTAACGCCGCCGAGTGTGGGCGCAATCACGAAGGCCATACCCTCAGCCAGGTCTGAATTTGTGCTAGGCCGGATGAAGAAGATGAACTGTGTGCTAAAAGAGCGGGGAGTGCGGGTGTTTGGATCGAGGAGCTGAATGGGTTGATTGTAAAGACAGCGGCCGCTGGCTTGAACTGCACCCGTCTCGGTAAGCTGCAAGTTGTTCCCTTGAAAGGATGCACTCTGATAGCAGGTGATCTGCGACCTCGCCTCTGTACTGCCGAATCCATTGTAGGAGAAGTTGCTGACGTGTGTTTGGCAGACAACGTTCCGAAAGGCGCTAGGAAAGAGAAAGAACAGGACAGAGGATATGATGCAGAGATGAGGATGGAATCCATGGCTCCTAGCTTGAAAATGGGCATACCTCCTCATATCGTCGTCGCCTGAGTCACGCAGACTCGAATGAGATACAGAGAGAGAGAGAGAGAGAGAGAGAGAGAGAGAGAGAGAGAGAGAGAGAGAGAGAGAGAGAGAGAGAGAGAGAGAGACCTCTCGTTCGAGAATTGCAGATCGAAGGAGCTAAAGGCTGTGCAGATCGACGTAACCTGAAGCCGGAAGGCAACGATAATTCATGTGCGATTTAGGACGCCGCGTTGGCGATTCGCCGAGTCAAGTCCAAATGTCACCTGCATCATACGTCAAGACTGATGACGCCATTCCATTGAGAGCACATCCCATGATCCCAGCGCCAGAGTGAAAGAATGAAGGAATGAGAAAAATAAAATCTGGTGGCGAGCGGCTACATCAGTCACGACTCACAACAGGCGATTCGGGGTGGAGTCTGGACAGGCGATTCGGGGTGGACGGGTCGTTAGAAGTGTCAAAATCGCTTCCGCCTACATCTCCGTTATTCAGGGTGGCGGAGCTGATCTTTACAACTTCTGTCGAAGATTTTGTTGTTCCTGTTTTTCCAAATTGACCACAGAATGTGAGCCCTGAGTAACTGCCAAAGAACTATATCCATCTTACTAGACTCTCCAAGAAGAAGCTCTCTATATCCTGGAACTTTCATCCCTAAAGTCTTGCATTATTCTCTGATACCATTCCAAAATCTTGTGGTAAACTTACATTTGAAGAATAGATGTTCCAAATCTTCTTCCTTGCCACAGAGATGACAAAGAACTGTATTAATTTTATACTTTCTAGCTTTGCCACCTGTCCAGATTCCTTTATGAAGAATCAACCACGATAAGCAGGATTGCTTATTGGCAATAGGGAAGGACCAAGAACTCTAGAACTTGTACCTCCATTGTTGTGAAGACCAAGAGATGTTCCACTTTCTATTAAGTCTTCCTGTAATTTCCCTGATGCATTTGAAGTTTCTTCTGTAATTGGCAAACATATCTTGAGCCACCTCTCCTATGGTTACATGCTTCATCCAGAGGTTGCTACCCAACTTTTCTAGCAACTTAAGTTTCTTCTCCTAAATTATCTATTTAAAAGACAAGGACAATGAGTCAATTTCCAATATGTCACTATCTTCAATCACATTCCCATCCCTAATCAAATCCTGCAGACAAATCCATTCTTTTTACACTTATTCCATCTAATAGGCAGAGAAGAATTGAATTCATTAACAGACCAACCTATCCATAGAGAGTCCTACAAGAAAAAAGAGATGTTATTAGCAAACCAAACTGGGAGTTTATATTTTTCCTTGACCATCATCGAGGCTTTCCAGAGGTTGCAGACCATGGAACTGCCTTTAGGCACAAAGATAGTAGGAGATAAAACAATATCCCACAGCTAACAATTATTCCAATTTTTATTTCTTTTTATACAAAACTTATTGACATTTCTTTTAATCAGACAAGCATAGAAGTCCTCACAGGAAACACATCTAAGAATCCCTTTGGAAGCCATCTGTGTAGCCATTCTTGTAGGGCATATCAGACCAAGTCCACCCTCTGACTTCTTCATATAGCAAATCTTCCAAGCCAACTTTGGGATTTTGGAGCGTCCCCACAAAAATATCCTAGCCAGAGAGATGGCTTGAGCAACCTGCTTTTTAGTAGGCTGCCAACAAGCCAAATAGTAGGTCAGAGAAGGAAAAATTTAGTGCTTAAGCACAAATGATCTTTGAGAGATATTATGTTGCATACCCATCCACTTGAAGATTTTAACATGAAATTTATCTAAGACCCAACTCCATCTTTGATCATTGGTGATTTCAAAACCCATAGGGATACCTTGCAACCTAAAAATAGTACCTTTTTTAATGATATCACAAGCTACAGTATTAACATATTCAGGAATCAAGTTACTGGAAGCAAAAAAACCAGTTTTATTATGATTAACAACAGAGCCACTTGCTAAGCAAAAAAGTTTAAGGCACTTGAGAAAGTTGGTAGCAGAAGAATCATCAGCCCTCATTATCATGTTAGTATCATCTACAAACATTTGCAGACAAAGGTGAGACTGAGCTTGAGGGATCACTAAACCTTGTATTGTACCTTGATGTAAGCAGTCCTTCACAAGCTAGCCCAAAGTGTCACTCTAGCACAATGGAAAGTACCAATGTGAGGAGTTTCACCTCGTAATTGTCAATCCACGGAGAGGTTAGGCCGATATGAAAATCAAGAGCGAATGATGCATATGAAGAAGATGGTGAGAAATGCAAGAGCATACACACATGCATACACACACACACTAGGAAAGTTGCAATGGAGATCAATGGAAGGCAAGACAAGAACTCATGCTCATATTCATCATCAACTAGTTACAATAGCTCTTCTAGCTCTAGCTCATAGGTTCAATCATAAAATAACAACAACCTTGAAATGAGCTCTCTAGCTCTATTTATAGTTTTTGCCTAGTTTTGACTGGTTTCACATCTAGTGACTAGCATAGTTAAAAAATAGGTTCTACCTCTAATTTGAATTATCTAATGGCTTCCAAAAATTACAAAAATTGGTGTGAGCTTTCTACTTAGACTCCTCAAGCTCCAGGACTCCTCGGCTTGCACAAAATGGAGTTGCACTCGCAATAATTGGATATTTGTACATATATTACATTATTTTAGTGATAAAACTCACTGTTGCGATGATGAAATTTTTTAAGTAGTTGAGGTGATTCCTCTTCTTCTATGATGAGAACCAGTACTCAAACCTTTGCCTTGAACACTCCCCTCCTCCTCGTTTATATCGTCCCTCACAGATCCTAATTTCATGTGAGTAATGTAGTTGGTGACCAGGTCTGTTGCCCACGTGTGTTCTATGATGCGAAGTCCCCCAAGTTTCTCCCAATCAATAGGATAGGGTTCCTCTGGAGGTGGGCGCATATAATGTTCTGAATACATGATTCGTTCACAAGCAAACAGGTGTAGCAAGTGTGTTGGATGACTGATAAACACTTCTAAGTGATATTCCCAGAAGCAGGTGGTGAACATTTCTTCAAACGTCTGCTTGTAGCAGGAGGGCATATACTTCAATGTGCAGTGCCAAGTATAGCCTACCTTGAGAGAAGGTGTTATGTGCATGTCGTAAACTAGGTCCAAGTTCCCATATTCAAAGCCTCTGTATTTACAGTGGGAGCCTTGACATGTCGAAATGTCTTGAATACTATCTGCATCATATAAAAAATCTTTATAGTCATTTGAGCATTAATATACGATCATCTTGTGTAGACGAGGCAACCAATGATGAATGGTGGTCATCATATAGCCGATCATCAGAGTATTATTCGTGGGAGGCACGAGATAGGTGATAGTGGAAAAATAAGGCCTTATCTATCTTCGGGGGTGATAGTGGAAAACTAAGGCGACTTCAAAATAACTTCTTCAAGATTTGCCAGCGCATGGAGTTGAACCTCTATGCAAGCAGAGTGTTTCCTTCAAGGGATAAGCGGCTGCCAACAATAGGTAAGGGTACATATTCTTCTTCGAATGTTTCCTTGACAGGGATAAGTATTGTCTCCTTTTGTTCTGGTAGAGCAGGTGGTGACTCTGGTCGAGGGGGTTCTGTCATATTAGATACTTGAGTCTGTAACTCTTGTACTTTCATACGTAGCGCAGTCAATTCTTCCAAGAGAGCCGGTGGTGCCACTTCCTCTACAATAGTGGGTCCCAAAGAATCTTTAAGCAACAAAGTTTTATTGGTGTCCTTGAGGGTTTGACATTCTTCCTTTAAATGGTCATAGTCCTCAAGCACACGTGCATGGTCTTCCAGGAGGATCTACATCGATTCGGGGGGAACGACTTGAAAGCGGGATGCACTAAGATGTGTATCCGGATTGTCCAATGTAGCTTCAAAATTCTCATGATTCTGTTGTAGTAGACGTTGATTTTCCTCCTTTGCAACATTGAGGTATTGGCGAAGAAGTGCCATATTGCGTGATAGTTGGGCATTTCACATCAAGTAAACATCTAATTGTGATTTAACTTCCTTGATCCGTTCATGAACTTGAGCTTCAAAAGTTTGTTGTTGCTTTTGATGTTCGGTTTCCAAGTTTTGATATTTTTGGTTAAGCTCCTCATTCTGCAGGGTGAGTGCATCTAAGCGTACCTATAACTCCTATGTAGTCCGTTGTAGGGCATAATGTTGTTGCCCGAGTGATGAGTATTCAAAATTAATTTGTTGCAGACACTTTATCATTTGCTGGATGGTAGCATCAACAGTGGATGACGAAGATGATGCAAGGGTGGGGAGTGCGACATGCAGGGTGGTTTGTAATGCAATGGGATGGTGGATCAAGTCCTAAGGCTTCCATTTCAGTCACTTCTTGGTAAAAACTCAAAAACCTCAATCAAAGTCAATACTCAAAATCTCAACCTGAAGTCTCTCTCTCTCTAACAGTCAAATGAAGGTCATCCCAAGGTGAATTTCAAAGTCAACTCAAAATAAAGATCAATTCTGCTATGCATTTCATGCCGGGTTCACGTATGTGGAAGGTATCTAGCGCTCTTAGGGGTGCACATGGGTTGCTAAGAAAACAAGATCTCGACTCGAGCTCAATCAAGAAAAGCTGTCTTAGATTTCATAATCTATGGTGCTTCGAACCTTACTTGTCCATTCTAATGCTCCTGCTAATTCTTTTGATCATTTATTTCTGCATAAAGGAGATACATTCGACCATAGAAGGATGTAAAAGCACATAAATGCATGCATATGTATTATGGACATCATATGTGTCTTCAAATAAACTTGATTAGAATCAAAACAAAAATTCATCATACATGTCAACCTTCATGCGAAGCACTACTATTCCAGAACAACATACTTCATAAAACAACTTTTGTTGCAAACGTGAATCATCCTAGAATCTTCAATTCGTAAAATATCATTCGCATAGATAACAATTGAAATCGACTAGTTTTATACCAATTTAACAATGTGTTGTTTGATTTTGTGGAAACATCACTCTCTCCATTCACTACAAGGAATACGGGCACATAGCGACGGTTAAGGCGACACAATTTCATCGCTATAAAATTGCAAAATGCATCACAAGGAGCGTCGAGCACGGACCATCGATTAAACGATGAGCCAAATGACGTTTTTTTTATGTGTGGCACGATGGAGTGCGTGACGCTCACATAGAGCATCACTAATGCAACGGTTTAAAAAAGTGTGGCATAAGGGATGCTTTTTGCATCACATAAGCGACACTAAAAAACATTGCTTATGCGATGCCAATTCCAGTGGTCTTTATGATGCATTACCATTGCTTACACGACGGTCTATTGATGGAAAAAAATTTAAAACGTTTGAGGCTCTTCCATCGGCATGTTCACGCATCTGATCAATGAGCTCTCCAATGTTTGCAATTGCGTTGTGTTTACGAGCTGAAACAAGTATATGTAGAATTTTTGTTTTGTCTAAGCTCTATCTTATTGTCTCTCTTTGTCTCTGTTTCTCTCTTTCTACATCTTTCTCTCTTTGAATTCTCTCTCTCTCTCTCCCTTTCTTTTCTCTCTCTCTTTATTGAAGGTTATTCAAGAAGCTAACCAAGCAAAAAGTATGGCTAACTATTGTAAGTACAATTTCCATTCTTTGTATATCATTTGATTTGTGTTATTTTCATTAGAATACTCACACTTATTGATATGCACATATACACTTATACATGATGAAGATGCACGTTCACACATATACACTTACACATGCACATACACACACATATATACACACAAATATATGTGCACATACACACACATACACATGCATATGCACAAATATTTCTACAACCACATAAAAGGACTTGCATGCATGCATTATTGCATATATATATATATATATATATATATATATATATATATATATATATATATATATATATATATATATATATATATATATATATATATATATATATATATATATATATATATATATATATATATATATACACACACACACACACATTAACATATACTTAAATACATGTATATGCACATCCACATGCATGCACATGGAAATGCATCCACATGCACATGCATGTTTCATACATATACACATGCATATACATACATTTGTATATGTTTATACACATACATATGCACATATGTATATATACACACACATACACATATATACAAATATATATGCACATACGTACACACATATATACACATGCACACACACATGCACATACATACATATACACATATACATGCACATACATATACACACACATACACATGCACATGCACATACTCATATACACACATATACACTTACACATGCACATGCACATACATACATATACACACACATACACATGCACATACATACACATACACACATACATATACACTTACGTACACACATATGAATGAATTATATAATTAAAGTACTAAAACACATCCGTAATATAAACAATAATATAAATCAATAGAACAAAACTTTTCATTACTTAATACCATACACACAATTCAAAACATAACTGAAATGAAGAAAAAATAAAATTATATATATATATATATATATATATATAATATATATATATATATATATATATATATATATATATATATATATATATATATATATATATATATATATATATATATATATATATATATATATATATATATATATATATATATATATATATATATATATATATATATATATATGTAATCCAATGTCATAATCAAGAATCCTAATCATCATCATCATGATCATCATCAGCATCATGATCATCTTGATCATCCTCATCATCATGATCACCCTGTGACGATCGAGATTGTCCCTCGTGTGTTTGTCTCTCCACCTCATCCATATCTGCCTCTCCATAATACTCATGTATTACATATAACAAACATATATAAGTAAAACAATTAAAACATTCATAAAAATAAAATAATTATATAAAATTTAATAATACTCACAAAGGCATCTGGATGACCTTGCATATACTCACTACCTTCTGCTGAGGAAATGACTCCTGAAGATGTAGCTGTCTACGAAAAATCTACCACGTCTCAGGTGGTATGTTAGGTCACCTCTTATTTTTTTCCACCATACAATATCTTCTGTTAATTTAATCTCAAATAGAAAAAAAAATAAGAATACATACACATATATACACACACATACCCACATACACATATACATGCAAACACATACGCATACATATATGCATACATATACACATATACACATATACATACATATACACATATACATACATATAACATAAACACACATATACATATCCACAAATATATGTACACACACATGCATGCATATACACTCATTCATACAAATTACATGCATTTATCCCACAATAATGTGTATGTGTGTGTATGTGTAAATGTGTATATGTGAATATGTGTGTATGTGTAAGTATCTATATGTGAATGTTTATGTATGTAAATAATCAGATTATTAATATCAAATACCATTATTTGTAGATTCTGATCAATCAGATGGAACTCCACCACTGTCTCCTCATCATGCAAGGACTATATATTGTAAGTATATCAAGCATTTAATTTTAAATAATTGATGGATACATAACTTATATATTTTCTTGTTTCTTATTATAATTGGATTCTCATCAATCAGAGGGCACTCCACCACCTCCTACCCATGCAAAAACTTCACATGTCCTCCGAGAGGAATTATGATGAATTTTACTATCAAGAGCATATTATATGTTGGTGTAACTCTTGTTATGGCATGTATCGAAGACCACGATTGGAATGTATTAAACATGAAGTAGAGTCTGGTACTTTTGAGCGTGCACCATCACCTGGTCAACGTGCTAATGCTTGGGTATGTATTTTTTATATAAATTAATGTCATTATTTTATTTAAAAACCATATACAAAATCAAATTACTATTGATATATAGGAATACTTGCTCGATGATGATGATGATGATAATTTTTCTCATAATGTGAATATACCTCGTACACGTCATAGACTTGTTGTTCATCAATTATAAGCAGAGGTTTCTAGAAATCCTCTACCTCCTGGTTTAGAGACTGAAACGGCTAGAGATTATCCATTGCCAGCTCGTGATCGTTCTCTAGTACAAACATATGATAGAAGAAGATATGGAGGATGGAATAGAGGACCACTTCCTTTAGATGGAGAGGTTTTCAACTTGTGGGGTAATCGCTATATGATTGCTCCATCCAATATTACTAATGCTAGTCATGGTCTCTTTACTGTAGAGGATTTATATGTGCCTCTGAACTCTGAAGTCACTCTTGTTGGTGCATTTTACCCAAGCCTACATGCTTGATATATTTGATATTATCCTCATTTGTAAGTCACATGAGTAGTCATGTGAACACCTCTTGTAAAAGAGTACATTTTATCTCTTGTAAATGGAAAAAGAAAAAAGGAAGAGTGTAGCTTACCTCATCCATGATGTAAAAGAAAAGTCGTGGCCCTATCTACCTAAAATCACGAATTTTGGAGCTGAGGGAATATCTCTTAACTTTGTTGATCACTTTTAGGTGGAGCCATTCGAATTCGAATTCAAAACTCCCTCCAAGAATAGCTATAAAAGGAGCAAGAAGGAAGAGGCGATTAGCAAGCCTTATACGTGACCACTTCATGTCATTTAGTAGAGATTGAAGAGCTTACTCCATAGCTCTATCATTCTACTCCCATTGTGCAAAGATTCATTGCCAATGTGGTTGTAATCATATGTGAATCTATACATTTATTATCATCTACTTCTCTGTTTTGTTCTCTGCTATACTCACTCAGAGCAGTACATTCAGAAGTTCTTATCTCGAGTTCTACTGATCCATTTTCAGTGTTTTAAAGTGCGCTGGATAGCTCCTACTGTCTACTTTCCGCATATAAATTTTCAAGGTCATTGAATTAATACTTTTGGAGATATCTTCATTTTACGGCTTACTGGTCTATCTCTGCAGAGCCCCGAGAATTGTGGGGAGGTTCCAGAAATTGTCGAAACTTGTTCTCAGTGCTCAATCCATCATTTGAAGTGTTTTAACTTGGATTGGGAATCTTGCTAAGTCTATTTGCTATGCCCAAAAGGAAGGTTTCAAATTCTTACCAGGTTGAGAGAACTGTTCATTTTTTCCAGCAGGTGTATGTCCAAAAATAGCAAGTTTTGGGAGCTAGTCATTTCACAACTAGTCTGTCTTGACTTAAACTTTTGGAATACATGTTCCAAAGTACTTGGCTGATATTTTGGTGGATTTAGGAAGCTCAAAGGGTCTACTAATCAACTCTGAAGTCTCAGTTGGCTGGTGTGAAGCTGGTGGTAGTAGCACGTACTCATCTTTGGATTGCATCCACCATCTCTCTTCACAGTGGTATCAGAGCATAGTCAAGCAACATGGGAGATGGATTTCCATCAACAATTGACAAATTGGATCGAAACAACTACCCGGCATGGTCTCTAAGGATGGAGGCTTACCTTCAAGGGAGGAATCTATATGGATTCATATCCGGAGATGAAGCAATGCCAACCATGAGGAACAAAGGGCAACCATCACATGAAGAAGTGGAAGGACTTTTGAATTGGTGTTCGAAGGATGCACTTGCAAGGTCCTATATACTAAACTCAATCTCTGATTTTCTTTTACCTCATGTCAAGGGATGCAAGACATCAAGAGAAACCGGGAATGCACTTGCTTCTTTCTTCTCTTCCAACACTCGAGCAAGGAAGAACCAATTGTGGATGGAGTTCACAACAATGAAGAAAAGCCCGAAGCAAAATGTGACTGATTATGTCACAAAGATGAAGGAGATTTCCGACCAACTTGGAAGCATTGGAGAGGTAATCGAAGAGGAGCAAATTATAAGACAAATCATGAATGGAATCAAAGTAGACGACAAGTGGGAGTCATTCACAACAGCCATGGATTTATACATGGATATGCATGTACCCGACCTCAACACACTCATGGGCCAACTCTTCACTCATGAAGCAAAGATTAACAAAGGTGGTGAGTCCTCAAGAGGTAATCAAACTTCTGCCTTATATTCTGATAAAGCTAAGGTCAAGGACAAGTCAAAGAATAGGAAGAATGAAGATGAAGGTAGCTCTTTCCAAGCAAACTTTGCAGGTAGAGGAAGAGCTAGAGGAAGAGGCAACGGTGGAAAGCAAGGCAGGGGGAGATTCCAATCATCTCAACCTTGCAACATGCAAGGAATTGAACTCACAATCTCTTGGTTAGGAATGTGATGGGCTAACCACTTGCCCCAAAAGCCATGGTTGAGGATTACTTCCTAATCCTCTCTCTTAGGGTGTAGTTCAACCATCTCCTACTAGGATTATGTTACATTCTTCCCCCCTTGGTCGATCATTGTCCTCAATGATCTACTCTTGTATCCCTCTAGCCTCGGTGATCAGTCCCTTGAACCCCTAGGTGCCCTTGAATTGATGTCCCTCAACCTCGCACAGTTTCTTGAACCTTGTTCGCAACCTTGGTCTCTTGAACCCTTGCTCTCAACCTTGGTGTCTTGAACCTCTTGTTCGCAACCTTGGTGTCTCCAGCCCTGGTTCTCAACCTCAGTCTTGAACCTTGTTCTCACCCATACTTGGTATCTTGAACACTCAATCAAGTGCCACCCAAGGATTCCCAAGGAATTCACACTTCCAAGCTAGCTCATTGGAAAGTTCGTTCCGAGAGCTTTCCAACGGTATATTACACGCCTCAATCCGACCTACGGATTGAGAGATACACCCCAATCATTGTAAGGTGCATCCTTGAAACCGACGCGCGCGCTTTCCACAATTCCTACCCTTTCACATGGAGGATGCCCAAGCGCCTTTTTTAGAGGCCATTGGATCATTCCACTTTGCTCAAGCCTACTTCCTAGGCTCTGATACCAATGCAAGAGAACAAGGATTACGACCACCACATACTAGAGAGATGACTCTCCTCCCAACCAAATGCCTCTATATATAGCTCTCTCCAGGGGACTGCCTTCTTGGGCAGGTGAATGCTAATCATCCAAATGTCAGCCATGCATCTACATGTGCGCCAAGTGTCTCAGTGGATGCTTCTAGAAGGTTCTAGAGCTCTTTGGGCAAAATACTCTCCCCATGTACCCCATGGGGGTTGAACCCAAGACCTCGTCCTTCACACCCTTGAGTCTTAACCATTAGGCTAAGTGGATTACTTGGTTACAAGAGTAAATGACCTACCAGTAAGTCTAGACTCGAGATCTTTGGCCACACAAACGAATGACCAAACGGAATCCGATTTCAGATCTGTCTGAACCAATCGGATCCCTAGATCACCAACTTACTTTATTACATTCTTCCCCCCTTGGAAAAGATTTTCGTCCTCGAAAATAGAGCTATATACATACTGTAGGCAACCCCCGAGCCTCATGTTCTAAAACTGGAAGAACATGGTCATGTTCTAGAACTGGAAGAACATGTCTCATCTCTGTGGTGGCATCCTTGCCCAAATGATTCAAAACACTATCTGGTTTTGTACTTTGATGAATGGGACATTGGATCATTCCACTTTACTCAAGCCTACTTCCTAGGCTCTGATACCAATGCAAGGAATTGAACTCACAACCTCTTGGTTAGGAATGTGATGGGCTAACCACTTGCCCCAAAAGCCATGGTTGAGGATTACTTCCTAATCCTCTCTCTTAGGGTGTAGTTCAACCATCTCCTACCAGGATTATGTTACACAACATATGTGGCTTATCTAACCATACTACTGAAGAATGTTTCCGGAAGCCGAGGAACTCAAGAGGAAGAGGATTCAATAGAGGTGGCTATGGATCAAATAGAGGTAGATACAATGGAGGCTACAACAACAACAACTACTACAACAACAATTACAACAACAACAACTATCAAAGTGGCCATAGAGGAAGAAGAGATTACAATAACTATGCAGAGGACCAAAGTTAAGAAGATTCATTATTGATTATGAATCTATCAGCGACGAAGGGTAAGGATGATGATCACATATTTTACATTGATTCGGGATGCTCGAACCATGTAGCAGGAAATGTGGCTTTACTTTCTGATTTGGAAGATCCTCATAACAAGCATGAAGTGCAGACAAGAGATGACACAAAGCACTCAGTGGAAAAGATAGGTAATGTGAAGACATCAGATGGGAATATGAACCTCTTAAGCAAAGTCTTGTATGTCCCTACAATTACCAAAAATTTAATAAGTGTTGGACAGATTGTTGAAAAAGGATTGCAGGTTAGATTCAATTGATTTGGAGCATATGTTGAAGACCCAAGGCAAGGCTTTCGAAGGATTGCCAAAGGAGAAAAGACAGGAAGGCTTTTCACTTTTGAAGTGGAAGATACAAAGAACATAGCTTTGTTTAGCTATGGATCTCAAACTCTTACAGAGTTGGAGATATGGCACAAAAGGCTTGCTCACATTGGTGAGAGGACACTCAAACAGATTTGCAGGGACCGAAGTGTACTTGGTTTGCCTAATATCACAAGGCAACACATGATTTATAAGTGTGAAGCTTGTCAACTCGGCAAGGCTCATAGACAACCTTTCAATAAGAAAGGATATATGTATCAAAATCCTTTGGATCTAGTGCACACGAATGTGTGGGGTCCAAGTAAGGAGCCATCTATATCAGGCTCAAGATATTATGTGTCTTTCATAGATGATTGTAGTAGGTGGACCATTCTGTTTTTCATGAAGCACAAGGATGAAGTGTTTAATTGCTTTAAGAAGTATATTGCTCTTGTTGAAAACCAACCAGGTAGGACTTTGAAACGACTCAGATCAGATGGTGGAGGAGAATACTTCTCTTCTGAATTTGATGCCTTCTTGCATGAAAGAGGCATTAAAAGGGAAGTCACTACAAGGTATACACCCGAACTCAATGGTGTAGCAGAGAGGAGGAACAGAGCTATTGTCGAAGCTGCAAGGTCCATGCTCAACGAAAAGGCATTTCCAAACTACCTATGGGCAGAGGCTGTGTCGACAGCCACATATCTCATAAATAGACTTCCATCTAAGTCACTAGATGGAACCACTCCATATGAAGTATGGAATGGAAGAAGACCTAGTCTAGAGCATTGCAAAATCTTTGGATGCTTAGCCTATGCTCACATTCCTTCTCAAGTAAGAGGGAAATTGGATCCCAAGGCAAAGAAGTGTGTATTTATTGGTTATGACCAAAACCAAAAAGGATATAGATTGTACAATCCAACCAATAAAGGATTTTCTGTGAGTAGAGATGTAATTTTTGATGAAAACAAATCATGGTTTGATGATGACAGGAAAGTGAAGCTGCCATATGACTTGGATGAAGATTTTCCATCACTTCAACCAAAGGAGCCAAAGCAAATTGAAGAAAGTGATTCGGAGATTGACCTAGAAGACTTGGAAAGACTAAAGCTATGGAAGAACAAAGGTAAAGCAAAGATGCAGGATGCTACATATGGACCCGAGAGCTCACATCAACCACTTAGAAGGACTTCGAGGGAGAAGAAGAAACCAGAGAGGTTTGGTTATGATACTTCTTTGGTCACCAAGCACTCAATCTACATTGCAAAGGATTCAACCAATGAAGAACCTACCACATTTGAAGAAGCACAAAGCAAGAAAGCTTGGAGAGATGCAATGGATGAAGAAATGGAAGCCTTGAAGGAGAATGACACTTGGGAGCTTGTACCTAACAAGCCATCTATGAAGATAATCGGATCTCGATGGATATACAAAATCAAGAGGAATCCAGATGGAAGTATAAATAGACACAAAGCAAGGTTAGTTGCTAAAGGGTTTGCTCAAACCCATGGTATTGATTATGAGGAGACTTTCTCTCCTGTTGCAAAAATGCCTACAATTAGGATTCTCATTAGTCTTGCTGCATCTAGAAATTGGAATCTTTATCAACTTGATGTAAAGAATGCTTTCTTGAATGGATGGATTTCTGAGGAAGTGTATATGGCACAACCTCCTGGATATGAGGATGCACATCATCCTAACTATGTATGCAAACTAAAGAAAGCTTTGTATGGATTGAAGCAAGCTCCAAGAGCTTGGAATTTCAGATTGGTGACTTATTTGCAGGACCAAGGATTCAAAGCTAGCAAGGCGGATACCTCTTTGTTCATAAAGAGGAATGGATCTGAAGTGATCTATTTATGTGTGTATGTTGATGATATTATTATCACAGGCAATGATCTTGAAGGAATCAAACAAGTAAAGGCTCAAATGAAGGAGGAGTTCAAAATAAGTGACCTCGGACCACTCACTTATTTTCTTGGATTGGAGTTGATCTACACAGATTCAGGTATATACATCACACAAAGGAAGTATGTCCATGACATGCTCGTCAAGTTCAAGATGGAAAATACCAAGTGTGCAGGTACACCTATGGAGCAAAACCATAAGCTTAGTGCTTATGAAGGAGAGCCAATTGAAGACATCACAAGCTATCAAAGCTTGGTTGGAAGTTTGAACTATGCAACACTCACAAGGGTGGATATATGCTATAGTGTTAGCATATTGAGTCAGTTTATGCATAAGCCGAGAAGACCACACATGGAAGCGGCCAAGAGAGTCCTCAAGTACCTAAAGGGGACTATGAATGAAGGTTTGTTTTATTCATTTACTTCAGATATTGAGCTAAAGGTCTACTCAGATGCAGATTGGGCCGGATCTAGAGATGATAGAAGAAGCACATCCGGATATATATCGTTTGCAGGTTCAAAAATCATTTCTTGGTCATCAAAGAAGCAACCAACCGTGGCATTATCTTCTACCGAAGCCGAATATAGAGGTTTGGCTAATGCAACTCAAGAAATCATGTGGTTAAAGTCTTTGTACACAGGTCTTGGACTTCATTCTTCAACACCTCACATTTTTGGTGACAACACAAACTCACTACATCTAGCAGCTAATCCGGTATACCATGCTAGAACCAAGCATATTGAAGTCCACTACCATTATGTAAGGGAGAAGCTAATGAGCAAGGATATTGAACTATCCTATGTCTCTACAGATATGCAATGTGCCGACATGTTGACTAAAGCTCTTGATGGTACAAATATAAGTAGATTCAAGTTGATGATTGGCTTGCAGGAAATCAAGGACAATTGAAGACTTATTTGAACGCCAAGCATGTTAGGCTTGAGGGGGAGCTGTTGGTGCATTTTACCCAAGCCTACATGCTTGATATATTTGATATTATCCTCATTTGTAAGTCACATGAGTAGTCATGTGAACACCTCTTGTAAAAGAGTACATTTTATCTCTTGTAAATGGAAAAAGAAAAAAGGAAGAGTATAGCTTACCTCATCCATGATGTAAAAGAAAAGTCGTGGCCCTATCTACCTAAAATCACAAATTTTGGAGCTGAGGGAATATCTCCTAACTTTGGGGATCACTTTTAGGTGGAGCCATTCGAATTCGAATTCAAAACTCCCTCCAAGAATAGCTATAAAAGGAGCAAGAAGGAAGAGGCAATTAGCAAGCCTTGTACGTGACCACTTCATGTCATTTTGTAGAGATTGAAGAGCTTACTCCATAGCTCTATCATTCTACTCCCATTGTGCAAAGATTCATTGCCAATGTGGTTGTAATCATATGTGAATCTATACATTTATTATCATCTACTTCTCTGTTTTGTTCTCTGCTATACTCACTCAGAGCAGTACCTTCAGAAGGTCCTATCTCGAGTTCTACTGATCCATTTTCAGTGTTCTAAAGTGCATTGGATAGCTCCTACTATCTAATTTCCGCATATAAATTTTCAAGGTCATTGAATTAACACTTTTGGAGATATCTGCATTTTATTGCTTACTGGTCTATCTCTGCAGAGCCCCGAGAATTGTGGGGAGGTTCCAGAAATTGTTGAAACTTGTTCTCAGTGCTCAGTCCATCATTTGAAGTGTTTTAATTTGGATTGGGAAGCTTGCTAAGTCTATTTGCTATGCCCAAAAGGAATTTTTCAAATTCTTACCAGGTTGAGAGCACTGTTCATTTTTTCCAGCAGGTGTATGTCCAAAAATAGCAAGTTTTGGGAGCTAGTCATTTCACAACTAGTCTGTCTTGACTTAAACTTTTGGAATACATGTTCCAAAGTACTTGGCTGATATTTTGGTGGATTTAGGAAGCTCAAAGGGTCTACTAATCAACTCTGAAGTCTCAGTTGGCTGGTGTGAAGCTGGTGGTAGCAGCACCTACTCATCTTTGGATTGCATTCACCATCTCTCTTCACAACTCTTATGTCATTTTATGGTCCTATATATGAATCGAGAGATTGGCATCGACTTTCACGTTATGTTCAAAGCATGAGTACTTATGGAATATGCTTGAATGCAGTGTCCCTTACTAGTAGAAGGATTTTACATGCAGAAAATGAAAGATTATATATTGATGGAAGACCTTACATGCATGGAAATATAGCAGGTTTAATAAATAGTAGTCGAGGGTTACATAATAGTTCAAGGACTAATTTCACATTTGACGAGCATGAATATAGTCATGAATCACCGTACATGAGTAGAGTTGTATCAAGATACATAGTTGTCAATGCCATTACTACATTACATGCTGGTGATGAACTACTAGTGAATTATGGATGGCGTAGACCTCCAAGAGCACCTTTTAACTAGAGAGAATGAAAATTTTATATCCATATTTAATAACTTATATATTTAATCTTATGTTTAAAGTTTAATTTTTATTCATTTATGGAATACTAATGAATTTTATTTATATGAGTAGATTCCAATGTATGATGTTGATGATATTCCTCCACACCATTCACAATTGCCAGTAAGACCTCATTTATCAAAAGCTTCTATGAGAAGGCAACGCAAAAGTGATCCTGTGGAATATGCAAGGTTGAAAGATCTATATTCAAAAGAAGATAAAGTACAAGATTTGTGCGACAATGATGAAGATGATGGCATGGCAGATTTATTTGAGGATTGGTATCAAAATGACAGTGAGAGCATTGATATTTCTAAAAATGAGAAATATCTTCGAGAGGAATGTCTAAAGCATGTATATGAAGGAAGTCGTTTGACACGACTAAGTGCGAGCTTACTTATTCTCAATCTTCAAAATCTTTTTGGATGGAGTAATGTCTCTATTTAGACACTATTAATGTATAATATTCAATTTTATATATATATATATATATATATATATATATATATATATATATATATATATATATATATATATATATATATATATATATATATATATATATATATATATATATATATATATATATATGTATGCATATATAAACATACATATAATATACATGAATGTATACACACATATAAACATACACACACATATACACACATACACATGTTATGAGAGTAAGGTTAAATTATACATATCTGTATCAAATGAAGATGTTTTGTCCATATGTTTCTCCTACTTTGGTCGAACTAATACCTGTGCTGCTAACTCTTTTGCATACAAATATTAAGTATCAGTTAGCTATGCAGGTATTAAGTCATCTGTAAAATGGGAGGAGCAAATTTATCTCAAAGATTTTGAAGGATGACTCTTGCTCTCATAAGACTTTTTATGAGAGTGAGTTTTGCCTTTCCCTCTCTACTAGGATCCATAATACCTGTACATAGAAAACAAGATGGGTTAGAAATCAATATATATACGTATATATATGTATGTGTGTATATGTGTATGTAGGTGTATATGTGAGTGTGTATGCATGTAAGCATGTATGTATGCATATGCATGTGCATTATGTATGCAAATATGTCTCTCTATGCATATATATGTGTGTATGTGTCCATGTGTGTGTATGTGTGTGTGTGTCTATGTGTATATATGTGTGTATCTGTATATATGTGGCTATGCATGTGTATGTATGTGTGTAAATGTGTGTGGATGTGTGTATGTGTCTGTGTAAGTGTGTATTTGTCTATGTGTGTATGTGTCTGTATAAGTGTGTCTTTTTCTATGTGTGTATGTGTGTGTATATGTGTTTGTCTATGTGTGTATCTGTATATATATATGTCTATATGCACGTGTATGTGTGTGTGTAAATGTGTGTGGATGTGTGTGTGTAAGTCTACATGTGTCTATGTGTGTATGTGTTTGTTTATATATGTGTGTGTGTATCTCTGTGTATGTAAGTTTGTATGTGTGTATGTGCGTATGTGTGTGTGTACATATGTGTGTGTATCTATGTATGTGCATATGTGTGTGTATGTGCATATGTTTGCATATGTATGCATGTATGTGTATGTGTGTATGTCTCTTTACATGCATGTGTATGCATATATATGTGTGTATGTGTGTGTCTCTCTCTACGTGTGTGTGTGTGTCTATGTGTGTGTATGCATGTAAGCATGTATGTATGCATATGCATGTGCATTATGTATGCATATGTATGCATGTGTGTGTATGTGTGTGTGTATGTGTGTGTATGTCTCTCTACGTGTATATGTGTGTATGCATATGTATGCATGTGTGTGTATGTGTGTATGCATATGTATGCATGTGTGTGTATGTGTGTCTATGCATGTAATTATGTATGTATGTATATGCATATGCATTATGTGTGTGTGTGTGTCTATGTGTGTATGTGTGTGTATGTGTGTGTGTCTATGTGTGGATGTGTGTGTATACATATGTATGTGTGTGTAAATTTGTGTGTATATGTGTGTGTATGTGTCTATGTGTATGTATGTGTCTGTGTGTGTGTATGTGTATGCATGTATATATGCATATGCATGTGCATTATGTATGCATATGTATGCATATGTGTGTGTATGTGAGTGTATGTGTGTGTATGTGTGTGTAAGTGTCTATCTGTGTGTATGTGTATCCATGTATCTATGCATATGCATGTGCATTATGTATGCACATGTATGCATGTGTGTGTATGCATGTAAGTATGTATGTATGCATATGTATATGCATTATGTATGCATATGTATATGCATTATGTATGCATATGTATATGCATTATGTATGCATGTATGTGTGTCTAGGATATGTTGGGGTCTTGGTTGTGCTTAAAATGGTGCTTGATACTGAGGGGGTCTTGATAATATTGTTGTGGCTGGTACCACCCTTGGTATCTACCTTGTTGATATTGTTGAGGGTAGTTCTGCCTAACCACTTGTTTGTTATATGGACAATCCTAAGCAGTGCGGTTTGTGTATCTTTGCTCTATAGTACAATACACTCCATTAGAGTTTCCTATGGGTTGCAATGCATGTGGACAGATGTTTGCCATATGGTCGCCTCCATAAGTATAACACCTTCAAGGGGGGGGGGGCTAATTTGATGCCTAGTTTTCTAGAAACTCCCAATTGTTTGGCCACTTGTTCCGCTAGGTCCTCAATTGAATTGGAATGTCTGGATGAAGTTTCTATGGTGCTATCCGAGTCTTTGCAAACCTTAGCAAATTCTAGCTCATCTCCTAAGTTATCTTCTATGTCTACACACATCTGTAAACATTGATCCAAGGTTCTTGGCTCCTTGAAGAAGACGTATGATCTCAACTTAGCACTCAGTAGGCCGCCTATGAACAAAGCTATCAATTTAGCTTGAGCGGGTACTTCCAATGGGGGACATCTTTCTATGTACCGTCTAAATCTTTGACCAGCCATCCTCACTGTCTCTTGAGGGGTTTGTTTGAATGTGTGTATCAAAGAAGACGTGTTGTGACTGATTCGACTCTTGGAAAAGTCTATAATGAAGGACTCCATCATGTGGTGCATGTCTCTAAATTGATGTTGGTGCAATGGTCAAAACCAATCCAATGCATCACCCTTTCGAGTGAGTCCAAAGGCATCAAAATTGTGTAAACATGTCTTCAACTTGTTCAGCCTATAGCACCTGCTTGAATTCTACTATGTGCTCATAGGGATCTCCCAATCCGTCAAAACAATTTTTCATAGCCTTTACTAATTGAGTAGGCCTCAAGGTTCTAGGGTGGTCTCTTGGCCTAGGTAGGGGAAAAATGTCTCCATTCTATGAGTCCTATGATCCCTAAGAGGTTCTCTTTCAACCCTTCCGCTTTCAATAGGGGCCCTCTCCCTTCCTGTGTGATGGATGAAACTACTCTCTTCTCCTTCCTTGTTCTTCTCTCTGTGTCCTTGAGATGTGCCAACACCCAAACTATGCTTAAGTGCTTGCGATCTTATTAGAGGAAAAACTAATTCTCCTCTCCATGTGTACGCATGTCGTCCATGTTTCTTGACCTTATACATTCGTTCTAAGGTTTCATCTAAGTATACTACCTTTCCTAGAATCTTTGGGTTTTTTAGTTCATAAATCATGTTTGTTCCTGCCACAATAGCATGCTCTGGCCTATATCTCCAAAAGGCTTCATCAGTCTCCTTATTCCAGAACAATTCTATACTCCTATTGTCTTGGGGCATCCACTTAGGAGTTATCACTCTTGTTAGTACAGATTTTCCTCTTGGTGTTCAGGGTTCCTCAATCTGTTTACCATGTCCCTCCACATCTATGATTGCATTTTCTACCATCTCTCCTAGTTCATTGGTTGAGTCTGCCCTAATTTTGATGATATACATGGTCCCTTCCTTGTCTATGTAAGCCTCGTTTTCAAACTTAACGGTTGGATTTTCTGATCCCATAGGTTGATCAAGATTATGCACTTGAATCATTGACCTATGAAGGCCATCCTCATATACTCAGGCATCCAATCTATTCATACGAATGTACTCCAATTGAGTCTTGTAGTGTCCTTCCCTCTTTTCTAGGTGGGCTACATTAAATGATACCCCTCGTCTACCCATGTTGAAAGACATATCCAAGTCACTTGTATCTGAGCTAAACTCGTATGGATAGTTGCCTAGTTGTTGTGCCCACAATCGTGCTGTAGTTCTTACGCTAGCTTCGAAAGATCAAACACTTTGTTTATCACTTTTCCCTAAGTATTTTCGAGACCTCAAGTTCATTAATCCTAATCTCACCTTACCGCGCTTACACCTTTAGTTCCATCAATCACTTAGTTCTTTTTGTATTTTCTTTAGAGATTCTTGTCTTGTTCACATTTGTCGCAAGGAATCGTTTTGATATGTTTTGAGTTTAATTCATTTGAGCGTTGCATATTCAATTCACAAAAAATTCCTTTAGGCTTAGTCCCTTCACCCACTTACATCTTCTCTCATCAGATACTTGCCACTCAATGAGCTAGGGTGATAAATGGCTACACTAGGAGTCCTAAGATACTCCGTGTATCACAATATAACTATATTCAAAGAAATCGTCAACAATTCAAGGAATGGAAATTCCATTTACAGAGTTCTCTTAGACTTAAAAAGCAGCTGTTTTGACTTTGCCCGAGAACTCGAGGTACTTGCGCACTTCTTCCTTTTCTCTATGCCACACACATGAGTTCACAACTAATGTCCAAGAATTGACCCAAAAAATTTGAAAATTTGTGCAAAAAACCCTAATTTTGTGTTTTTTCTGATAGTCACGATGGTTAGACACAATCGTGATGGTAAGGCACGGTCACGATGGTGTGACACCCATGATGGTCAGAAGTCACAATGGTCAAGCCTTAAGATGGTCTGCCATAGTCGTGACTCTCAAGTCATGAAGATCACTAAGGATCGCAACGATCAAGTCATGATGGTCAACCCACGATGATGAGTGAGGATCGCGATGGTGAATACACGATGGTCAAGCGACGACGGTCAGGGTCATGACGATCAAGCACAATTGTGACGATCAAGCCACGACATTGAGTCAGGGTTGCGATTGTCAAGCACCATCGTGATGATGAGATGTGATCGCGATGGTGTGAGCCAATCGCCACGACGATCAGTGACCATCGTGATGGTCAAACACAGTCATGATGATATGTCATCATTGCGATGGTCAAAAAATTATGCAATTTCACAGAATCAAGCATAGATGTGTGCAAGCGCTTACCTAGGCTCCTCCTTCATGCAAAACATTTGCACAAATTCATACCTTTCTTGACAATCGCGATGCTCAGCTTCAACGGCAATTTTTTGAGAAAAAATGAAGTTTTTACCTGTGTTTCTAGCAAATATGTGGTGTCCAGAGGCTGCCTGCAAGATTAATGCACTAGAAAACACGAACATACACCTGCAAAATCTCTCTCTCACTCTCACACACACAAATGAGGGAAAGAGAAGAGAAAGGGGAAATATGACTGATTTTTGGACTTTGAGATAATGATAGGGAATGATACTAGAGGAATAGAGTCATAAAAGTGTGTAAAAGCTAACAAAAAACATTGAGACAACAAAGAAATTTTACCTTCCAACAATTTTCTCTGACACACTTACCATCACTCGCTCAACCTAGAGCTTGTCCTTGACAATGACGGCAAATTTGGTGTCACTCTAGCACAATGGAAAGTACCAACGTGAGGAGCTTCACCTCATAATTATCAATCTGGGGAGAGGTTAAGCCGATATGAAGATCAAGAGCAAATGATGTG
The DNA here is from genome assembly GCA_020310875.1 of Ceratopteris richardii. Taxonomy (NCBI): domain Eukaryota; kingdom Viridiplantae; phylum Streptophyta; class Polypodiopsida; order Polypodiales; family Pteridaceae; genus Ceratopteris; species Ceratopteris richardii. The sequence continues at coordinate 3,522,061 of CM035413.1, forward strand.
TATGAAGAAGATGGTGAGAAATGCAAGAGCATACACACACATGCATACACACACACTAGGAAAGTTGCAATGGAGATCAATGGAAGGCAAGAAAAGAGCTCATGCTCATATTCATCATCAACTAGGTACAATAACTCTTCTAGCTCTAGCTCATAGGTTCAATCATAAACTAACAACAACCTCAAAATGAGCTCTCAGCTCTATTTATACTTTTTGCCTAGTTTTGATAGGTTTCACATCTAGCGACTGACATAGTTAAAAAATAGGTTATACCTCTAATTTGTACTATCTAACAGCTTCCAAAAATTACAAAAATTGGTGTGAGCTTTCTACTTAGACTCCTCAAGCTCGAGGAATCCTCCGCTTGCACAAAATGGAGTTGCGCTCATAATAATTGGATTTTTGTACATATATTACATTGTTTTAGTGATAAAACTCACTATTGCCATGATGAAATCTTCTCAGTAGTTTAATTGCTTCCTCTTCTTCTATGACAAGAACCAGTACTCGAACCTTTACCTTGAACACAAAGCATCACTAGTAATAGCAAAAAGGAGGGGGGCCAGAGGACACCCTTGTCTTATGGATGTACACAACTTGAAAGGAGTGGACAATTGACCATTCATAGCCATCTTAGAGTGAGCATTCCCAAAAAGAATACTAGCAAATTTGATAAAACCATTAGCAGAACCTATGTCATCCAAAGATTGTAGAATAAAATCCCATTCAATCCTATCATAAGCCTTATCAAAATTGATTTTGAAGAAGAAAGTATTAATGTTCATCTCTTTGGCATAATCAAGACCATCTAAAACGGAAATGATGGCATCAAGAATATATCTACCTTTTATAAAGCCTTTCTGCTCAGGGATAATGATACTATCCATTAACGGGCTCAACCTCCTAGCTGTTGGAGCAAGTCTATGACAAGCCTAAGTATTGGCTTGAGTCCCACAAAGTCATAGAAAAAGCCTTAAAATGAAGACTATGTAAAGTTCACTTGTGAACTACCTCTTGTAACTTTTGAAGAGTTTACTTAATGTAAAAGTGAAAGAATCTTAAGTGATTGAGTCCACTTGATCAAGAATGGAAAGAGGAGCTACAAATTCGTGATTTGTGGTAGGTAGAGAATCAAATCAATCATTGATTGATTGGAGAGTGATTGAGGGAAGTTAGTCTCCCAAACTCAACTATAAATAGATGGCAGTTTTAGTCGTGGTGAGAGAGACCTATGTGAAGACCTCCAAGAGCTGAGCTTTATGCCATATCAAGGTGTGATTACAAGGCACACATATGTATCAGTAAGTCATTGTATTGTACAAGCAATATACTTTCATTTTCATGATTATTTAAGTTCATCTTTCCATGTTCTTGTGAAGTGTACTACTCACTACCATTACTCTTAGTTTTCTCAGTCAGCTTGCAGAGATGTTTTCTCTGAGCTTGGTGCATCCTTTTCAGTGATTTAACTTGGTAAAGTTAGCTCTATAAGTCTACTATATGCTCACAAATTTTCATGTCATTTGGATGTTTCAATCTTCAGTTATGTTCATTTGAAGTCAACAGGGTTTGTTCATCTTCACTTCTCTGTCAGGTACCCGACTTATTCACTCATCTTGTCAGAGGTGTTTCTCAGTGGTTACTTATCCAAATTCAGTGATTTAAATCTTGTGGAGTTCAAATTACGGTATATTATAACCATACAAATTTTCATAATCATTGGATTCCTACATTTTGAGTTATGTTGATTTTTCTGCTCACTGGTCTCAAACTGTAGCAGCCCGTGAAAATCGGGATGATGTCATCAGTTGTTAAAACTCATTCTCAGTGTGTCGTTCATTATTTTTTATGAGATTACTCTTGAAAGTTAGCTCTTTAAGTTACCTAGACTTCCCCAAGAGGAATTAAGCTAATTGCTGCTGTGCTCAGAGAATTATGTAAAACACTCGACAGGTGTATGAACCAAGAATAGCAAGTTTTCACCTCTGAGCTAACTCCAACTTATCTGTTTTGATCTATCTTTTTGAGAGTGATCTTCCAAGGTACATAGGGTGTCTAATACATCCATTGGCAAGCTAAAAGGGCCCACCATATACTCATGGAGTTCAATTGGCTGGTGTAGATCAAGGATTTTGCAACACCTCTTCATCTTCAAGCACATACCTATCCATCTCTTCACAGTGGTATCAGAGCAAGGTTGGACAACATGGCAGATGGATTTCCTTCATCAATTGACAAATTGGACAGAGGTAACTACTCAGCTTGGTCATTAAGGATGGAAGCTTATCTCCAAGGTAGAAGTTTATATGGTTATGTGGCTGGAGATGAAGTTATGCCAAGTTTCAGGAACAAAAGTCAACCAACACAAGAAGAGCAAGAAAGATTGAGCACATGGTGCTCCAAGGATGCACTTGCAAGGTCTTATCTCCTCAACTGTATCTCAGATTTTTTGTTGCCTCACATTAGAAGTTGTAAGACATCTTAGGAAGTGTGGGATGCACTTGAAGCTTTCTTTTCTTCAAGTACTAAAGCTAGGAAGCATCAACTATGGCTGGATTTCACAACTCTCAAGAAGGCTCCCAAACAAAATGTGACTGATTTTGTCACAAAGCTCAAGGACATAGCGGATCAGTTGGGAAGCATTGGAGAGGTAATAGATGAAGAGCAAATTGTAAGGCAGGTCATCAATGGCTTGAAGGCAGATGACAAGTGGGAAGCATTCACCACAGCTATGGATTTGTACATGGACATGCATGTACCTGATTTCAATACACTCATTGGACAACTACTTACTCAAGAGGCAAAGCTTATAAAAAATGGAGAAAGCTCTAAAGGTAATCAATCTTCAGCTTTATACATTGATAAAAGCAAGTCCAAAGATAATAAAGGAAAGGCAAAGAAAGTGGATGATGAAGCAGGTACATATCAAGCTAACTATGCAGGTAGAGGAAGACATGGCAGAGGTAGAGGAAGAGGAGGTAGACAAGGCAGGGGGAGATCCCAAGACTCCAACTCATGTTCTATTTGTGGATTAACTAATCATACAACTGAAAATTGCTTTAGGAATTCCAAGAATCAAAGAGGCAGAGGATACAATAGAGGAAGTTATGGCTACTCAAGAGGAAGGTTCAACAACTACCATGGCAACTACAACAACTACAATCATTCAAACTATCAAGGAGGCTACAAAGGAAGGAGAGACTACAATAACTACACAGAAGACTCAAACAAAGAGGATTCATTATTGATCATGAACATGGCTATGCCACAAGGTAAATCTGATGAGCATGTTTTCTACATAGATTCAGGTTGTTCAAATCATGTGGCAGGAAATGTGGCACTCCTATCAGATTTAGAAGATCCAAGGAATAAGCATGAGGTACAAACAGGAGATGATACAAAACATCGTGTGGAGAAAATAGGTAATGTTAAAGCACCTGATGGAAACATCAACCTACTCAGTAAGGTACTCTATGTCCCTACCATTACAAAGAATTTGATAAGTGTTGGGCAGATAGTAGAGAAAGGGTTGCAAGTCAGGTTCACAAAAGCAGGAGCATTTGTTGAAGATCCAAGTCAAGGATTCAGAAAAATTGCAAAAGGTGAAAAGACAGGTAGATTGTTCACATTTGAATTACAGGACACTAGAAACATTGCTCTCTTTAATTATGGTAGTCAGACACTCACAGAATTGGAAGTATGGCACAAAAGGTTAGCACATATTGGTGAAAGGTCATTAAAGCAAATCTGCAGGGACCAAAGTGTACTTGGACTTCCTAATTTGTCAAAACAACATATGATTTATAAGTGTAGTGCATGTCAATTTGGAAAGTCTCACAGGTTACCATTCATGAAGAAAGGTTATATGCATGGAGATCTCTTGGAGTTGGTTCATACAGATGTATGGGGACCTAGCAATGAAGCTTCAATATCTCGATCAAGGTATTATGTTTCCTTTATTGATGATTGCAGCAGATGGACTATCCTATTCTTTATGAAACACAAAGATGAAGTTTTTTCATGTTTCAAAAGATATTTGGCTCTTGTGGAGAATCAAACAGGTAAATCACTAAAAAGGCTAAGGTCAGATGGAGGGGGAGAATACTTCTCCCATGATTTTGATTCTTTTCTTCAAGAAAGAGGAATCAAAAGAGAGGTAACTACAAGGTACACTCCTGAGCAAAATGGAGTGGCAGAAAGGAGGAATAGGACAATTGTTGAAGCTGCAACGTCTATGTTAAATGAAAAGCATTTACCTAATTACTTATGGACTGAGGCTGTATCTACAACCACTTACTTGATTAACAGGTTGCCTTCAAAATCCCTTGATGGGATGACTCCATATGAGGCTTGGAATGGAAGAAGACCAAGCCTAGATCATTGTAAAATTTTTGGATGTATTGCTTTTGCTCATGTTCCTTCACAGGTTAGAGGCAAGATGGATCCAAAGGCAGAAAGGTGTGTATTTATTGGATATGACAACAATCAAAAGGGCTACAGGTTATACAACCCTACCAACAAAGAATTCTTGGTAAGCAGAGATGTAGTTTTTTATGAGAACAATTCATGGTATGAAGATTCATGCAGGAAGGTCAATTTACCATATAATCTTGAAGAAGATTTTCCAAAGCTTGGTAGAGAACAATCAAAGATTGAAGAACAAGACACCTCAGAGGATGATGAAGAATCTCACATGGAAAAGATCAAAGCATGGAAGTCTAAAGGTAAAGCAAAATTGCAGGAACTTGGACATGAGGCAGAATCATCACATCATGGCCTAAGAAGATCTATGAGGGAAAAGAAAAAACCAGAAAGGTATGGGTTTGACACCTCATTAGTAACTAAACATTCTATCTACATAGCACAGGACATAAACCAAGAGGAGCCATCATCATTTGAAGAGGCCAAAGCAAAAACAGAATGGAAGCATGCAATGAAGGAAGAGATCGAAGCACTTGAGGAAAACAACACTTGGGATTTGGTGCCCAAGACTTCATCCATGAAGGTAATAGGCTCAAGATGGGTCTATAAACTCAAGAAGAATTCTGATGGTTCAATTAATAGGTATAAGGCAAGGCTTGTGGCAAAAGGCTTTGCACAAACTCAGGGAATTGATTATGAGGAGACCTTCTCTCTTGTGGCAAAGATGCCTACTATTAGGTTTTTGCTTAGTATTGCCTCTTCCAAGAATTGGAAGATACTTCAACTAGATGTAAAGAATGCATTCTTGAATCGTTGGATAACAGAAGAGGTATATATGGCACAACCACCTGGTTTTGAGAACCAAGTTTATCCTGATTATGTGTGTAAACTTAACAAAGCATTGTATGGTCTCAAGAAAGCTCCAAGAGCTTGGAATTTCACACTTGTTTCATTCTTGCAGGACAAAGGCTTTCAACCAAGCAAGGCAGATCCTTCACTCTTTATTAAAAAGAGTAATTCCGAGGTCATCTACCTATGTGTATATGTAGATGATATTATATTGACAGGAAATGATGCAGATGGTATGAAGAAGATCAAAGATCAGATGAGAGAAGAGTTCAAGATAAGTGATTTGGGTTCACTTACCTACTTCCTAGGTTTGGAAGTTTTCTACAAAGATCATGGTTTGTTTCTCACTCAAAGAAAGTACATTAAGGACATGTTGGAAAAATTCAAGATGCAAGATTGTAAGATTGCAGGTACTCCAATGGAGGTCAATCACAAATTGAGCTCACATGAAGGTGAACTTATAGAGGACATCACATCATATCAAAGTCTAGTGGGTAGTCTCAACTATGCCACATTGACAAGAGTAGATATATGTTATAGTGTGAGTGTGCTAAGTCAATTTATGCACACACCAAGGAAACCACATATGGATGCTCCCAAAAGGATTCTCAAGTATCTCAAAGGAACCATAAATGAAGGACTTTATTATCCTTATGTATCTGATTTAGGTTTGAAGCTATTTTTTGATGCAGATTGGGCTGGCTCCAAGGAAGATAGAAGGAGCACTTCAGGTTATCTTACCTTTGCAGGTTCAAAGCTTATTTCATGGTCATCCAAGAAGCAACCCACAGTTGCTCTCTCTTCTACTGAAGCTGAATATAGAGGTCTTGCCATAGCTACACAAGAAGCTATGTGGATGAAGACATTATTCAAAGATCTTGGATTGGAGTTTGGAACTCCAACTATTTTTGGTGACAATATGAGTTCTATTCATTTGGCTGCTAATCCTATTTTTCATGCAAGGACTAAACATATTGAAGTTCATTATCACTATGTACGAGAAAAGGTTCTAAGCAAAGAGGTTCAAATATCATATGTGTCCACTCATCAACAATGTGCAGATATTCTAACCAAAGCATTGGATGGTACAAAGCTTTGCAAATTCAAGGCTATGATAGGTTTGCAGGTAATCTTGGAAGATTGAAGACCTCAAGCATACTTGGCTTGAGGGGGAGCTGTTGGAGCAAGTCTATGACAAGCCTGAGTATTGGCTTGAGTCCCACAAAGTCATAGAAAAAGCCTTAAAATGAAGACTATGTAAAGTTCACTTGTGAACTACCTCTTGTAACTTTTGAAGAGTTTACTTAATGTAAAAGTGAAAGAATCTTAAGTGGTTGAGTCCACTTGATCAAGAATGGAAAGAGGAGCCACGAATTCGTGATTTGTGGTAGGTAGAGAATCAAATCAATCATTGATTGATTGGAGAGTGATTGAGGGAAGTTAGTCTCCCAAACTCAACTATAAATAGATGGCAGTTTTAGTCGTGGTGAGAGAGACCTATGTGAAGACCTCCAAGAGCTGAGCTTTATGCCATATCAAGGTGTGATTACAAGGCACACATATGTATCAGTAAGTCATTGTATTGTACAAGCAATATACTTTTTCATGATTATTTGAGTTCATCTTTCCATGTTCTTGTGAAGTGTACTACTCACTGCCATTACTCTTAGTTTTCTCAGTCAACTTGTAGAGATGTTTTCTCTGAGCTTGGTGCATCATTTTCAGAGATTTAACTTGGTAAAGCTAGTTCTATAAGTCTACTATATGCTCACAAATTTTCATGTCATTTGGATGTTGCAATCTTCAGTTATGTTCATTTGAAGTCAACAGGGTCTGTTCATCTTCACTTCTCTGTCAGGTACCCGACTTTTTTACTCATCTTGTCAGAGGTGTTTATCAGTGGTTACTTATTCAAATTCAGTGATTTAGAACTTGTTAGATTTAGCTTACTGTCTAGTACAACCATAAAAATTTGCATAATCATTGGATTCCTAAATTTGGAGTTATGTTCATTTTTCTGCTCACTGGTCTCAAACTATAGCAGCCCGTGAAAATCGGGATGTTGTCATCAGTTGTTAAAACTCATTCTCAGTGTGTGGTTCATTATTTTTTATGCGATTATTCTTGAAAGTTAGCTCTTTAAGTTACCTAGACTTCCCCAAGAGGAATTAAGCTAATTGCTGCTGTGCTCAGAGAATTATGTAAAACACTGGACAGGTGTATGAACCAAGAATAGCAAGTTTTCACCTCTGAGCTAACTCCAACTTATCTGTTTTGATCTATCTTTTTGAGAGTGATCTTCCAAGGTACATAGGGTGTCTAATACATCCATTGGCAAGCTAAAAGGGCCCACCATATACTCCTGGAGTTCAATTGGCTGGTGTAGATCAAGGATTTCGCAACACCTCTTCATCTTCAAGCACATACCTATCCATCTCTTCACACTAGCTAGGGTGGAAGCATAAATTTTGTACAAAGAAGTCAGACAAGAGGTAGGTCTCCAATTGTTTAGGTCATCCTTAGATCCTTTTTTGTGAACGAATTTAATAACCGTAGTATTGATGAAAGTAGAAAGGGAACCTTTTCTAATGGCTTCTTGCCAAATCAAGAGAATACTGGGCACCAACAACTCTTTAAACTCTTGAAAAAATTCATTAGGTATACCATCGTGACCAGGAGACTTATAGGGTTTGAATTGACTAATGGTTTCTCTAACCTCACCAGCAGAGAGGGGCAGATCCAAGAGGGAAGCTAAGCCCTGAGGAATCATTTTCTTCCTTCTAAGGGCAATGGCAGCTCTTGCACTTCAGATGTGATCCCCTTTCTTGGGGGGCATAGAGAAAACATTCGTAAAGAAGCTAACAGCCTCCTGCAAGTTCTCCTTCATACAAGTAGCATAATCATTAGAACTTTTCTAATGCATAGGAATAAAATCCCTAGCTTTTTTATTCCTCATGAGATCATGCATGCACTTATCAGGTTTGTCAATTTTCCCAACCCAAAATTCTCTAGACGTGACAAGGGCACCACTAGCAAGAAGGTAATATACTTCACCTTATCCTGAAGTTCAAGGATCTTCTGACTCTTGATGGTGTTGCTACAATTAGAACACAATGTTTTCAATCTCTTTAATCAGCATCATCCTTCTTTTGGACCTAATAGCCCTGGCCTTTTGCTTAAAAGAAGTTAGCATATACTGAATATCTCTGATAGCTTCCTCCCAAGCCACAAAGGGAGAACATCCCTTGGCAAAATGATAATTAAGGACACTTTCAATGCTTTCCTCCACTAGGGGAATCCTAAGTAAGGATATGTCCAGGCGAGGCCAACCTGCTTTGTAAGTAGGATTGTTACTATACAGTTTCACAATAAGGGGAACATGGTCAGAGACCTGAAGAGTATGGTCTAAATCACAACTACTGTTCCAAAGCTCCTGCAACCTAGTCTTGTTCGAATAGAATTTGTCAAGTCTCACGCAAAACTTATTGTTAAGGCTTCTATTATTCCAACTATGACCCAAGTTAACAGACAAGTCAAAGAGATTGTGCATATTAACCATATTATACCAACACTGCTTCTCATAGCTTGCAAGCACATTGTCACTATTACCAATTCTATCAACAAGATTGGTTACCATGCCAAAATCACCAGTCAAAATAATGTCCCCATTTAACTTACCAATTTCTTCCCAACATCTAGCTCTAGCCGAAGAATTATTGGCAGCATATACACAAACCAAAGTAAAATTGAGAGGAGCTTTGCACTTGAAGACTATCCATTGGTTGGAGTCACTTAACGTCAAATCTTCAACAAGATGGTTAAGGTTAGAGTTTATACCAATTGCTGCACCTCCCTTTTCATTGTGATTAGTATGATACGAAGAAGAACTGTTGGAGACAATCTTCAGGTTGGCCTTGACTTGAAAACCTCCAACTTTTAACTCTTACAAACAGATGAAATCAGGGACTAGAGAGGAATCTTTAAGCCAATTGTTAATAATTTTTCCTCGAACCGGGTCAGAAAGACCTTTTAAATTGAGGGAAACAATGTTGCTCATATCCATAACTAAAAGAAAAGAACAATCAGCCAAACCAAAAAAACACAGGGATTACTTTTTGTGATTCTTGAGAGGCTTAACATTTGACATAGAAGATCTAATTGTCTTCTTTCTTTTTGTTTTATTCATTTCCTTAGATTTAGGACTTGGTGTCTTAGCAACAGCCATATAGACATCAGGTTCATTTGGAAAATAAAAAAGTGTCTGACCCATGTATTCCTCATCGCTTTTGTTAAGTTGTTCCATAAACACTTCGTCAACAGATTGAATCATGTTAGTCTCCTCTTCATCTGAAGAAACAGAACCAGATGAGTTGCCTACTATTCGATTGGATTTAAGATTACCCTTCTTACCCATAGTAGTCCATCCTTCCTCTTCCACTTGCTCGGGATTACAAACATTATGTTGATTTTCAGGGGACCTTCCAACATCAGTCTCTGCAATTCCTGAGGCTTCTGCAACAATATTATTTGTACCATCAAGAACTTGAAAGGGGTTAAAAATCTCTTTTACCAACAATTCTGCTTTTAGGCCCAAGTTCAAGGTTTTCCTTTTAGACTTATTAGGGGCCTTTTTACCCTAGTGCTCTTCCTTTATCGGCCCTTTCTTAGTGGTTTCTATTGTTTGATTCTTAGCCACATCACCTTTATTCTCCATCATTTGTTTACTATCTAACAAGCGGAAAGCTTTAATTAGGTGTCCTCCGTTTGTTCCAACCATGGATAGTATTCAACTGGAAGATCAGGAAATTCAATCCATACAAGAACCTTAATAGGTTTGGAACCTCTAGGGTTAAATCTAGGAAACCATTTGAAAAATGAAATTTGGGTATTTGTAATAATCCAATGACCTTCAATAATGACGTGCATAGCATTATGAGCATCTTCAAAGAATTGAACATGGAGAAAATACCTTGTTGTTGCGTCTGCAACACATTCGCACACGACATACCTCCCTGCTTTTGGAGAGTAAACTTAGGGTTTGAATGTACTTGCTATTCAAAACCTATAACAACATTTGAATCTATTTCCACAATCCCTGGCTTAGCACTGCTTGAGTCAAACATTGGGTTGAACATAGAGTCAAAGCACTATACGAACCAATCTATAGCATTGAAGCCCAACTAAACCATCTCTCAGTGCTTCATGTAGTGCCATTGATCACCTATCAGAGGTACTGCAACCAAACAGAGGAGGGCTCCCCCCCCAGAGGGAGTGCGGGCACTACTGGGAGCGACACAAATATTTAGACCACCCGTGCAAAAGGTCGCTAAACCCTCCACATGAGACGTGATTGATCGCTCTTTTTTGGGTGACTTCAAAACCCTCAGGTCATCTTCAGTTCACATAGAGGAAGATCTTTTCACATAGAATTTGGATGACTAATCAAAGTAGACTATTAAGTTGGTACACTTTTGTTTCGAGGGTATAGCTCGTGTCAAAATGTGGTGGACCCAAAACATTCAAACCCACTGTCAGTCAATTTTACGACACGGCATAAAATTTGGTAAAAAAACACTTTCGTGGGGTGCTAAGCTCTAGGCGTTCTACCAAGTCCTTAACTACGTTCCTACCCTTAGAGCATCTTCTGATTTGTTCATTTGTAGTAAGTTTTGGACATTTTAGCTTGTGTGAGATTCTGGTCTATCTATGCCATTTACATTTTATTTTCAATTAATTCAAGATATAACTAAGTCCCTACCCTAAGTGCATCTTCTGATGTGTTCATTTTAAGTTGATTCTAGGCATTCTACCTGTTTGTATGGGATTAAGGTCCTATGTATGACCTTTACATTGTATTTTTAGTTAATTCAAGATATAACTAAGATCCTATCCTAAGGCCAACTTTTGATCTATTCATTCTTAGTAGGTTCTAGGCATTTTACTTGTGTGTGTGGGATTATGGTGTCATCTATGCCCTTTACATTCTATCTTCAATTAATTCAAGATATAATTGTTCCTACCCTTAGGGCATCTTCTAATATGTTCATTCTTAGTAAGTTCTATGAATTCTACTTGCTTGTGTGGGATTCTCGTGCCATGTATGCCCTTTACAATGTATTTTCAATTAATTCAAGATATAATTAAGTTCCTACCTTACGGGCATCTTTTTGATCTATTCATTCTTAATAGGTTTTACACATTCTACTTGTTTGTGTAGCATTTTGGTCTCGTGTATGCCCTTTACATTGTATTTTCAATTAATTCAAGATATAACTGAGTTCCTACCTTTGTCGTATCTTTTGATATGTTCACTAGGTTCTAGGCATTCTACCCCTTTGTGTGGGATTCTGGTCCCATGATTTGTTCATTCTTAGTAGGTTCTAGGCATCCTACCTGTTTGTGTAGGATTTTGGTCTCATGTATGCCATTTACATTGTATTTTCAATAAATTCAAGATGTAACTAAGTTCCTACCCTTAGGGCATCTTCTCATCTGTTCATTCTTAGTAGGTTATAGGCATCTACCTCTTTGTGTGGGATTTTGTTCCCATGCATGCCCTTTACATTGTATTATCAGTTAATTCAAGATATAACTAAGTTCCTACCTCTATGGTTGTAAGAAAATAACCAAGAATAATGACGCAACAGAATAAAATCGATAGGTAGAGTAGTGAGAAGCAAAACACAATAACATAAATATACATAGAAAGAGAGATAGAGAACTCAGATTCTCAAATTGTCAATAGTAATGTATATACAATGATGATACTATCCACCCATGCACTTCCACTATGGAGATTCAATGGCATGTTGGAGAGACTCTAGATGATTAGGGCTTTATAGTGCGTACAGTTGAGATTTCACCACACTAACCAGGGTGCCTAATCTTAAAATTTAGGCATGATCACTAGGCTCACCTGATGCTATGATCTAGACATAACCATGAGGACCATCTATGATTCAAAACTTACTGAATTACCTAACTGTAGGATTGGGTAAACCACTAGATTGAACCACTAGGCTGAACCACAAAACTATCGGACCACCCGAGCCACTATAATTCTAGATTGGTTGACTAACAAACTTCCATACCTTAGGAATTTTGGTGTGACAGAAGTATATGCCCTGCCTAGCCTACTAACTAGACTCACATAGATCATCTAGTACCTTTGCTAGTCTCATGTAGACCTCATCACGTTGGTCTCATGCAACTTTTCTTATCGCATTTCAACCTTGTAGCCTCATGTACATGAATTTCTATATGCCATGGGATCCTTCTCAACGATACTCATTCACATGCAGCAACACATGTTGCTCTGTACTCAGTTTCAGTAGAAGATAGTGCTAGGGTCGGTTGCTTTTTATTGGTCCAAGAAAAAATCCTCAAACCTAAAGAAAAGAAATATCTAGAAATTGATTTTCTAAAATCAATATCTCTTTCGGAGTCTGAGTCATAGTATCCACTTAGAGATGATCTTCACCTTAAAGAATACCATACTGAATGGTTCTTTTGATGTACTTGAGTATCTGCATGCATGCCTTCAAATGAGTTAGGCATGTCTTATTAGAGAACCTACTTACTACACCAAACAACATAAGAGATATCTAGTCTACTATTACACAAGTGGATGAGACTTCCAACTAATCTCCTGTATCTTCCAACATCCATCGGAGGTGAAGTATCTCCAATAGATAATTTTGTGTCAACCTCCATCGGTGTAGAAATTTTCTTGCAATCCTTTATGTCGAGTGCCTTCAACACCTGCCTCACATACTTTTGTTGCGAAAATCGTCATTAGTTCCACTCGGACTTCAAGACCTAAGAAATAATGCATTAAGCCCAAATTCGTCATTTCAAATTATGAACTCAAGGCATCTTTAGAGGTCACTCGACTAGCTCTCAAGTCCCACTCTTCATGATACTCTTGTACTCTATTTGCATAGTGATTCTCCAATTCATATCTTGGAGTGCTTCTTCCATATTAGTTGGCTCCCTTGCTTGTTGATTGATAATCTCAGCCATCAATGTTGAGTTTACAATATGGGCCTTTGCCCATCTCTATTCCTCTATTCTCTGTGACTGCCTTGGACCATCTACAATGTGTCCTAATGATTGTGGGATAGGATTTGCAGAATCATAGAGCTGCCTCACCCAACGTGGCAATGGCTTTTCCGCTTGAGTGAGAATAGGTTGATGAGTTTCCATCTCATCATTTGAGCATGATGCTTCCTTTTGTAGAAGGACTAGCTCTTGGGCCAAGTTCATAGTGGATTACTTCTTCGTCTGATGATAGAGTGGAAGATCTCTTTTCCTCTACCACTGCATGTGGCTACTCCTCCTTGAACACCACATCACGAGTTGCTATGATCTTCTTTGCCTTCGGATCATAAAACTTGTAAGCTTTCTTCTCTTCACTGTACCCTAAGAAGATTCATTTAGTTCTTTTTGGTTGAGACTTGTTCCTATCTTTATTTGGAATGTGTACATAGCACTCACTTCAAAATACTTTGAAATGGGAAACAAACATCTTTTTGCCAGTGTAGGCTTCTTGTGGAATCTTTCCATCAAGTGCCTTAGTGTAGCTTCAATTCAAGATGTAAATAGCAATGTTGATAACCTCTACCCAAAAATGATTAGGCAATCCTTTTTCCTTCAACATGCACCTTACCATCTCCATGATGGTTCGATTTTGGCATTTAGCAACACCGTTCTATTGAGGGCTATGTAGCATTGTGAGTTCATGCTTGATTCCTTTACCCTTGCAAAATTCATCAAACTTTGTTGATCTGAACTCACCACCACCATCCATCCTGAATGTCTTCATCTTCTTCCCAGTTTCAGTTTCAACAAGTTGATGCAATTCTTTAAACTTACCAAAAGCTTGAGCCTTATCACGAAGAAAGTACACCCACATCTTCCCGCTATATTAATTGATGAGTAACATGAAGTAGGAAGATCCTCCCAAGGCTTGTGTAGGCATTCTTCAACACAATTCAGCATGCACCAATTCTAGAGGATCGCTTGCTCTATTCTTGCTTACTTGTGGAAATGCCTTCCTTTGCTACTGGCCCATCATACAAGCTTCACATGGTTCTTTCATCTATACAACCGAAGGCAAGTGAGCAACCATACCTTTTCGATGCATCCCTTTTAGTATCGGGTACCTGATGTGGCCAAATCTCTCATGCCAAGCTTACTTGTGCTCAGACTTGTCATAATTGTAAGAGCAGACAACTCATATAGGTTGTTCCTCCTTATTCCAGTCCCAATAGCATTGTTTTTCTGGTCCAAAATCTTTGCTCTTGTCTTGTTGGAAGACATGTGATGACCCTGATTAGTTATAAAAGCTATCGAAAGTAAATTTTGTTTGATTTGTGGAACATATAGCACATTTTAAAGCTTTCTAATGTTCATGTTATGGTTAATGAAAGACATCGTACCTCTGCCCTTAGCAGCACATCTTGCATTGTTGCCTACCTTTACCATGATGGGTTCCTCTAGAGGTTGTAGGGAACTATAAAGGTCTTTTTTACACATCATCTGATGAGAGGCACCACTGTCCAATACCCATGCATCATCTATAGCTGAATCTTCAGTTGAGGAACACATTTCCTCAACCATAACAAACAACTCAAGCTTGATTTTGACAGTGTTGGCAAACTCTTTGCCCTTACCACTTTTTGAAGAGCCACTCTTTTCCTCGTACTTCTTAATGTGATAGTCTTGGATCATGTGGCCTTTCTTCTTGTAGTGGAAACACTCACCATTGAACTTTTTCTTGTGGTTCTTCTTTTGTCTCCATCTTTTGAAGAATCGTGTTTGCCACCTTTGGCATTTACCACGAATGAAGCTTCTCCTTTGCCATTGTCATTCCTTGCCTTGAGCCGCAACTCCTCCCCCATGAGTAAGGCATTGAATTCATCAAAGGTTAGTGGTTGTGGTTTGATTTGGGTATTGAGCGCAATTAGTAGACCATCAAACTTTGGTGGACTAATTCAAAGACAACACCAAGCTAGCTCTTCACTTGACTTTGGTAAACCTACTCCCATCATTTGGTCTCATGGATTCTTTATGTGAGTGATAAACACTTCAATATTCTCCCCACTAGTAAAACTCTCTACTGTTAGCTATTTTCCAAGTTTTGAATCCATGTCTGATTTCGAGTTTCGTATTGATTTCTCAATATGTTCCATGCTTCATATGCCTTTGTGATGTGCTAAATAAGAGTCAAAACACTATCAAAGGTACTTGTAACTAGAGTACATAGTGATCTACATTCCTACACTTCAAACCACATAAAAGATTAGCATTGCGATGAATCATTCGACTAGGATCATTTGAATTAGGTGTTTCTTCCGGCTTAGAGGTAGTCCCAAGTACAACCTCAGGAAGCTCATAAGAGTCAAGGATCGAAGTGATTTTAAACTTCCACAAGGTGTAATTAGTACCATCAACTTTACCTTTCAGAAAAGCTAGTGGCCATATCCACAATGTTCGCATGTTCAGCATCATTATTGCTCCAATTTGTGTTCCATATTCTTCTGTTGATGAACCACTTGATTCCCAACAATAGATGATGACACAACACTTGAAATCTTCTCTCAAAAAATGTTCAAAGACTTGTTTGACTTCTGCATTTTTGCTTCTGCAACACTCACAAGAATAATGAGAGCAACACTTTTGAGTTTTTACATGGTATCAGAGCATCCTAAGCTCTGATAAAAGGTAAGAAAATAACCAAGAATAATGATGCAACAGAATAAAACCATTAGGTAGACTGGTGAGAGGCAGAACATGCTAACATAAGTATACACAAAAAGAGAAATAAAGAACTCAAATTCTCAAATCTCCAACAGTAATGTATATAGAATGATGAAATTGTCCACCCGTGCACTCCCATTGTGGAGCTTGAATGGCATGCTCGATAGACTCTTGATGAAGGGCTTTATGGTGCACACATTCTTGTTTTCACCATAGTAATCGGGTTGCCTTATCATATGATTTAGGTACGATCACTCAGTTTACCAGATAATATGATCTAGCCATAACCATGGGGATCATCTATAATTCAAAACATATTGAATTATCCAACTTCTAGACTAGTTAATCCATCAGATTGAACCATGGGACTAAACCACCAGACTACTGACCATTGGAGTCACTATAATTCTAGACTGGTTGACCATCGAATTTCCATAGCGCCAAATTTTTTGTGTGACAAAAGTATACACCTTGCCTAGCCTACAAACTAGACTTGCATAGATCCACTAGTACCTTTGCTAGTCTCATGCAGACCTCATTAAAAATGTATGGACTCTCATAATGGCTTCTCCTTATAATGGGGGCCGTCCAACTTAGAGTACCATGGATCATTTGTGGTCATGCACGGGTGTAGTATTGAGTATATCTAACAACGACATCTTTAGATTTGTTCATTCTTAGTAGGTTATGGGCATTCTTCCTGTTTGTGTGGGAGGGATTGATCCCAAGAGCGTAAAATTTACATTGCCCAAAATCTATTGAACCAAATATGGTCTGAACATTTTACATGGACTAGACACCTATGCCTTTCCAATGAATGCTTAGTCATTGAATTTGGAGCCCTGTAGAGAGAGAAGCAACCTCTACAAGTTTAGTGTTGTTGAAGAAGATGGTGCAAAGAAATGAAGTAGCAACACAATGATGACTAAAAGTGTATGTGGGGTTGTTGAAGAGAATGAATTCACATTCCTACAATCTAGGAAAAATGAAGATCTAATCTGATCCATGTTTTGGTGATTGATTGATTGATTGTCAAGATCAACCACCTCAAATTCATGGAATTTGAGCTTTTGTTTTCTACTTTTACAAGTGTAAAGCTCTAGGCTTTTGCATTGGTAAATGATCCATAGTAAATCCTTATGGAAATACCATAAAAATAAATATTGATGAAGAACCTTTTCAAGGGATATCTTTGGTACATTCCACATGATGGTTTGATGAAGTAGAACAAATCCTCCTCAAGAATAGTGTAAGATTCATGTTCCAACAACTCCCCCTCAAGCTAAAGTATGCTTGAGTCTTCATTCTCTAATAGTTTGAATACCAATCATTGATTTAAATCTACAAAGATTTATTCCATCAAGTACCTTTTTCATCATATCTACTACTTTCTTTTCAGTTGGAAAAAAAGAAATCTCAGTCTCTTTTGCCATGAGCTTCTCTCTAATGAAGTGTTAAAGAACCTCTATGTTTTTGTTTCTTGCATGGAAAATAGGGTTTGTTGCTAGATGCATGGAACTTACATTATCTCCAAATATGTAAGGTTTGGAACTCACAATTCCTAAATCTGATTACAATGCATTTAACTATATTGCCTCTTGAATTGTTATGATCAAACCTCTACACTCTCCATCATCTATGACAACAAGCTACATAGTAGAAGAATGGTCTGGTCCATTGTCGACATCTATGTCCATGTTCCATATTTTCTTTGCAACAAGAATATGCTTCATCATGTAAGACCACATTGGCTATTTCATTGCATCATGCTTATCCTCATCTTGAAGCATGCCAAACAAGTCAATTTTTCTTGGCATTGCACCAAAGAACTCAAAACTAGTAATATATGAACTTCAATAAAGCTAAAATGCAACTCAAAGATTGTAACTTTGATGATGAATTTGATTGTAGGAATAGTTGCGAAAGGGGGATAAAACCCTAGTGCACCCAGTTTCTATGCTCCAAACCTAATTTGCACTTTTAAAGAATATACACGATGATGTCACAAAAGAAGCAATAGGTTGAGAAGGAGCTGAACCTAGCTTTGATACCACTATTGGGTGTGTTAGTGAGTGAGGAAGCACCAATAGATGTACATACAAAAGGAAGAAGGATATCAAAGCATAGATACACATGATGGCTGAAAGAGATATCTGTCAATAGATGATAGAAAGTATGATGAAGTGAGAGCTATAAGTGAATCCTAAGTACAAACGTACCACCACATATGAGTATATCATGTATATGTGGTTACATGGGGGGAAAAAAATCTAGCGAACACGAGTAAAAAATTATCCATGTATAGGGGAATGGTTCACATCAAAGCTACTCGAGGGGCAAACAAGTGTAACAATTACATGAATAAGAATCTCTTTTCTTAAGAGTTAAATTCTCAATACAAATTGAAGTGCGACATAAAGGAGATTCCATTTCTTCATTGACTTCCAAAGACCTATTGCACATGATTAGTATGATCAAAAGTCAGGCTTTACCACATAGCTTCTGGCTTCAGGTTGTTATTTGTGCAGCATATGTACTTAACATGTGTACCAATAAAACATTGCAGTCTTTAACTCCATATGAGGTGTGGTATGGTCACAAGACATCTTTTGCTCATGTGTGTGTCTTTGGTTGTCTTGCATATGCATTAGTGCTTGAAAAACAATGCAAAAAATTAGATGATAAGTAGGAAAATGTCTTGTTGGGTAGATTTTTGAAACAAAAGGCTATTGTTTGTATCATCCATAGAATAAATGTATTTTGCCTAGTTGCGATGTTGCTTTTATGGAAGATGCAATTAATCTATTATTTTAATGTACTAAAGAGACATCAATTAGATCCAAATATTTGTATGAAACTTTGCTGCCTCTTTTTATAGGTGGACAATCAAGTGCTATTCCAAACGAAAAAAATTCTTAGCCTTTATAGGTTCCACATGATTATGAAAATCATTCCATTTAAAATGCAAGTTTACATAATGCACTTGTTGATGAGAGGGCTAATATAGAGGAGGCAAAAACTATGCCCAAATGGTAGGTGTAAACTTTGCAAGATAGCAAATTAGATGCACCTTTGTCATATCGTACTCCTTCAGGCTCTCATAGTGTGTGTTTTGTATCATAATGCTATGCAATGGTTGCCTTTAGTCTTTTTAATGAGAATGAGCCTACTTCTTTTGATGAAGCAAAAAATTCAAAAAATTGGATGGCTACTATGCAATTAGAATATGATGTTATTACGAAGAACGATACTTGGTCTTCATGTGATTTGCCGTCTTCCAAAAAGGCCGTTGGCACTAAATGGGTATACAAGCTGAAGTGTAAGTTTGATTGAACATTTGACAGGTATAAGGTTAGGCTTGTTACAAAAGGTTGTGCTGAAGAGAGAAGCATTGATTTTGATGAGACCTTTGTTGTAACATGTTGAATGACCACCATTCATAGCATTTGTGCACTTAGAGCTCATCATGGTTGGAATGTATATTAGTTGGACATTAAAACTGCATTTCTAAATGGTGACTTACATGAAGAAGTGTATGTATTTCAAGCCCATGGTTTTGTGCAGAAAGGGCATAGAAATGAAGTGTGTGGGCTGAAATAGGCATTATATGGTTTAAAGTAAGCACAACATGCATGGTATGAAAAGATACATGCCTACTTGATTGCACATGGTTTTGAGAACAATCCAACTGAGAACACCTTATATTCTAAGCATGCAAATGATGTGCTTTTCTAATGATTGTTGTCTATGTTGATGACATGCTTCTCAATGGACCTAATGAGAAGCATATTGCTGATTCTAAGGTTGATTTGCATGCCTTTTTGAGGTGTCAGATTTAGAGCATTTCCATCATTATTTGGGCATTTAGTTTATGCAAGTTGATGATGGAATAGCTCTATGGGAAACAAAATATATTGACCCATTATTGCAGATTTTTGGACTTGAAGATTGCAAACCTATTGTCATGATTAATGTTGAGTCTTCATGATGTTGGAGATGCGTTTGATGTTGTTCTCTATTAGTAGGCTCTTGGATGCTTGATTTACTTATGCATAACTCGACATGATATTCACTTTGCTATCTCTTAGATGAGAAAGTTTATGCTTTGCCCAAGTGTCAAGAATTGGTAGGAGGTTAAGCGCATATTTATCTACTTGAGTGTTACCCAGATACTTGGATTGTTTTATCTCAAGGAGATCACTACTAAAAGATTTATATGATTTTTTTGAGTCTGCCTGGGGTGGCTGCTATGACACTCATGTGTCCACTACTGGTTTTTACTTCATGGTTTGTAGCTCATGCATATCTTGGTTGAGCAAGAAGCATCCTACTATGGCTACTTCTAGTTGTGAGGCTTAGTATAGGGTAGCTTTCACAATGATTGTTAAGTGTGTATGGCAAAAATTCCTTTTGGATGATTTGGGTGTTGGTCAGTCTTCTACCACCACCATCTTCACTGACAATGAAAGTGCATTAGTAGTTGTGAGGAACCCTATGATCCATGCTTACACAAAGCACATTGAGGTGCATTATCACTATGTCAAGGAGAGTTTCTCTACTAGGGAGATTAATTCAACATAAGTGCCCACACAGGAAAACATTATAGATCTTTTCACAAAGGTTTCACTTTAAGAGAAGTTTGAAGCTTTCAACAAAGCTTTGGGCTTATTTCCTTTTGTGGATTGATCTCTTCCAACATAGCTTGCCACTTCCTTATACATGAGTGCTAGCTCCTTGTTCACCGCATCACTCCTAGGGGGATTTGTTGATATACTTTGGTAGTGATGTGTGTGAACACACTATGACTATCGGGGCACTTTTTGCCCTCTAAACTAGTTTTTCCCTTGACTTGTATATATGTCTATACTCCTAAGTGGTCACTTATCTTTGTACATTCACTTGGTAATACATTCAATTTTTTGTGTGTTGTGTTGCAAGCTTCTTCTTCTTCCTTGTTCTATTCAAGTGTTTTTGCAAACCTCAAAATCCAACAAAAATGACAAAAATAACAGATACAGTAAGAGGGGACCCAAGATAAGTGAACAACAAAGAATTCGTCTTTGTCATTCTATCAAGCTAGTCCAAAAGAAGACAGTTCATTGGATTTCTTTACATGCAACCTCCAAGGAGACACTTACAAGGCTCATGGTAAAGGTGGTGCTATAATCATTGTAAGAAGTATTGAGTGCAAAGTTGCACAGAGTTTGTTGCTGCAATTACTCCAAGCCTAAATGCTTGATCATTTGTCCTAAAGTTCATATGTGCATTCATGTATTAGCACATGAATGATCTCTTGTACAATATTAGTTTTTACTCCTTGTAAAAAGTGCATATGAGGAAATAACTCTAATTACAAGTTCTTAGGAGAATATTTCCACAAATGGTATGGCCAAGATTTATGGAAAATAAAGTTCTAAAAATTTGGAACACTTTTAAATAAAGATTCAAATTCAAACTTGAATCTTGGCTCCAATAAAAGGCTATAAAATAGGACTATCTAGTCACGTGAATGTGTAGTTAGATGTAGCCAGAAGAACCTAATTTCGAGAGAAATTCAAAGAGATTTTATATGCATATTGAGCTCACACTATAGCTCTACCATTACCCTCACATACAACAATTATTCATTGCCAGTTTCAATATAATTTATTTAATGCATATAATTTTCTCATATCTCATCTCTTGTACTCTGTCATGTACCACTCAGAATAGTGAACTTCCCTGATCCGTTTCTTAGCGTGTCCTTGATCATTTTCAGCAATTTAAGTTGGTATCCATTCATTAGCCTGTATAGTTTCTTGGTACAAAGTTTCATTTCACTTGGTGCAGCCATTCTCGAGTTATGTGCAAAACATTGCCCTCTAGTCTACATATTGCTAACTCCTAAAAATGTCGAGATGCGTCTTTGTTTTGCTAAGCATCATTCTCTGAGCATAGTTGATCATTTTTAGTGAAATAAATTCTGAAGTTTAGCTATCATATTCAATTAGATATTCCCAAAAGGATTTTGTCCAATTGTTACTAGGTATGAGTATTGTGCTTTTTCCTGAGAAGGTGTGGTGACCAAAATAGCAAGTTTTTGGTTCATAGTGAAACCCAAACCTATCTGGTTTGATCCAATGATTTGAGGATCGTCTTCCAAAGTACTTGGGTGATTATTTGTGCTTCATGGAAAGCTCAAGAGGTCTGTGTTGCACTCCTCAACTCTATTTTGGCTGGTGTGAAGTAGGAATTCAAACCACCATCTCATCTCTTGAAGGTGTCCACCATCTCCTCCAACAATGGTATCAGAGAAACATCAAGGTAAAATGGGAGATGGATTTCCATCATTCATTGACAAATTGGACACGGGAAATTATCCAACTTGGATCCTAAGGATGAAGGCTTACCTCCAAGGAAGAAGTTTGTATGGATACATATCTGGAGATGAAGAAATGCCAACATTTAGAAGCAAAAACCAACCTACAAGAGAAGAGCAAGAGATACTAGCTGCATGGCATGCAAAGGATGCTCTAGCTAGGCCTTACATACTCAATTCAATATCTAATTTCTTGTTACCCCATATTAGGAATTGTAAGATTTACCAAGAGACTTGGGAGGTACTATCTTCATACTTCTCATCAAATACAAGGGCCAGAAAGAATGAGCTTTGGATGGAGTTCACAACCTTGAAGAAGCAACCAAAGCAAAGTGTAGCTGACTATGTGGCCGAGATGAAGGATGTATTTGATCAACTTGGGAGTATTGGAGAAGAAATAGAAGAGGAACAAATATTAAGGTAGATCATAAATTGCATCAAGGCTGATGACAAATGGAAGTCTTTTACCACAACAATGGACCTATATATGGACATGCAGATACCTGACCTCAATACATTGATGGCGTAACTCTTCACGCATGAGACAAGCTAATGGAGACACTTCTAGACGTAATCAATCCTCTACCCTTTACACAGATAAAAATAAGAGTAAAGATAAAGGCAAAGGTAAGAAGAATGAAGAAGATGCAAGTACCTCTCAAGTGAGTTTCATAGGTAGAGGGAGAGGTACTAGAGGAAGGGGTAGGGGAGGAAAGCAAGGTAAAGGGATACCATAAAATTCTTCACCTTGAAACATTTTTGGCTTGACCAATCATACCACGGATGAATGCTCCAAGAACACAAAGAATCATAGAGGAAAAGGCTTCCCTAAAGGAGGCTATGGACAATCAAGAGGTAGGTTCAATAATGGAGGAAACAACTACCATCACAATTACAACCAAGGCTACAACAATAACTATGAAGAAGGCTTCAGAGGAAGGAGAGACTACAACAACTATACAAATGATCAAGAGGATTCCCTATTGCTCATGAATATGATAGCCAAGCAAGGTAAAGATGAAGATTACCTATTCTATATTGATTCTAGTTGCTCCAATCATGTAGCAGGAAATGTAGCATTATTGTCTGACCTTGAAGAAGCCAAAGGAAAGCATGAAGTTTAGACAGGTGATGACATTAGGCACTCAGTAAAGAAGATTTGAAATGTTAAAGCATCTGATGGTAACATGAATTCTCTAAGCAAGGTACTGTATGTGCCAACAATAACCAAGAATCTAACAAGTGTTGAACAGATTGTTGAGAACGGTTTACATGTTAGATTCATAAGGCATGGAGCATATGTGGAGGACCCTCAACAAGGCTTTAAGAGGATTGCAAAATGTGAGAAATCTAGTAGAATTTTTACTTTTGAGGTTGAAAATACAAGAAATATTTCTCTCTTCAATAATAAGGACCAAAATCCTATCTGAATTGGAGATATGGCATAAGAGACTAGGACATATAGGTGAAAGGACATTGAAGCAAATATGCAGGGATCAGAGTGTGCTTGGCATCCCAAATGTGTCCAAGCAACACATGATTTACAAATGTGGAGCATGCCAATTTGGCAAGTCACATAGGCAACCATTCAACAAAAGAGGATACATGTATGAAGACTACTTGGAGCTTGTACACACATATGTGTGGGGTCGTAGTATAGAGTCATCAATTTTAGGGCCAAGGTATTATGTTTCATTCATAGATGACTATAGTAGGTGGACAATGCTTTTTTTATGAAGCATAAAGATGAAGATTTCACTAATTTCAAGAAGTATTTGGCATTGGTTGAGAATCAAACATGTAAAAGTTTGAAGAGGCTCAAATCTAATGGAGGTGGTGAGTATTTCTCATGTGATTTTGACTCCTGCTTATAGGAAAGAGGCATAAAAGAGAGACTACAACAAGGTACACTCCAGAACAAAATGGACTAGCACAGAGAAGAAATAGATTAATAGTAGAGGCTATGAGATCAATGTTGAATGAGAAA
The DNA here is from genome assembly GCA_020310875.1 of Ceratopteris richardii. NCBI lineage: Eukaryota > Viridiplantae > Streptophyta > Polypodiopsida > Polypodiales > Pteridaceae > Ceratopteris > Ceratopteris richardii. The sequence goes on from CM035413.1 coordinate 3,546,438, forward strand.
AAACTCCCTAATTATCTATGGGCAGAGGCTGTTTCCACAACCACTTACCTAATCAATAGGCTTCCATCCAAGTCTTTGAATGGGAGGACACCTTATGAGGCATGGAACGGTAGGACACCTTCTTGAGATCATTGTAATATCTTTGGGTGCATTGCTTATGCCCACATACCCTCACAAATTAGAGGAAAGCTTGATCCAAAAGCTGAAAGATGCATATTCATTGGCTATGATCAGAATCATAAAGGATATAGCTTATATAATCCCACTAACAAAGGATTTAGAGTTAGTAGGGAAGTGGTATTTGATGAAAATAACTCTTGGTTTGAGGATGATTATAGGAAAATAAAGCTACTGGATGATATGGAGAATTACTTTCCAAATCTGACCAAAGATGAACCACATACATTACAGTATGTCAACTTAGAAGATAAAGAACAAATTGACCTATGAAGAATTCAAAGCTTGGAAGTCCAAATGCAAAATAAATTTAAAGAAATTGGAAGACATTCCAGATTCATCCAATCAAGCACTTAGAAGATATCAAAGGGAAAGCAAGAAACCTATAAGGTATGGCTATGACACATCACTAGTCACCAAACATTCTACATACATAGCTACAGACTTTATGTCAGAGGAACCATCTTCATTTGAGGAAGCCAACAAGGAAGAAGAGTGGAGAGAAGCTATCCAGGAAGAAATTTGAGCACTTCAAGAGAATAGTACTTGGGATTTGGTTCCCAAAAAACCATTCATGAAGTTAATAGGATCCAAGTGGATTTACAAAGTAAAAAAGAATTCAGATGGCACAATAAATAGGTATAAAGCAAGGCTAGTAGCAAAGGGGTTTTCTCAAACCCATGGAGTGGATTATGAGGAGACCTTCTCACTCGTGGCCAAGATGCCAACTATCAGAGTTTTAGTAAGTATTGCTATTTCAAAGAATTGGAGCTTGTACCTATTAGATATTAAAAATGCATTTCTCAATGAGCCATGTAGATCTCTCAATGAAGAGGTCTACATGGCTCAACCACTAGGATATGAAGACAAAGAAAAACCTGATTATGTATGTAAATTAAGGAAGGCACTATATGGTTTAAAGCAATCTCCTAGAGCTTGGAACCATAGGCTTTTCACATACTTGCATGACCAAGGTTTTGTTGCAAGCAAGACAAATTCTTCATTGTTCATGAAGAAGACTAATTTAGAGGTTATTTATCTATGTGTTATAGGGAATGATGCCAATGGTATCAAGAAGGTCAAGGCTTAGATGAAGGAAGAGTTTAAAATCAGTGATCTTGGATTGCTAACATATTTTCTTGGTTTAGAAATTGTTTATACAGATTTTGTTTTTTTTCATAACTCCGAGAAAGTACATCCATGATATGTTAGTTAAGTTCACAATGGAAAATGCAAAAACTGTAGGTACACCCATGGAATTGAATAAAAAACTCAATGCTTATGAAGGAGAGCTGCTTGAAGATATTACAGGTTATCAAAGGCTTGTTGGGAGTCTAGATAATGCAACCCTAACAAGAGTAGATATATGCTATGGGGTGAGTACATTGAGTCAATTCATGCATACACCAAGAAAACCTCACATGGAAGCTGCCAAAAGGATCTGAAAGTACTTGAAGGGTACCATAAATGAAGGAATATTTTATCCATTCACATCTGACTTGGATATCAAGCTATACTTCGATGCAGATTAGGCTAGCACAAAAGATGATAGGAGGAGGACCTCTGGCTACTTATCTTTTGTAGGATCTTAATTGATTTCATAGTCATCAAAGAAACAACCAACTATGGCATTGTGATCAACTCAATCTGAATATAGGGGAATCACAAATGCAACACAAGAAGAAATGTGGTTAAAGCTACTCTACTGAAACTTGGGGCTACATACATACACTCCAATGATCTTTGGAGATAATACTAGCTCACTATATTTGGTTGCTTATCCTGTATATCATGCAAGGACTAAGCACATTGCAGTGCATTATCATTATGTGAGAGAGAAGCTACTTAGCAAGGACATACAATTGTCCTATGTATCAACAAACTTGCAATGTGCATATATGCTAAATAAATCTTTGGATCGAACTAAATTGAACAGGTTCAAGATGATGATTGGATCGCAGGAGATCAAAGAGAGTTGAAGCTCAAGCATGTTAGGCTTGAGGGGGAGTTGTTGGTGCAATTACTCCAAGCCTAAATGGCCACTTGTCCTAAAATTCATATGTGCATTCATGTATTAGCACATGAATGATCTCTTGTAAAAGATTAATTTTTACTCATTGTAAGAGTGCATATGAGGAAAGAGCTCCAATTAGGAGTTCTTAGGAGTATCTTTCCACGAATGATATGGTGAAGATGTACAGACAATCAAGTCCTAAAACTTTGGAAGACTTTTAGGTAAAGATTCAAATTCAAACTTGAATCTTGTCTCCAACAAACGGCTATAAAAGAGGACTATCTAGTCATGTGAATGTGTAGTAAGATCTGCCCAGAAGAGCCTAATTTGGAGCGACATTATGAGAGATTCCATATGGATATTGAGCTCACACTATAGCTCTACCATTGCCATATGGAGCTCACACTATAGCTCTACCATTGCCCTCACATTGTGTAATCATTCAATAGTGAACTTCCCTGATCCATGTCTCAGCTTGTACTTAATCATTTGCAGTGACTTAAGTAGATATAGATTCATTAGACTTCTACCTTCTTTCGACAAAGTTTCATTTCAATTGGCTCTACCATTCTTGAGTTCTTTGTAAACAATGCCCTCTAGTTTGCATACTTCTAACTCCTAAAAATGTCAGAATGCATGTCTATTTTTTTAAGCATCATTCTTTGAGCATAGTTGATCATTTTTCGTGAAATAACGTGTTAAGGTTAGCTATCTTAGTCAATTAGATATTCCCAGAAGGAGTTTGTCCAATTGTTACTAGGGAATGAGTACTACTCATTTTCCTGAGCAGGTGTGGTGACCAAAATAGCAAGTTTTTGGTTCATAATGAAACCCCAACTTATCTATTTTGATCCAATGATTTGAGGATCATCTTCCAAAGTACTTGGGTGAGTATTTGTGCTTCTTGGAAAGCCCAAGAGGTCTACTTTGCACTCCTCAACTCGTTTTTGGTTGGTGTGAAGCAAGAATTAGCAACAACATCTCATCTCTTGAAGGTGTCCACCATCTCCTCCAACACAGTTGAGTATGGTGGCCAAGGAAGAAGAAGTTAGTTGCAAAGTCTTTGTACCTATAAATATTGTACTTGTTTTAATTTAGTGTACTTTATTGTACTTGGAAGTACTTGGTGATTTCTAGTTTCCCCTCTTTTTCTCCATCAAATATCTTGTATTTCTTGCTTTCAATCTTCATTTGAATCACCTTACTACTTCAACTTAAGAAAATATCCTTTTGAGGGTGCAATCTATGTGATTTGTATCTTCTCCACTCCTCTATCTACATGTAGATTGTGAGACTCTCCTTTTCCAACTTCACAGAAAGTTACTTCCCTTAAGGAACTAGCTAGTGAAGATCTTGATGAACATGTTAGGAGATTTTTAGTTTTTTGTAAAATGGGAGGGTTAATCAAGAGACAAGGTGCTTTCTTTTGATATTTCCAACAACCTTAGAAGGAATAGTTGAAAAATTGTTCAACCATTTCCTTAGCAACCATTTTGCAACATGAGAATTTATGAGGGATTCTTTTAAGAACCAACTCCAATAAGGAAATACCACAAAAAAATTCATAGAGGAGTGTTAGACAAGGACATATTAGAGCATCAAGTGGCCAAGTTGGAGTAGACTCCAATAAGGAAATACCACAATATGAGTAGACACCAAAGAAGAGGGGGCATGTTTTGATCAAGGCCACATTTCTTCATTAGCAAAACAATGATTGTCATCACTAGAATTTAGTAAAAAACCCTATTTTGTAAATATTAGCTCCATTTTTATCCAATCCAAGTACTTTAGGAGCTTAGGTACCATGCATGTATCAAATTTCACATTTTTTGGAGCTTGTTTGAGCCACAACATTAGCTTTAGAAACCATTATTTAACTACGCTAGACACTAGATGTGAAATCAATCAAAATTAGGCCAAAAACTATAAATGGAACATGCTCATTTTAAGAGTTTGATTAATGAGAACTAGTAAAGAATTCATGTAATGTGGATGCTTTTGAATGAGTAGACTCCATTTTTTGACCCTATCTACTATTCCTCATGTGTGTGTGTATGTGTGCATTCTAGTGCTTTTCACCATCACATTTGAATGTATCACTTGCTCACAATCTTCATATCACACACTTGAATCTATGGTCAATAATTTAAGTTTGGGCATTCATTGAAGTTAAAACTCACCATTGTTTTGTGAGAAACACCTTTTTGGTGTAGTTCCCTAAGAGAGCTATTCAAGGGAGGAGCGTGTGATGCTAAGAATCTAGAGAAGAGATATTGAAATCACAGGTAAGTAGGTTTACTGTGATTTTTTGACATTATCTTGTTCATTTCCCTCTCCGTTTCCACTCCTGTAAGCTCCATGCATGCCCGTTCACCTTCCCCTTTGAGCTGATAGAAAACTCTATTATGATAGACAAACTATCTAGCAAAATTGTTTTGAAGTCATATTTGGGAAAAATTTGATGCTCATTTGGTGATATTTAGGGTTAGTTAAGCATCCAAGTTGTGCCTACAGCTTATATGCTTTGCAAGTTTGTGCTCATGTGTGAAACATTAGTCTAAAAGGTTGACTTGGGCTTGGAAGAACCTCAAAAAACATGTGTTGGCAGTAGCCAGAGGCACATATGACAAGGAAGTATGTGAAGGCAGATCACAACGAAGTAGTGAGGAGCCAACCGGATCATTTTTTCAAAGAAATATGTTTTATAATATCTTTCAAAAACTCTCAATAGTGATTTTCATCACTCTTGTACCATATGTAACATAAAACAACCACTTTTGTAACTAGTAGCTCCATTTTGTGCAAGCCGAGGAGTCCTCAAGTTTGAGGAGTTTAATTAGAACGAGCCTACCAATTTTGGCTATTCTTAGACTTCATTTAGACCTTCAAATAGCACCTATAACCTATTTTTAAACTATGCCCGTCACTAGATGTGAGACCAGTCAAAACTAGTCTAAAAGCTATAAAGAGAGCTAGAGAGTTCATTTTTGAGGTTAGCTAGTGTAGACTTGGTTGAGCTAGTGTGAGCTTGAGCTTGTAATTGAGATCTTGAGAAAAGAGACTATTTTCGTACCTTCCATTGTGTCTTGCTTGTCTCATACGCGTGTGTGTGCATCTCTATTCTTCTCACCTTCACTCTCACTACATCTTGCGTTCACGATATTCCTATCGCTCCTATCTCCTCCGTGGATTGACATTAAGGAGGTGGAGCTTCTTAACGTGGTACTTACCATTGTGCTAGAGCAACACAAAATTTGGTGCCATTGCTAGGGATGGAGTGTAGGAAGAATGTGTGATGGTAAGAGTATAGCAAGAAGTGGCATTGGAAGGTAAAAATTTCAGTTTTTATTGTTGTTTTTAATTAGCTTTTAATTTTTTTCATCTCCTCTACACTCCTTCTTCACCATTGCATCATCTTCTCCCACTCCGAAAAAATCAAAAAATTCACCATATCCACCCGTTCTCCTCATTTCCCCTCATTTGTGCATGAGAGAGAGAGAGATTTTGTGCTTGTTGTGTTGTGTATGTTTTTGAGTTTTCTTGCAGGTACAATGCTCCAGAGTATCACAGAAACTTCCAAAAGGTAAAAAATTCACTTTCTGTCAGAATCTACTGTTGGAGTTGGACCATTGCGATAGTCTGACAAAGTGAGCATTTTTGGTAAGCAACCACACCACGAGGTAGGTGACCCTTGCACACACACAAATCCATAGTTGTATCTTGAAAATCTTCATTCTGGTGGACCATCGCGACGGGCTCATGCCATCGTGATTGTGTCACACCATCACGATTGGCTCACGCCATCGTGACCGCTCGGTCGGACCATCGCGATGGTCTCACACCATTGCGACACTTCACTTGAACCATCACGATGATCCCGTCGACCCCACACCATCGCAATTGGCCCACACCATCATGACAACTCCCTTGCCATGTGGCAACCTAAACCATCATGACAATACCAGGTACACCATCACGCCGATACCAGGCACGCCATCACGACGCTTCGAAATTGGACTTTCACGATTGGCTCAAGCCATCATGCCTCGTGACCATCGCGATGGTTGCGTTGACCGTTGACCATCGTGACGGGCTCAGGCCATCGCGATTGCTCACTAGACAGACCATCGCGATGCCTCACTTAGACCATCGTGATGCCTCGCACACTTGGACCATCATGATTGTATCACGCCATCGGGACAGTTCACTTGGACCATCACAACGATCTCAGATCATCAAAATTATCTCAGACCATCACGATTGTTCACCCAAAATGCCAAATTTAGGGTTTAAATTTTTGGGCAAATTTGAGGCTATTTTGAGAAAATTTTTGGGTGATTAAGCTCATTGGAGACCCCTTAGCTCATAACTAAAGAAAAACTAGTGTGTTAGTTTTTACCCTCGAGGACCTAAACGCCATCGCGATTGTGTCAGACCATTGCGATTGGCTCACACCATCGAGACTGCTCAGTCGGACCATCGCAATGGTCTCACACCATCGTGACAGTTCACTTGAACCATCACGACGATCACTGACCATTGCGATGATCCCGTCAACCCCATGCCATCACGATTTTCCCATGCCATCGTGACAACTCCCCTGCCATGTGGCAACCTAAACCATCACGACAATACCACATATGCCATCGTGACGCTTCAAAATTGGACCATCGCGGTTGGCTCAAGCCATTGCGCCTCGTGATCATCGCAACGGGCTCATGCCATCGCGACGGTTGCGTTAACCGCTGACCATCGCGACGAGCTCATGCCATCACGATTGCTCACTAGACAAACCATCACGATGCTTTAATTAGACCATCGCGAGGCCTCGCACACTCGGACCATCACGATTGTACCACGCCATCGGGACGGTTCACCTGGACCATCACGACGATCTCAAACCATTGGGATTATCTTAGACCATTGCGATTGTTCACCCAAAATGCCAAATTTAGGGTTTAAAATTTTGGGCAAATTGGAAGCTATTTTGAGAAATTCTTTGGGTGATTAACCTTATTGGAGACCCCTTAGCTCATAATTAAATAAAAACTTGTGTGTCAGTTTTTACCCCCGAGGACCTAAATGCTCATATCTTTTTCATTCGAAGAACGCATTGATTTTTAGATAAGATAATTTGAGGTTGACCCATTTGTGGGACTAGGAAAGAAAGGGGGCATTTAGAAAATTTTACCAAAGAAAAAAAGGAAATAAAAGGTGTACAAATCAAAGTGCTTGATCATCAATTTAAGAAGTGGTCTAAACATTGAATTTTTACAAGTCTAGGAAGAGCTTTTAAAGGCGATCAAAGCAAGGTAGTGAAGAACAAGGCTTGGGAAGTGCAACTTCTTGGGCATCAGGGCTATCAATGAAGCTGACTCGAGGTTGGAAGAATACTCAACCCCCTCAGTCAATTATTAGCTTAGGCTAAACGTGTAGGATTGTGGATTAAATAAGAACGACGATAGGAATGCATCAAGTCTAAGGGACTTAATTTTTCAAGTCCAAGACTAAGATAAAAGTGTGCGATACAAAAACCTAAAGGAAAGAATTTAAGTCTGACATAAAGAGAACTCAAAAGTACAACAAAAAGTCATTTCTTGATGCATACATTGAGACAAGAATCTAAAGGAATTTAAAAAGAAAAAAGCAAATTAAGAACAAAAGAGATATTGATGATCAGAGTGCATACTAAGTGATTCAGGAAGTAAATTCATGAACCTTAGATCGGGCAAGCATATAGGTAAGTCAGACCGACGAAGCCTTAGATCATCAGAAGCAAGTGTAGGAACTACTGCACGTTCATGGGATCAACAATTGAATAGTTACCCTTACGAGTTGGGCTCAGATACCAGTGAATCGGAAATGGCCTTTAGTACAGAAAGACCAAAAGGAGGGTTAAACATAGGATATTTGGAAAGACCCGAAGGACCCTATAGAAATCAACTAGAATATGTCCGAACCAATTAGTTAGGTGCTCGCATCTACGAGGATGGTTTGCGAAGATTAGGGGTGCAGTTGCACGATCCTGATCAACCCATTGGATTGGAACGTCCAGTGGTGAAATTTGAGAGAGATGCATACATAGACAAAGAAGGAACAATGTACATCATAAGTACTCAGTCAAATTATACCAATGAGTTTGGTGTAGTTTAGCTAGATACGGAGGTGAGAACCCAAGGAAAAGAACCACTAGGAGAAGAACCAAGGACACCTAGAGGGAAATCTGTACTGACAAGAGTATTAATCCTAGATTGGATCCCTCATGATAATAGAAACATAGAGTTGTTTCTGAATAAGGAAACCGATGAAGCATTTTGGAGGTACAGAATGGAACAACCTAGTGAGGTAGGCTCCATCATGATTTATGAATTCAAGGACCTAGATACTCCTCGAAAGGTTGTATACCTGGATGATACTTCAGAACAAGTATTTGTAGTACGAGACCATGCAAGAAATACCTACACATGGAGAGGCGAGTTAGTCTTCCCTCCATCTCGACCAAATGTAAACATGAGCCATCAAGGTACTGGAACATCCTCATCCCATGGTACTCAAAGAGAAAAGAACAAAGAGAGACCATAAGTAAGTTTCACTCATCCCATAGGGAGAGATAGAACCACCATAGACACCGATAGAGTGGAAAGACAAAGGGAACCAAGAATACCAGGTGGTAGAGACGATTTTCCTCTACCTAGACCATGGGAACAACCCAGGATATTAAGAACCACTCAATTAGTAAAGTCAATGAAAAACTACTTTGATAGGCTAAACGTGTAGGATTGTGGATTAAATAAGAACGACGATAGGAATGCATCAAGTCTAAGGGACTTAATTTTTCAAGTCCAAGACCAAGATAAAAGTGTGCGATACAAAAACCTAAAGGAAAGAATTTAAGTCTGACATAAAGAGAACTCAAAAGTACAACAAAAAGTCATTTCTTGATGCATACATTGAGACAAGAATCTAAAGGAATTTAAAAAGAAACAAGCAAATTAAGAACAAAAGAGATATCGATGATCAGAGTGCATACTAAGTGATTCAGGAAGTAAATTCATGAACCTTAGATCGGGCAAGCATATAGGTAAGTCAGACCGACGAAGCCTTAGATCATCAGAAGCAAGTGTAGGAACTACTGCACGTTCATGGGATCAACAATTGAATAGTTACCCTTACGAGTTGGGCTCAGATACCAGTGAATCGGAAATGGCCTTTAGTACAGAAAGACCAAAAGGAGGGTTAAACATAGGATATTTGGAAAGACCCGAAGGACCCTATAGAAATCAACTAGAATATGTCCGAACCAATTAGTTAGGTGCTCGCATCTACGAGGATGGTTTGCGAAGATTAGGCGTGCAGTTGCACGATCCTGATCAACCCATTGGATTGGAACGTCCAGTGGTGAAATTTGAGAGAGATGCATACATAGACAAAGAAGGAACAATGTACATCATAAGTACTCAGTCAAATTATACCAATGAGTTTGGTGTAGTTTAGCTAGATACGGAGGTGAGAACCCAAGGAAAAGAACCACTAGGAGAAGAACCAAGGACACCTAGAGGGAAATCTGTACTGACAAGAGTATTAATCCTAGATTGGATCCCTCATGATAATAGAAACATAGAGTTGTTTCTGAATAAGGAAACCGATGAAGCATTTTGGAGGTACAGAATGGAACAACCTAGTGAGGTAGGCTCCATCATGATTTATGAATTCAAGGACCTAGATACTCCTCGAAAGGTTGTATACCTGGATGATACTTCAGAACAAGTATTTGTAGTACGAGACCATGCAAGAAATACCTACACATGGAGAGGCGAGTTAGTCTTCCCTCCATCTCGACCAAATGTAAACATGAGCCATCAAGGTACTGGAACATCCTCATCCCATGGTACTCAAAGAGAAAAGAACAAAGAGAGACCATAAGTAAGTTTCACTCATCCCATAGGGAGAGATAGAACCACCATAGACACCGATAGAGTGGAAAGACAAAGGGAACCAAGAATACCAGGTGGTAGAGACGATTTTCCTCTACCTAGACCATGGGAACACCCCAGGATATTAAGAACCACTCAATTAGTAAAGTCAATGAAAAACTACTTTGATGGGACAGGAGATCCTTATGACCATGTTGCAGAATTTAAGCAAGTGCTCCGAGCAAAGCAAGTAGAAGACATGTTCATGCAATAGAATGCATTTAGACTAATGTTAAAGAAAACGGATTTAACTTGGTTCCAACCATTGCAACAAAGGAAATTTAGAGATATCCATGACTTGTTAGAGTCATTCATCATGGAATTCTCTAAAAGTGAAATCAGACATGATACATCTTCGTTAATCCATAGCTTCAAACAGACCCCTCAGGAAATAGTTAGACTTGCAAGACGTAGGTTTAGACAATACGTTGAGAGATGTTCGATGCAAGAGTTACCCTGACAGGCCAAGCAAGTGTCATTGTTTTTAGATGGCCTCTTGAGCTCTAAACTATGCTCCTATGTGTACTTAAAGGAACCTAGAACATTAGAGCAATGTGTAAGAATTTGTATCGACATTGAGGAAAACCTTGGAGACGAGTTGGAACTCTCAAAGGTCTATAAGGACTCAGATTGTTCATCTCTAGCATCCTCAAAATTGTCTAGCTCAATAGAGGATCTAGCAGAAAAAGTGGCCCAGAAACTAGGAGTTTCTAGTAAACAGGTGCCTCGGTTGACAACAAACAAACATTGTTACACCTGTGGTGGTGATCATATGGCAAATGTGTGTGTCAATGTAACACAACTACAAGCCAACCCTAGTGGCCAATACTGTATAATTGAGAGACGATACATGAATCACACGGCTCAAGACTACCCATACAACAAACAAGTAGTAAGACAGAACTACCCGCAAGCATACCCCCAACCAGGGAGGTATCAAGGTCAATACAATGCTCAACCTCATTACTATAGGCCTCCACAGAACTATCCTTATCAGGCTCAATAGAGACCTCAACCTGTTTTAGCTCAACAAACACCCCCACCAGCTAATGTTATCCTAGTGAAATATGCTGCTACAAAAGAGAATCTTAATAGGGCTTTAGTGCCTTCTTCACCCCTGATCATAGAAAGTGACCCTAATTCTAACAGTTTCGACCCTACCCATGTACATAGTCCACCCCCCTATTACACAGAGTCACTAGAACATGTGGAAACATATCAAAATGATAGTCCACCATTGGAACCCAATGGGGAGCCTAATTATGCTAATGTGATGTATACCAACCCTAATCCATGGCCCCAATTGAGACAACAAAGACCACAGGGCCCCATGCTTTAGGTTCCAAGGCGATCATTTCATAAAGGATTGTCCACATTCTCCGATAGCAAGACCATCACAATACTATAACATACAAGGTTTTTGTGCCGTGTGGTAAAGAGCATATAATCAAAGATTGTCCTAAGAACCCCACTAATGCTTCAAAAGTGACACAGATCAACATGATAGGTATTGTACACAATGCAGATGGATCCAACCCTACATATGTGCCTATCCAATCTATAATAAGAGGCCTGGCACTCTTACAAAACCAACAACTTACTCCTGAGAAAATAGTCGAAACTAGTGAAGTTGGAGAGTCTAGTAATAAGAAGACGAAATCTTGGAAGGATTTCGGAGAAAGGATTAAGAGAAAGTGAAGTAAAAAGATAACTGCATTGGAAGGAAGTTTAAAGGAATCTAGGGCAAAAATCCTAGAACTGACTCCTCAAGAATCTAATCAGGAGAACCTAGCTTAGAGATCAGGATCAGTTCTAACGGAACCCATACCAGAAAATTTGGACATGATGTTTCATGCATATCAAGAGAGATTAAGAGAAGGACCCTAGATAACTGAAATGAGTAAGAACTACCCTGGAGCGGATTTAGAAATTGAGAGGACTAAGCTTTGCATGAAGATGGTAGAATTAGCACAAACTATGTTTGAAGCCTCTCGTTATCTTAATTGGAAAAACATGGAAAATCTTGAATTACACTTTCAAGGATTACTAGAGAGGTTAGAATACTTGGTCAATAGCAATGAGAAAATGAATCTGCATAGGAACCCTATTGTCTCGGAGACACAAGAAAATAATGCACCATCCCTATCTCAGGTACCAAATACAGAGGTTGAAGACAATCTGTCTTCCATACATAAGTATTCACATGAATATTTAAGAGAAATCCAAGAAGAGAAATGGAGAAAAGAACAAGGAACCCACCCTCCTATTCAAGAAATAGACGACTTGCAAGAGCAATTTCCCCAAGACATCCCCTCTATCTACGATGATATAGAGGAAGAACAACTGAGTGAATACACATATTTTGAATCCAAGTCTTTGCAAGAATTACCTCAGTTCACAGGACCTTGGGAAGCCAAGTCTATTGGCATGAGAGAACCCACTATACTAGTGAGGAATGAAGAATCAATAATCCCTAGAAACACAGAAGTGATAAGGAACACCAAAGTACAGTGCCATCTCACTCTAGAGGAATTGTTAAAGATTAAACTAGAATTGTGGAAGCATGTAGCAAATCAATTCCCTGAGCTTGCTATTACTTCCTCCCAAATAGGATCACATAAGAAGGTACCAGAGATACTCGTAGAACGGATCGGAGACGTAAGCGAAGGAGAGGAAGGTAACATATATCTTCCAATAACTGATCAGGGCTACACCACCAACCCATCTTAGATTCAGGAGCCGGAGTAGCCATCGCTACGATCGCTCTATGGAAACGTTGGGGTAAGCTAGCATTAAGACCAACCAGGATGAAGCTACAAATGGCAGAAGGACATATAGAAAAACCATTAGGCTTACTAGAAGGCATATCTCTCACCACTTGTGTGGAGTTTGAGCATACTTTCGCCATTTGTGATTTTGGGAAAATCATGCTTATGAGATGATTTTAGGACGACCATTCATGCGTCAGTTGAAAATTGTACAAGATTTGGGAACTAATTCTTTATACTTGAAACATTTAGGAGTGGCTATTAAAGTCAATCTTAAAGACTATTCCCATCACGATGGACCCAATACAATGGAACACCATCCAAAAGACACAAGAAGAAATAGAGTCGGTACACTCATTGGAATCAGACCCCTCATGGTTGCACGAGGATACTCATCTATGGATGTGTAAAGTAGCCAAACAAGAGGAAAAACATTTAGAAGCGAGGATGTTAGGTTCAGAACAACATCCACGAACTCTTCAAGACCCAGCTTATGTACCTATAGTATTTCCAGACTAGGAATTTGAGCCTCACGGTTGGGTAGAAATTTTAGCCACGATGGACATATCAGTGAATGAGGAACAATGGACCCCTCATTGTGATGAAGACGGGTATGACATTTCCATTTTCATGATTGAACCTGTGGAGGAAGACTTTATCTTAGAAGAATGCATAGAGGTGACCCAAGAAGAGGATGAGAGTGATGATGAGGACCTAGAATCCATCATCATGGAACCCTTCTGTTCCATAGAACAGGAATATCTCTATTTGGTAGAAGCCAAAACCCTTGAAGAGCAAAAGGAAAGTCAAATGGAACAACTTGAGCTATCCATAAAGGATATAGAGAGAAACCAAAAGAAAAGAAAGAAATCACCTAAGACCAAAGAAGAAGAAGAACCACTCATGGAAGTACCGGAGAACTTCAAGAAGTATGAAATAGAAGATAGAAGAATAATGGTACGAATGCCTAAAAGAAAAGCTGACATTGAAGAAGTATATGATAATCGAGAGAAGACCAAAAAAACATAGTCACCATAGAAGGAGAAGAAGAAAAATGTACATATATTGGGCATGATTCGAAAAATGAAGAAGATGAGGAGTTAATTGCCCTACTACATGAATATAGAGATGTGTTCGCTTGGAGTTACAAAGACCTGAAAGGAATAGACCAAGATATATGCTCCCATAGAATCCGTATGACTCCAGATGCAAAGCCTACGAGACAAAAACCATACACATACAATGATAACTACATTGCTAAGATTAAAGAAGAAATAGATCGTTTGATAGAAGCAGGATTCATTTACAAAATTGAGCACACTAAATGGGTATCCCCCAGTGTGGTTGTGCCCAAGAAGAATGGAAAATTGTGTGTGTGTATTAACCTTAAAAAACTTAATGCCGCTATGATCAGAGATAGTTATCCGCTTCCTATCACGGAACACTTATTGGAAAGAGTTGCAGGTAAGGAAGTTTATAGCTTTCTTGACGGTTTCTCAGGCTATAATCAAGTAGCCATTGCTCCAGAAGGTCAAGATAAGATGGATTTTGCCACAGAATGGGGCACATTTGCATTTTGGGTAATGCCATTTGGGTTGCACCCGGCACTTTCCAATGACTTATGTGCCATGTTTTCAAGGAATTCTTATGAAATAATTTGGATGTCTGTGTCGATGATATATGCACTCATTCAAATATGAGGCAGACTCATATCCCAAAACTAAGGCAAGTATTTGACAAATGTCGAGAATATCAGGTCTATCTGAACCCAAAAAAATGTGTTTTCATGGTCAAGCAAGGCAAAATTCTAGGACACATTGTGTCGAAGAACGGAATCTCTATGGATGAAGAAAAAGTAAAAGTAATTGCCAATCTACCTAGAGCAAATAACGTAAAAGAGGTACACACATTTATGGGTCATTGTGGTTATTACAGATGATTCATACATATGTCTGCAATCATAGCCAAGCCTATGTACTCTCTTTTGACCAAGTTTGAATGGACAGATGAGTGTGAAAGTTCATTCAATGAACTTAGACGACATTTGTGCTCAACACCTATATTAACAACCCTAGATTGGAGTAAGCCATTCCATGTACATGTGGATGCATCCAACTATGCCATAGGATGTGTGTTAGCACAACCCACAAATGAAGGTAATATAGATCTCCCTATAGCATACACTAGCAGATAGTTGAATGCAGTAGAAAGAAATTACACCACTACGGAACGAGAGGGATTAGGAATGATCTACGTAGTAAAGAAATTCAAGCATTTTTTGTTGGCAAATAAGTTCAAATTCTTCACAGATCACCAAGCATTATTGTACTTAGTCAATAAGCCATGTAACACAGGAGGACTGATACGTTGGTTTCTATTACTCATGGAGTACGACTTTGAAGTAGTAGTCAGGAAAGGAAAAACCCATCTCAAAGCTAACCACCTTTCAAGATTAACCATAGGAGAAGCTCCTCAAGGAATAGTGAATAAATTACCAACTGCATATTTGTTTAACCTTGAGATAGTACTAGAATGGGCTACGGCTATTGTCCCTATTCTCACATATGGACCCAAGAATCCTAGGATAAGGATCAAAGGAGGAGAGATTACCAAGTCACAAAGATATCAAATAATAGCAGGAAGTATATATAAACAAGATAATCAAAAGATTCTTGCTTGTGTGTAGATGAATCAGAACATGCGAATTGGTATTGGCCTCCTATGGAAGCAAATGTCTACAAGTTGTGTAAAGAATGCCCTGTTTGTTGTGAAAGACCACCATTATAACATGAAATGTTATATCATATGTCTCTCACACCAGATTGGATTGAACCTTTAGTGACGTACTTGAGGATGAAAACATTCCCTCAAGGAATGACCGGAGCATGACAACTCAGTCTAGAGCAGGAAGCTCAAGACTATTCACTTATTGGCGATAATCTATACAAACAAGGACGAGATGGATACCTAAGAAAGTGTGTTCATGAGAACGATTATTTGAGCGTACTAGAGGCTGCACACCAAGGTGTTGCAGGAGGTCATTTTGGCCCCGATAGGATAATCAAAGACATACTATTTGCAAGATTATGGTGGCCAACTCTTCACATGGATGCACATACCTATGTTAAGAGATGTGATGTGTGTCAGATAACTCAGTTTCCTACTCGCAGAGATGAAATTCCATTGAAACCCATGATGGGAGGACGTGCATTTTATTAGTGGGGTATAGACTTTATAGGACCCATTAACCCCCCTGCAAAAGGTACTCATGTTGAATACATTATTGTAGCTATAGATTACCTTACCAAATGGGTAGAGGCCAAGGCCACAAAATAGAATGATGCACACACGACTATAAAATTCTTATTTGAAAATGTCTTTACAAGATATGGATTGCCTATAGAGTTAGTGAGTGATCAAGGAACTCACTTTCTAAACCAATTCATTGAATATTTGTTACAGGATTTTATAGTGATTCACAAGAAATCAACACCATATCATCCTCAAGCCAATGGTCAAGCAGAAAGCACTAACAAGATCCTTTGTAACGTACTGACAAAACTTGTGAACAACAAATGTTCAGATTGGAACAAATGGTTACACCATGCTATTTGGACATATTGAGTGGCCTACAAGACCGTACTCAATGCAACTCCCTTTCATATGGTTTTTGGTCAAAATGTTGTGCTTCCTTTGGACTTCTTGATACTAACCCTTAAGGTTGCACAAGAACATCAATGGACTGGCCATGAATTATCACCAAGAATAATGGACTTGGAACGATTAGGAGAAACTAGGCTGAAAGCAGCAACATTCATATACACAACAAAGAAGTGACAGAAAGTCTATTTCGATGCACATGTGAAAGATAGAGGCTTAAAAGAAGGAGACTTAGTCTTAGTATATACACTGAAACAACATGCATGGAAATTAGAAAAGCGAGGTTATTGACCTATGATCATTAACCGACTCTCGACAAGTGGAGCAGTACAATTAGCCAACCTAGAAGGAGACATAATGCCTAATTACATTAGTGGCTATAGAGTCAAGATTTATCAGGAACCTCTTACTCAGGATATTCTTAGAAGACTCACATTGGCAAAGAAGCATAAGGAGGAAAAGCAAAGAATACGTGCTGAAGCTCAGGTAGAAGCTATAGAACACATTAAGCGCATGAAGCTAAGAAGACAAGGACTAGGGAGAGAACATTATAACCATCTAGAAACAACACCGAGATACCCCATGGCAATGTGTCAAACAAAGTCCATCACTCATCCTAGCATAGTGGATAGGAGACCATTTATTACAGTCAATCTAGAGCACAACAACCCTTGCTATGAGCTCAGGGCTTTAATTGATTCAGGTGTTGCGACTAGTGTGATTAGATGGTACCACTATAAAGACTCGAGAATAGAAATGCGGCAAATTGAGGCATACGTCATAGGGCTAGGAGGCATGGAAACCCCTTGCATGGGTGAGGTGGACCTTCCTATCCTCATACACGATGTGACCATGAGAGCGAAGCTACTAGTGTGCCATGACGATGAACTGATAGAACCCCTAATCCTTGGCTAAGACTGGCTATATGATCACTCAGTGGACCTGAATCTTAGACAAGGATCCTTGCACACTGGAACCTTAGATCAACAGTGAGTGATACCGCTTGACTTCACTAACAACACTCCACTTGAGGTATGTAACCCTAGACCATATGAACAACATGCAAAGGAGGACCGCAAGATCTTTGGCCAGATAAGTCATGATACGTCTACCCCAACCCACATGGGTTTGGCAATAGACAATTGCCATTCAAGAGAATATCAATAGATTTTCCCCTGGTCTTCCTGAAAATTAGAAGGGGTCACCACCCAATCGATGGGACAAATGGAGACCATTGGCGGTCAGGTGGATTACATGAGTGATCAGGTGGACTGCATGAGCGAACAAATGGGCACAACACCCTACGGTGCCCATCCTTCCACACTTATTACAAACTGGCATATATTAATGATACAAAAGGCTGTACTTCCTAATGGGAAAATTTCGCAAGTGTTGGACCTCCCTTCTTTGAAAGTAGAGTGTCCATCGGACCTCTCAACCTCAACCACAAAGGAGTCACCCACAACAAAGGAACCCAAACTGGCAACCCTACCAGTCGATGCAAAGAAATCAGTAGTATGAGCATCTCAGAACAAGTGGCACAAGACAAATATGGGTTTCAAAAGGACAAAAAGCACCGATAGATCTCAACAATGCAGACAATGACAAGAAGAAGTTAAGGCAGAAGCAAAGTCAACATCTGACATCTCCTCGACCTTCTTCTACAAGTACGAATTGTCGACAGATTTGGATCACCAAGAAGTACCTTACAAATTGACCCACACCCACGCAGATATCGGTACCCAAACATTGTATTATAGCTCAACACTCAGGCCATGTAATATATACCCATCAGAAATCTCTTCGCCCATTGACCCCACAATATCTAAAATCATCTTTTGTCCCTTAGTAGAAACATACCACCCGCTCAACCACCCTTAGGATATGGATACCAAAATGTATCCAAGAGCCCTCTCATGACCAATTGTATAACATTAATCCCATCCTGAATAACCAACTCCCTTGTAATAATTCACTCACAACTGAACCTTGTATAAACTCAACCACACCAACCCAACATCACTTGTAATAACATGTCATCAAGCAATGTATTCTCTATCAAAAGCATGTAGGTGTCTAGAGACCTGCATTAGTTTTGTAAGAATCATTCCATAAACCACCTCACAACATTCAGCTACACGGGTTACACATTGGTTATGGAAAGGGATTGCGATCTCACTTTAATGGGATCATGATTAATTTCCATACTAATGTGCTAATCTTTTGTAGCAGATCTTCTCCACATTTGCATCCATCATCATGCATAGAGAAGGACCATCTGAAGCTGGCCCCAGTGTACCTGTGGTCAATTTTGGTGAATTATTGGTTGAACCACATCCTACATCACAACCACCTGAATTTCAAGGATTCCCTGGACCAATGTCGATTGATGAACCTCCTAGGGGATACACCAAAAAAGTTCACCATAATTCCCATTGGTTTCATGGTAGGACCTTTGGCAGACGTTGACTTCATTTTTAATGTCACGTTGACCTTTGACAGTATTAAGTGGGGCAAGTATGAGTTCTTCTCCAGAGAATTTGAAGCGCTCCAAAATACAGAAGATTTAAAGCATGTTTGGGCTAGAGGAGGTTTTATGGAATACTTCAGTGATCCACTTCCCAAACCGGATTTTTATAAATGCTACTACCTGGTGACCACACTTACAGCCTCCGAGAACAAGGACTTACCAGGTACTTTCATTTTGTTGTCCTTAGTAAATGACCCCCCTTTTAAGAAGTTCTATCTTTCAAAGGATTTGATTCGAGCTGCAATTAAGATCCATGGAACTCACATGCCCATAGAGCGAGAAAGGCTGATTCCAGAGCGGATGAAGCATGGTAATGTTATCAAATGGGAAGACATCTCGACCATCACACCTGAGCTTTCTAAGCCATTACATATCTATATGCAACACTTTGCATTCACGGATCAGGATCGATTCACTATGCCTCACAAGTGTATTTGGTTTGGCTTATATTTAGCATGTATTGGGCCCTAAACAATAGATCTTGCAAGTTGGATCATTGATCAGTTGTATCTAGCACAACAAAGATGGGAAAGAAAGAAAGTTATCCATGGATGTTGCGCTCTCACTTGGATTGTGTATAAGTGTTTGGCATATGACTTGCCTATAGAAGGTGCATTGAGTGAAGAATTGAAGGCATTCAGAGGAACCGCCAAGAAAGCGAGAAAATCTAGCAAGGGATGGGCAGTCAAATGCATGTGTGGATCCATCCCATGTTTGCAAGTCCCAGAGTCCCCTTCACCTCAACCCTCTCCAGAACAATCTCCTATGCAACCCCTTGCACATATACAACCCATTCGCATATGCCTGGCACGATCGATTATCACAGAAGGTATGACCAGCACTATTACCTCTCAAGCAATCACAGTCCAAGAACCCACAACTATAGCAACAAAAATTCCTAGCTCCATTGGTGTGGAAGCATTTACCTTTCCTATACCCAATTTGGAAGTAGAACCAACGAATACAACTTTTGATTTTGAAATGCATGACACTTTCTCAAGCAAATTTCAGTTTTCAGAAGGACAATTTCTCTCCAAGGAATATGAAAGACCAAGTTCCCTACCACACCTCCTAATCAACCACATGAGCAAGTAGTCTCTAGCTCTGAAGAAGAAGGGACAAAAACAGACAAAGAAGATGGAGATGATGAAGCCAGTCAGGCCATCCATGACTCTCAAGAGAATGTGCAGACTAATGAACAACAACAACACACTGACACCCAAGGTGACACAAGTACTTATGAAGACGAAACATTTGAAGTTGTTGCCTACACATTGGCCATCAAGAAGCTATATCGCACCATGCAAGCAGTTTGGGCGTGTAGAAAACTATCCGAAGAAGAAAGCCAAGCGCTTGTAGAACAGGAACTCGCCACAGGAGGCTTTGAAGAAGCTTACATCCAAGGTTTCAGAGAACTGGTCAAGTCAATAGGAACTAATGAAACCTTACACTATCTATAGAGGAAACCACTACCACAGTTCGACCCACAACAAATTTGCTTATTCTCAAAGCCCGGTCAATATATTCGTGTACCAATGGATGCCCACTCTTCACAACAGACCAGGGAAGCACGCCTTATTCCCGAAGGTTCTTTGGCAGAAGAAACGATCATCATTGACTCCCTGCCCCACACTTCTACTGTAAATACCACTACTATTGTCGAAGCATCCAACATACAGACTGCTCTTCTTTCACCTCCTGCCCCTCCAATTTCTCATGTACGCCCTACCTCTCCTAGACCATCCACATCTTTCGATAGTGCAATAGCAGAAGCCGTTGTTGCCTCAATTCCTCTCACCCTTTCCTCACCCACACAACCTAGCCTCCCTCCTAGGATTTCCACCCTTCCATCTAGTCCATTTCTCCATCCATCTATCCTTTCCTTCCCCATCCCTCCCAGACCTCTATTCCCATTTCCCCCTCCACTGACCTTCTCCCCTGTCTCACCTCCCCGACCCACTATATTTCCTCTCTCCCCTCTCCACCCAGCCATACAAGAAACACCATCTGTAAATTATTCGGCCACCTTTGTAAATCCTGTATTCACAACCACTCAAGCACCCACTATCACTCCACTCTTCATAGTTACTGCACTTGACACAACATCCACTGACATGGATATATCACCACCCACCGCACCACCACTCACCTCATCCATTTCACGACCACATTTAGGCACATCACATTTTTCCATAGTCACCACTGCATCCACTTTCCCATCCCTATTCCCCTTTCCCCTTGCATCAACACACGCACCCACAACATCTTCACTCACTCCACCGTTAATATTATCACCCACAATCGACACCGCATTCCATCAAATGTTCATGTGTATGACACAAGTGAGAGATGAATTCACATCTCTAGGCACCAGTTATTAGACATTGCAGTAGACAACAAACAACTTACAGTTGCAACTAAATTCATTAACCATTGAGAATGCCTCCCTTAACACACGCTACCAAGAGCTACGCCAGGCCTACCATACACTTGAACTAGAAAGTGAACAAAAGACAAAATATGTCATTACGGATATTGACAATTTGTTAAGGGCTCAATCCATTCACAATGTGATGCTCAATAGAAACATGGGACTACTGAGATGCCACCTAGCAGCAGCGAAAGAAGAGAATCAACGCTTGCACGAACAAAATAGAGAGAACCTTGAAGCTACTTTAGATCACCTAGACAAACCTCTGAGTCCTAATTGTTTTAAAGTCATCACCTCTGAATCTATGAAGATACTATTGGACGACCATGTCAGATTATTGGAAGGTTATGAATGTATGAACAAAGCATACCACAAGCTCAAGGAAGACCACAAACTGCTACAATTGCACGCACTTGTACAACAAGCACCATTAGCTCCTATGGCCACATCTCCTGGAATCATTGAAGAACTCAACGCTCTATGTGCCCAGGTATTGACTCTTCAAACACAAAATACAGCATACGACGAGCCTCCCAGGCCAGATTCCCCACCAGAACTCTTAACAGAGGAAGAAACTATATCTATCCCAGTGGAGGAAACCTATGATGAAGCTTATGAACCACAACTCATCCCAAGCGGACGTGTCATGGCTGAAGGCCAGACCACCTTTGAACTCCCTACTCTCGCATGGATGAAGACTGTAGAAGAACTTGGCCGGACCCACTCAACACGTGTGGAAGCTCAATTACATGCCATGGCTATGATCGAGGAACGTATTTTACAATCCCCTTATTTTGCTCACTTTGCCCCTCGCAGGTATATATCTGGGCATGAGTTGCAATATAAGCCATATTTCATGTTAATTGCAGAGTACCAACTGGTGATCGAAAAGGAGACACACAAGAAAACCTCACATGCAACTCAGTTTGAGCCTGATGACTTGCCATTGGAAGCGCAGAGAGGAGCAATCTTTCAACCAAGTTGGCACCATGATTTATTACATGAATATCCCAAAATAATGAGCACATGGGTCAAGGCACCACTCCATTTGAAGTATAACCCATGTTGGGGACCGATACTAACATGTATCTCTTGGAAGGCCTTTGCAATCAAAGTAAGAACAACAAGCAGTGCCAAGACTGGCTCAATTATTCATATTTCACTCCCGCCCATGGACCGCCCACTATAGGATATATGATGGCAACCATTCGCCACTGGCTCCCCTGCTTACGCCGCATGAACGATGTAGCTACCCATATGATGGTCAAAATATTTGACATGATGTAGATAGTCTTCAAGGTCTTCTGTCATGTGAAGGCACCTCATGTTAACACCCCGGGCTTTGAGCATGGTAATTAGGATCTAGCGTATGATATGAGCATGACACCATTGCTACGGGTGTGTTATGCTTAGCACTGTCGCATCAAATATTTGCTAGTGTGCTATAAAATGACATTTGAAGAAATGTTTACTACCGGTTTTTAGGAATACCATTATGAGGTGTTCATAAGCAGGCCCACACACCTACTCTAATTATTTGCTTGTGAACAACTAGTGTACTCCATGCACTACAGATTCCCGCCACCAAATGAAACTCAACCAATAGATTGGGAAAAACACGAAGTAGATCTTGCAAGAGGTATTCACATTTCAAAACACACCCTCGCTCAGGACCTCCTACAAAACTATCTCCAACAGACCCCACATCAAGGTTCTATCGAGGACGACAGAAGCAAGAGGGAGGTTGGCAGTAGCCAGAGGCACAGACAACGAGGAAGTATGTGAAGGCAGATCACAACGAAGTAGTGGGGAGCCAAGCAGATCATTTTTGCAAAGAAATATGTTCTATAATGTCTTTCAAAAACTCTCAACAGTGATTTTCATCACTCTTGTACCATATATAACATAAAACAATCACTTTTGTAATTAGTAGCTACATTTTGTGCAAGCCGAGGAGTCCTCAAGATTGAGGAGTTTATTTAGAACGAGCCTACCAATTTTGGCTATTTTTAAACTTCATTTAGACCTTCAAATAGCACCTAGAACCTATTTTTTAACTATGCCAGTCACTAGATGTGAAATCGGTCAAAACTAGTCTAAAAACTATAAAGAGAGCTAGAGAGCTTTTTGAGGTCAGCTAGTGTAGACTTGTATGAGTTAGTGTGAGCTTGAGCTTGTAATTGAGATCTTGAGAATAGAGTCTATTTTCCTACCTTCCATTGTGTCTTGCTTGTCTCATATGTGTGTGTGTGTGTGTGTATTTGTATGTGTGTGTGCATCTCTATGCTTCTCACCTTCACTCTCACTACATCTCACATTCACGATCTTGATATCACTCCTATCTCTTCTGCGGATCGACATTAAGGAGGTGGAGCTTCTTAACATGGTACTTACCATTGTGCTAGAGCAACAACATGTGAATTAAGGTTGGAAAACATTGAACTCCCTTGTTCAATACTAAGCTAGGCTATGTAGCTTTAGGTCTAGTTATTAGTGTTGTGATAGGAACAACTAAGTACAATGTCCATAAGAAACATCAAGTTCAAGGGTCAATAATATACTTCAACACCAAAACCTAAGGGAAAGAGCTTAAGAAAACAATCAAACAAAATAATTTACTCACATAATTCCAAGAGACAAGGATCAAATAAATCATATAGAGAAAGAACAAGTGAATAAGAATGAAGAAAAGCAAAGCATCTGGAAGTAAATTCTAAGGGAAAGTAGTGAATACTTCATGAACTTGTGATCTTGAAAATATCCTAGCAAGGTGGATCAACAAAGTTTGAGATCTTTTGAAGCTAGTGTCAATCGCATTGTCAAACCTTGGTCTAAGCTCATATAACATGGAGAGACCCACAAACAATTCGAGATTAGTGTACCTACCAAAACCAGAAGGATCATACAAGGCTCAATTGGAATACATTTGCACCAACTCATTAGTTTCTCACATCCATGATGATGTTCTCCAAAGATTAGTGGTTCAAATCAAAAACCCTAAAAAACATTTTGGGATTGATCATCTTGTGGTGAAATTTGAAGAGGGATCATATATAGATAACCAAAAAACCATGTATGTGGTAACCAACTTTCCAGACAACATTGATGACTTTGGAATAGTCCTTCTTGAGCTAGAAATAGGAGAACGTGAGGGAGAGGATGCTAACAAAGGACCTAGTAAAACTAGAGAAAAGTTGGTATTGATTGTAAGGATTATTGCGGTATCCAAAGTATCCCGCGAAAATGTGGGCATAGAACTATTTATGAATAAAGAAATGGAGGAAGCCTTTTGGAGGTTTCGATTGACAAGGACCTACACCAAGGATAAGTTTGTGGTATATGAGTTCAAGGACCTAGAAACCCTAGGAAAGTATTCAATTTGGATCATGATTCATATTGGTAATATAAGTTTTTTAATTTTAGTAAGCAAACACATGTGTGGAAAGAACTGACATCTCAAAGACCATCAAACCTAAATCCATCCCTCTTCCCATCACCTCATGTTAGACTCAAG
Organism: Ceratopteris richardii; assembly: GCA_020310875.1. Lineage (NCBI taxonomy): Eukaryota > Viridiplantae > Streptophyta > Polypodiopsida > Polypodiales > Pteridaceae > Ceratopteris > Ceratopteris richardii. The sequence goes on from CM035413.1 coordinate 3,571,505, forward strand.
ATATGACAGACAAGAGATGGTTGAACCACACCCTAAGAGGGAGGATTAGGAAGTAATCCTCAACCATGGATTTTGGGGCAAGTTGTTAGCCCATCATACTCCTAGCCAGTAGGTCATGAGTTCAATTCTCACAATTGGTATCAGAGCCTAGGTAGTAGGCTTGGGCAAGTGGATGGAAGGCGCGTGCATTGCTTTCAAAATTGAGCCAAACATAGATTATAGTGTATCTCCTAATCCATTGGTCGGATTTGGACGTCTAAGATATCATTGGAAAGCTCTCATAAAATGCTTTCCAATAAAAGATGCGTAGAATGGGTGAGAATCAGGTTCAAAAGCTATCCAATGGATCCAAGATACCTAGCATGGGTGAGAATTAGGTTCAAGATACTAAGGTTGAGAACAAGGGACTCAAGAGACCAAGGTTGCGAACAAGGAAAGTCCATTGGCAAGTGGGCAAGAAGAAGAAAGGAAAGGTTCTAGAGACCAAGGTTGAGAGCACGGGTTCAAGAGACCAAGGTTGAGAGCACGGGTTCAAGAGACCAAGGCTGAGAACAAGATGGTTCAAGAGACTGTGCAAGGTAGATGACATCATTTCAAAGGAAGATCAAGGATTGATCACTGAGCACAATGATTTTCCAAAGGAGAAGAGAGTGTTAGACTCAAGATATGATAGGTAGGAGATGGTTAAACCACACCCGAAGAGGGAGAATTAGGAAGGAATCCTCAACCATGGATTTTAGGGCAAGTGGTTAGCCCATCATACTCCTAGCCAGTAGGTCATGAGTTCCATTCTCACACCTCATACCTCAACATTTTTTTCTTCCATACCAAAAGACAGATTAATTTTTGTAGATCCTATGCTAGAGAACTTGGACATGATGCTCAAGGCATATGAGGTTTCTCTTCATGAAGGTTTGAACACAAATGACTTAGATAAGAGTTACTCGAGAGTTGTTTTAGAGATTGAAAGAACCAAAATATGTGTTAAAATGGTGGGAATAGCTCATACAATGTTCAAGGCTATTCAACTCTTCCATTGATCAAATTCAATGAGCTAGAGCTACATTTTCAAGGACTATTAGAATGATTAGAGAAATTAGTAGCTAAGCTAGAGACTTCAACACTAGAAAAATGCAATTTCATTCAAAGTGAGAGAGGAAGTGTCTACCAAAAAGAAGATTATGTTCCCGACTCAATAGAGTGTGGAGTACCTCCCTCCATCATCAATTACTCTCAAGCATTCTTGCAGAAAATACAAGAAGAAAAGCAGGCCAAAGAATAATAGAACTCCTCACCCATTCAAGACATAAATGAACTACATGATCAATTTCGCAAAGACATTCCATCGCAGTATGGAGATCAATTAGAACCTCAACTAGAGGAAGTTTGAGATTTTGAATCTAACTCCTTACAAGAATTATTGTAGCTCACATAACCATGAGAACCTAGATCACTCGAGCTAAGAACCCCTACAATATTAGTGAGAAAGGAAGATTCCATCATATCCAAGAACAAAGAGGTAGTGAAGAACACTAACGGACATTTTCATCTCACTTTAGAGGAGCTGCTAAATATTAAGCAAGAGCTATGGCAACATGTGGAAATTCAAGTTTTGGAATTTGATTCCACCCAATCAAAAGCATGATCTAAGAGAAAAGTAGCAAAAATCCCTATAGATAAGGTAGGATACATGAACAAAGGTGAAGCAAGAAATACCTATCTTCCCATAACCCACCAAGGTTACACCACTCACGCAATCTTAGATTCAAGTGTGGGTGTTGCCATTGGTACCACATCCTTACGGATATAGTGGTGCAAGCCGGCCTTGGTACCTACAAGAATGAAGCTTCCGATGGAAGATGGGCATATTGATCGACGAGTAGCAATCCTAGAAGGGATCATTCTCACCACTTGTGGTGTAGATTTTGAACTTACCTTTCTCATGTGTGATTTTGGAAAAACCAATGTATATGAGATGATTACTAGGAAGACCCTTATTATGCCATACATAGGAGACAATTTAAGTACTGAAAAGGAGGAATTGATCACTCTATTACATGAATATAGGGATCTACTTGCTAGGATGTATAAGAATTTAAAAAGAGTAGAACCAAAGATCTATTCTCATAGGATCCTCATGATCCTACATGTGAAATCCACAAAAGAGAGACCTTACATGTATAAAAATATTTATGCCACTAAGATAAAAGAAGAAATCAATAGATTGAAAGGAGCTAGATTCATCTATGAGGTTGAGCATATTGAGTGGGTATGCCCATCACCATGGGGTCCAAGATGAATGGTAAATTACATGTGTGTATTAACTTGAAGAAAGTTAATGCAACCAAAATTAGAGATAGTTATCCACTTCCTATCACTAAGCATTTGTTAGAACGGGTTGTTGGCAAGGATGGTTATATTTTCCATGAAGTATTTTTAGGCTACAATCAAGTAGGCATAGCCCCAAAGGATCAATGTAATGAGATTTTGCCATAGAATGGGGTATCTATGCTTTTCATGTGATGTCACTTGGGGTCACCAATAAAGGTTGATGTGTCATGTGTTTAAGGAATAATTGCAAAAGACGTTAGAAGTCTACTTCTATGATCTTTGTGCACATTCCCACATAAGAAAGGATCACATCACAAAACTCAAGCAGATATTTGACAAGTGTAGAGAGTATAGATTGTGCTTAAACGTAGAAAAATATGTGTTCATGGTGTGGCAAGGTAAGATTTTAGGTCATACATTTTCAAGGAATGATATATCCACAGATGACTAGAAGGTTAGAGCATTTGGAGAATTTCCTAGACCAAGTAAAAAAGTATGACATCCATTCTCCCCCTCCCCCATTGATGGCCACATCTAGAAACACTAGAGCAAAGAAAATTAAAACTTAGATGAAACAAAGAGAGTGGAAAAAGGTTAGAAGATAAATGGAGTAAAAAATAAAGACAAGAAGAAGAGGTAGAATACTTCCAGATAATCATGAAGATGAAAATAATATTCCTTAATCTTACAGTCCTAACTATGTTAGTATATCTTGGTAATGGTGTCTGAGCACACTTCGAGACACCATGGTAGTTGTGTGTCTTTGCCCTTTTTTTATCATTACGGCTATTTTAACGTCAAAAGAAGGGCTTTGTAAGAAAATCATATTTCCATATTCTCTCTCTATAATTAAAAATAAAACGTTTTAGCCCTTTTCATAAAAGGCTTCATTTTCGGATGTGGAGGGGTTTACTTCATGGTTACAAATTGGGTGAGTGAGCTATTATTAATTACTTGGTAGCATGAAAAAATGTTATTTTTATAAAAATACAAGGGAATTTTTTAAATTTCGACATCTAGAAATGACACTTATCTTGTATTGGTAAGCCCCTTTTGCCTGTATTGGCAATGACAAACTCCCATTGAGATGCCAATCACTATCTTTAGATTGACCTTCAACCTCGTGATGTTCCATATGAAGGCATCATGGAGGGAGTTCATTCTCGATGAATGGAAGGAATGCATTAATATTTTTTGGAGCACACAATGTAGATATTTGGCATGCTAGATCTATTTACTCTCTTGACCCTCGAACTGGTAGTCATGCATCTTTCTCTAGGCCTACCTCTCTTCTAAAGTTTCTTAGGGATGGTGGGAAAGGAATTCTAGGTCTTTATTAAAAACATTAAGCACCCCCAATCTTTGAAAGATCAATACTCTTGGGTTAAAATACTAGTTTTCTTTGCATGAGGAAGCTTTGCAACTCTCAAGGGGCCACAATTGAGGAACAAGAAGAGATGATAAGAACTCTGCAAAGAAGTTGAAACAAAGAAGAATGAAAGAAAGATGTCTCACATCTCGTGAGAGGAAAAGAAACCTACATAGCATAGAGTATCTTAACTCTGGTTCATGGGGATTGAAGAAAAAGTATTAAAGAAAGAAGGTGGATATGTAGAGTATTACTATGGTAATAGGCTCTTGGTTCCATGTATGTATATGACCCCTTTTTTTTTCTTAGTGCTTAGTATAGGATGGCCATGCAACTCTATAAGGAGAATGCCAATTGAAATGTCAACCCATGAAAGCAAATAAAATCTCTTGTTAGCTCAAACATTGCAAAAGAAATTTAAAGTTGTGTAGAGGAAAGTGGCGGATCAATTTATTCATAATAGCATATCACTTGATAATGTTGAGAGGGCAATGGATGATAGTGGTTATTTGGAAAGGCTACACATTCCTACAAAGGAGAATGAAATTTTCCCTCAAAGCTAAAGGAATCACTCCAAAAATCTTCCAACTGTCAATGAAGTTTGGAGGCTATGCAACGACTTAGTGACATGCTAAATGACTATGTTGGGTTGCCCTACCATATAAAAAAGGAACTCAATGATGATTGTGAGATCCTCAATGACACGAAGATGGAAAGGGTAGCTATAACTTTGATGAATAGAAGAATGGAAAACAAAGGATGACCCATTGTACTTTTTCGTACAAGCAAAGATGAATATATGGTGTCTTAGATGTGCTCATGTATATAATTATGGTCAATTTGTAGGAATTATTGGAAGGATATCCAGTCATATGGTTAATGCATGGTTAGCTCAGTCTGGTAGGTTTTAATAGAGGACTATGAAGTCTTAAATGAGTTAAATTCCTATTCTTGAAATTATTAATCAACAAATATGATAACAATGGACCATTTATATTGAGGAACATGGCACCTTTAAGGTTATCTTGCACTTGGCCCATGATTTGAAGACATTAAAATGCTTATACGATTGCAATAGATGATCCATGATGTTACCATGCCTCTTGCATGGATCGTACTAAAACTGTTAATTAGAGTTGGTGGACTAAGGTGGCTAATAGGCATTTTTGGATGGGAGCTTCCATGATATTTTTGTCATACCCTTGATAAATGTTTAGATATTTACGTTTCACACTTTGTGTCATGTCATAGAAAAGCTTATCAACCTCTACATTGGGTTTGTATAGAAGATAAAAAATAAATCTAAATATTGAAATGATATTGTGACATTTGAAAACATACAAGCATCTAGCTACATAGAGGACATGTTTGAATTGAGAGAGATCAGAAGCTATCAACCAATAAAAAATATCTCTTTATAAAATTTTCTATAGGTGGTGAGAAGACAAGGTGCTTCCTCTCTAAACAAAAAATAAAGTAACTACCAAGCATGCAACAATGCACATCATCAAGATAGAGTAAGACCAGTGCAAGGAACTACAAATGAAGTTAAAAACCATGAGATTGCATCAAGAAATGACAAGGTAAATGTTTGGCATTTGGTAGGTAGTATCTACAAGATGTGCAACAAGGAATCATGGTCAATTAAGAACATCAAAGCCTTTCAAGCCTTCCTTCAACAATTCAAAAACCAATTCAATGTATCTTGGACAAAGAACAACATAACACAATACATGGTACAATTTTTAAACATTATCTTTAAAAGCGATATCATTTGAAATAAAATATGGCTTGCATATGTTTATGCGTACATAGTCATTGTTGTTTATGGTAGCATATCATCTAGAATGATTTGCATCTCTTCATACAAAAATATGGTGATCCAAGCATTTGGAGCACTAAAGGTATGGAGATGTCTCACTATATGGCACACAATGCATACTTCAAGGATACCAAATATGGTGGGGGCAATCACAAACGGAATAACATTTGGGAACTCTTCTAGTGGTATTAAAGATGAATCATGAAAAATTTAATGCCAATAACACTAAAAATGCATCAAATATTGTACAAGCCATAAAGGAAGCTCAATCAAAAAGGGAGAAAAAAGTTGAAGCATTTAGAAACTCTAATGCTCTTGATGCATAAGAGAGATGGAGAAGCAAAAGAAAATTTGTTAATAAAAAAATGTTGAATGCATCATGACCAAAAGACACTTTTTATGGCACATTTCCATTTGTATTACAAATGTTTTGAGATACATCAGAATGATGCATTGAATACTTTTGTATTAAAAAGAAATTGGTTTTATTAAAGATCCTTTTTTTCAAAGCACATGATACCTTGTTCTCAATATTCTCCAAATCATCTATTGGGTACTATAATAAAAAATATTGCTCTGGCTTCTTCTTAAATCATGTTAAATAATTGTTTTTTTGTGCTTGTAGGTGCTTACCATTCTCTATTCCTAAAGCTAAAATAATCCCTAAATAAGCACTAAAATATGCTCTTCTCAAGCAACACAATGAAGAATGATAGCCAAAAAATATCTAGTACATAACATTTTTCTCCAAGATTGTCTTGTCGTAGCTACTAGAAATACAATATGCACCTTGATAGAGGGATAGTGTTTTGAAGAAGAAATTAGCCACAATACCCTCATTAGACAAGAATCTTTGCTTTTGTAGTTTCATTTAGGTAGTTTCTGAGAGCTACATCATGATCATAATATTATCTCTTTATGCCTTCCTTGAAATTCATCTCCTTTTATTTTTTTTTGTAAAAGAAAAAAAGCCACATATAACATCGATTTAGCATGATAATTATTCTTAAATCAAATAATAGAGAGCACCACATGCTCTTACTGCTAACCTCTCATCATAGAAAAAATATTTTCCTTCGTAAGGTCCACACTCTTACCTTTTGCATCCCCTTTCTGGTCCTTCAAAACATTCATTCTTCTATTTGCAAGCTTGTCATATCCAATCTCTCTTTGGAAACTCCAAAAGTATTGATTGATTGCTATTTCTCATGTTTCAGTATCTTTTATAACCTTATTGAACCATAGACTCGTGCCTTGCATCGGAATTATCTTCAAGGGCAATGGTTGCAATGGTTGCAAGTGTGTAATCTTCTTGGATGTTGGATACCCTTTGAATATCCATAAGCAAAAAATTATTACTTCTGTCTATCTCAAAATTTGGCAAAATTAGTAATGGCATGGAAGGATCAATCAAATGCATTTCCTCTGCATTATCTAGGACCTTCGGCACATCTTTATTCATATCCCTTAGGAAGATCATTGTGGACTCATGCTGCTCTTTAGTGGGAGAGAAGTCCTATTCTACTCCAACCTCTTTTGTATTCACTTGAGCATCTAAAGAATCATCAACTTTTTCCTCCCTAATTCATATATAAGATTGGCCTTTGAGTTTGGTACATATTTATACACAAAATGCAAGAATATTGTAAATCACATTTTAGGTGACACTAGCTTGTAGTTCTTTTCATGCAAAGGGAATCAAGACCACCTATAGGAGTCAACGAGAAGTGCACATTGCTTATATGCAATACTACTCTAGCCTTTGTCCTTTAAACAATCAACAAAGTGGACATTGTCAATGGAATTTGAAGTGAGTTGAGCGTGCATGACTTGTGCTATAAAGGTTTTGAACTCATCCCTATAATATTCTATAATCACTTCAAGTATATCCTTATAGGGAACTATATTGCTCTACTTCTTTACAATCTCATGAATTAGTTCTTGATGGAGAGTGTTAATCTTCAAAAGAACAAGTTATCCTTGATGTTGGAGCACACATATCAAGAACAACTCATAACCTCAGCCAATTTTGGAAAACTAATGCCAAATTATCAAGGCTTGAGTTAACTATGAGAAACTCAATACACAGAAACGTCTGCTACACTTAATTCACTCATTGACTGATCAAATGTGTAAAGCTTTCAATGAAACTTTATAAAATATGTCTCCTAAAGTTTATGCACCTTCTCCAAGTTAAACCTCTTCAAAAGCATCAGTAGATCTTGAGATTTTCTCCAAACACTCTACCTATGTCTGAAATTGTTCTTCTATGTAGTCGACTTTGTCACTTGCAAATTCTAGTGGATGGTTCTCCCAAACTTGATCCCATTTACTCAAATGATTTTAGCTACAAGTAACTTACCTTTCAACTTAAAGAATGAGTGCTTACCTGATCAAAAAATTACACTCTGGAGGGGGATGTGTACAAAACATTGACCACTGGGATTGCACCTGTTCCTGCCTTCAGTTCTTCACATTTACACATGTAAATGTTCCTACTTAAAATTTCCTCAACTTGATTACAATTAGAATCTCAAATCTTGATCATATATGCATTAAATATGGCCTTAGACATCTACAAAAGGATTTATGAAATGATCAATCACACAAGGAGAGATGGAGAAAAGATCAAGACTTAGATTTCAGAAGTTTTCTTCTATTCTCATGAAAACAAGTGATTGATGAATCTCATTCATTCATCACACATATTCTTCTTCTACTCATCTATACTTGTTCTATATCTCTTCTCTCAAATATGTCCTGAATCTATACTTGTATATATAAGCATATAGGTACAAACTCGTCACCATTACAAAGGTATAAGTGAACTAATTTCAAGCTTAATGTACATGTATATACAAGTCTTCATCTTCTGACCATGCATTAATCTTCAAGCCTCAAAATTTGATCTTTGCTTTATTCTTTGACTTCAAACCTTGTCCAAATCATCAATTTTTTATTGTCCTACACCAACAGGTCCCCCTCAATCATCAATTGTGACTTTCTCCATCTTTTTTATACCTGCCATGTCTTTGAACCTCTACAACTTAGGTCCATCCAAGCTTTTGGTTAACATGTCTACAATCTGATATTTTGTAGAAGTATGTATGACTTCAACTTCTTTATCAATCACCTTCTCTCTCAACAAATGGTATTGGATCTCAATATGTTTAGTCGTGGCATGAAATACAGGGTTAGCAGCTAGATACAATGAACTCATATTATCTCCATGAATAGTGGGTGTACTCTCAATGATGTCAAAACTCGTCATGAGAGTCTTCAACCATATAACCTCCTTTGCAGCTTCAACCATACCCCTAATAATCTGCTTCTATGGATGAAAAAGCAACTGTATGTTTCTTCTTAGATCACCAAGATATTAGTTTATCTCCCACATAACATAGATACCCATAGGTTGACCTCCTATCATCAGGATTACCTACCCAATCTGTATAGCTATATATCTTGATTTTTGTATCTGATGTGAGTCCATAATACAAAACTTCTTTGAGTGTACCATTAATGTATCTTAGCACCCTTTGTCCTGCAATCCAATGTTCTTTCCTACGACAATGCATGAATTGAGACAGCACTCCAACTGCATATGACAAATCAGGCCTAGTTAATGTAGCATAGATTAGACTACCAACCAAACTTTGATACAGCTTCATGTCCTTGAATTCTTCTCCTCCATATCTGCTCAATTTATGATTCACCTCCATTGGAGTAGGTGCTACCCTGCAATCTTCCATTTTAAACTTGATTAGCAAATTCTTCAAATACCTTTCTTGAGTCACCTATACTCCATGTTGAGTATATGAAATCTCCATTCCCAAGAAATATGGCAAGTCTCCCAAGTCATTGATCTTGGACTCTTTCTCCATCTACTTCTTAAGACTTTGTATGTCCTTCTCATCTATACCTGTAAGAATTATGGCATCAGCATATATGCAAATGTAACTGAACCCATCATCACTTGCTTTAAAAAGCAAGCTACTATCTGCCTTAGACACTTGGAAACCAAGCTCTTTCAAGAACTTCACAAGTCTGTAATTACATGCCGTTGGGGCCTACTTCAAACCATACATAGCTCTCTTGAGGTTACATACATACTCTGGATAACATTTATCCTTGAAACCTTTTGGTTGCTCCATGAAAACATCATCTGAAATGTAACCATTTAGAATCTAACTGACATAGCTTCCAACCTTCACATGCAACAATAGCTATGAGAGTCCTTATAGTTTTCATCTTTGCCACATGACTATAAGTCTCATCATAATCTATACCATATGTTTGAGCATACCCTTTCACGACAATTCTAGCTTTATACCTAGACGCACTTCCATCTGCATACCTCTTTGCCTTGTAGACCCATTTCCATCCAATGATTTTTTGATTATTTGGTTTAGGAACCAAATCCCATGTCTCATTTTCCATCAATGCATCATACTCCTCCTGCATAGCTTTCTCCCAATTTTCTTTACCTTTTTCCTCATCATATGTAGAAGGATCTTCTTCTACTTTCACCATGTAAGCCTAATCTTTAGTGGTAAAAAATGAAGTATCATAATTCTACCTTATGGTTTGATTTCTGTTCCTTGTTGACCTTCTAACTTTGTCCACTCTTTGAAGTCTCTGGTTGTTCATATTCTGGATTAAACTTTGGAATCTCTTCATTATCAATTTGAGCATCAACAATCTCTTCATCATCATGAATTTGAATCTTTGATTTCCCCTTTCTTTGGGTCATGCTTTCTTCATCACCTGCATGAACATTAATTGCACATGCATACCAAGTACCTTTCTCATCAAATCTAACATCCTTTGACACAAGGAATTGTTTTGTGGATGGACTCCACAGTCTATAACCCATCTGCTTATCATCATAACCAATGAACACATACTTTTTAGCTTTAGGTTCCAATTTATGCCTTAATTGAGATGGTACATATTCATAAGCCAAACATCCAAAAAATTTGTAATGATCTAAGGTAGGTCTCTTACCCCACCATGCCTCATATGGTTTCATACCATTCAAAGGCTTACATGGAGGTCTACTTCTGATCTAAAGCATAATTGTAGTAGGTATTGTTGTAAGATTGACTTTGAAAGCCTCTTCCTACATTTCTTCCAAAGAAACCTCTAGTACCTCTACCTCTGAAATTACCTCTCTGATTTCTACCACCTCTTCCTCTTGAGTTAAAGTTTTGATTATACTCTCCACCATTCTGATTATTATGCCAACATTCATGAGCTAAATGGTTAGTGTTACCACAAATCCTGCAAGCTTTGACACCATCTTTATTGCTTCTTTCTCTTCCTCTTCCTTTGCCACCTCCTCTTCCTCTTAGGAACTTAGCTTGAATTATAGTGCCTTCATCTTCATTCAATTTTTTCTTGCCTTTATTAATCTTCTTTTTATTCTTTGAATACATTTCTTGACTTATACTTTTATCAACATCACCTTTGACATCCTACTCAAAGGTTAGCATATGTCCTAGCAATTGATTCAAATCAGGAGTGAAATGGTCTAGTGATAATTCAATGGATAGCATGAATGGCTTCCACTTCTCATCTCCTCTCAAACCTGTGAGAGTTTGTCTTACAATTTTTTCCTCTTCAATGTCTTCATCAACTGCTCCTAATGCATCTGCAATATCCTTCATCCTTGCTACATAATCAGAAATGGATTGAGAAGCCTTCTTCTTGAATGTGGTGAACTCTGCCCATAAAGATGCCTTCCTTGACTTTGTAGTGTTTTGGAAATGCTCCTCCAAAGCATTCCATATGTCACTTGCACTTTCAAGTCCTCTAATGTGAGGTAGCAAGTAATCATTGACTCCCATGTAGATAATGCTCCTTGCTTGAGCATCCTTCTTCACCCATGTCTTCAAATATGAGAGCTCTTCCCTAGTTGGAACACTAGGATCCCTAAATTCTGGTTTTTCTTATTCACATGTGATGTATCCTATCAGATATTTGCTCATAAGATGAGCTTCCATTGTCATTGACCAAGCAGGATAGTTTTCTCTATCCAATTTCTCTATCTGAAGAAAATCTCCCATCCTTTCTTCACTTGTGCAATATATTCTTCAAGCTTTGTGAATAATGAATGTACCTTTAATTCAAATGTAGTTCCTTTTGATCCTTTTGATAGCTTTTAGGCCTCCTTCTCTAGCTTTCTCTAACTTCAGACTTTCACCTTTTGAATCTTCAAAGATTAATTTTTGTATATCTGTAATAGCCAAGGTCCTCCTTTCTTCAAATCTGATGACTCCTACTCTGCTACCACCAATGGAGAGTGTTAATCTCAAAAATAACAAGTTATGCTTGATGTTAGAGCACATCCATATCAAGAACAACTCATAACCTCAACCAATTTTGGAAAACTAATGCCAAATTATCAAGGCTTGAGTTAACTATGAAAAACTCATTACACAAAAAAGTCTGTTCAACGTAATTCACTCATTGACTAATCAAATGTGTGAAGTTTTCAATAAGACTTTATACAAGGTGTTTGCTAAAGTTTTCACACCTTCTCCAAGTTAAAAGAATGAGTAGAACTTGAGATTTTTTCCAAACAATCTACCTATGTCTCAAAATGTTCTTCTATGTAGTCGACTTTGACACTTGCAACTTCTAATGCATGGTTCTCCCAAAGTAGACCATGTTTATTCAAATGCTTTTGGCTACAAGTAGCTTACCTTCCAACTTAAAGAATGAGTGCTTAGTTTCTCAAAATGTTACACTGTGGAGGGGGATCTGATCATAACATTGACCACCGTGATTGCACCTATTCCTGCCTTCAATTCTTCACATTTACACATGTAAATGTTCCTACTTAAAATTCTCTCAATTTGATTACAATTAGACTCTTAAATCTTGACCATAGATGCATTAAATATGGATTTATGAATTAGACATCTACAAAAGGATTTATGAAATGATCAATCACACAAGGAGAGATGGAGAAAAGATCAAGACTCGGATTTTAGAAGTTTTCTTCTATTCTCATGAAAACAACTAATTGATGAATCTCATTCATTCATCACACATATTCTTCTTCTACTCATCTATACTTGTTCTATATCTCTTCTCTCAAATATGTCCCCACTCTATACATGTATTTATAGGCATATATGTACAAACACGTCACCATTACAAAGGTATAAGTGAACTAATTTCAAGCTTAATGTACATGTATATACAAGTCTTCAACTTCTGACCATGCACTCATCTTCAAGCCTTGGAATTTGATCTTTGCTTTATTCTTTGACTTCAAACCTTGTCCAAATCATCAATTGTTGATTGTCCTGCACCAACAATCATAAGGCTCCATCTTAAGAAACGAAGTTTGAGAGTGCCTCTTCAGTCCTGAGGTACATTGAATCCATGTTTTTCTTTTTGTTTGCTAGTTTCTTATGGAGTGGCTTTTGCTTCTAGGTCTCCTCTAGTAAATTAACTTCTCTTTTATTAGATTCCCATTTGATCTTTTGTTTTGATAGGCATAATAACCACAAGGATGCAGTGGAAGATGTTCCTTGATATATTGTGCCTTATTAAGTTTCCATTCTAGCACAATGGAAGTATCATTGTGATGAAGATTCACCTCATATATGTCAAACCATAGAGATGTGAGGATGGTATGAAGACCGTGAGTGATCAGGGTGCACGTGCATGAGTGAGAAGCACAATGACATATGCACATATACACACACACACACACAAGGTAAAACAAAGAGAGAGCAATGGAACCTTCTATTGCCATAGAATGCTTTTAAATCTTATCCAACCATTTAAAAATACATTTTTCACATCAAGTTGGAGGATTCTCCAATTCCTTGCAGCAGCTACACTTATCAATTTCTTGATTGTAGTCATCTTTGCAACTGGTACGAATGTTTCCTCATAGTCTATACCATGAGTTTGTGAGCATCCTTTATCAACTAATCTTGCCTTGTACCTACAAACTGGTCCATCTGAGTTTCTTTTAACTTTATATACCCATCTGCAACCAATTACCTTTTGATTCAGTGACATTGTAACCAAATCCCAAGTGTCCATCTCCTTCAATGCATCTAATTCTTCCTTCATGGCCTTTTCCCAATTAGGGTTTCCCTTTGCCTCTTCATAAGTTGAGGGTTCCTCTGAAATAGAGTCTTTTGCCAAGTAGATTGAATGCTTCATAACAAATGTGGAATTATATCCATACCTTTCTAGTTGTTTCTTCTCTCTTGCTGATCTTCTAGGTGCTTGTTTGGAGAATTCTCCAACCTCTTACTTCCATAGCTTGTAATCCTTTTCTCATTCATCTTGGTCATCATCTGTATCACTTCTTGGATCCTGGACATGTGTATCATGCTTGCTGCCTAATTGATGAGAGTCAAAATCAAGATCATATGGTAGTGTTACCTTTTGTTTTTCTTCATCATACCAATACCTGTGTTCTTCAAACACAACATTTCTACTTGTACTCAATTGCTTGGTTGAAGGATTGAAGAACCTGTAACCCATCTGAGTTGAATCATATCCAATAAACACTGACTTTGTTGCCCTTTCATGTAGCTTACCTCTTATGTGTGATGGTACATGAACATAAGCTAAACAACCAAAAAACTTGCAATGTCCAAGACTAGGTTTTCTTCCATGCCATGCTTCATAAGGAGTCATACCTTGAAGTGATTTGGATGGTAGTCTATTGACAAGGTACACAATAGTTGAAATAGCTTCTGCCCATAGATAATGTGGAAACTTCTTCTCTTCAAGCATTGTTCTAGCTGATCCAACCAATGACTTGTTTCTCCTCTCTGCAATTCCATTTAGTTGAGGAGAGTACCTAGTAGTCACTTCCCTTTTGATACCTTTTTCCTACAGGAACTCATCAAAATCTCTAGAGAAGTATTCTCCCCCTCCATCAGATCTGAGCTTCTTTAGTGATCTACCTGTATGATTCTCCACATGTGCAAGATACTTCTTGAAGCAATCAAACACTTCATTCTTACTCTTGATAAAGTATAGAATAGTCCATCTACTATGGTCGTCAATAAATGAAACATAATACCTTGATCCTACAAATGAAGGTTCTCGACTTGGCCCCCATACATCTGTATGTACTAAGTCCAATAAGTTTTTGTGGATGTAGCCTTTGTGATTGAATGGTTGTCTTTGTGCCTTCCCAATCTAACATGCATCACACCTGTTCATCATGTGTTGCTTTGATATGTTTGGCAGTCCTAGAACACTTTGATCCGTGCATATATCCTTCAAAGTTCTTTCATTTACATGAGCAAGTCTCTTATGCCACATTTCAAGCTCACTTATGGTTGAGACCCAAAGTTGAATAGAGCTTTGTTCCTAGTTTCTCCTACTTCAAAAGTAAAGAGCCTACCATGCTTCTCACCTTGGGCTATCTTTTTGAAGCCTTGACATGGATCTTCCACAAAAGCTCCATGTTGGGTGAACCTAACTTGCAAGCCTTTTTCAACTATTTGGCCTACACTTATTAGGTTTTTAGTGATAGTGGGTACATAGAGAACCTTACTCAGAATGTTTGTCCTGCCATTGGAAGCTTTGACATTACTAATCTTTTCCACATTGTGCTTTGTGTCATCCCCTGTTTGCTGTTCATGTTTATGCTTTGGACTTTCCAAATCAGATAGAAGAGCAATGTTGCTTGCAACATGATTCAAACATCCTAAATCTATGTAGAACAAATGATCATCTTCTTTACCTTATTTGTGGCTTAGATTCATAAGAAGCAATGAGTCTTCATGTGGTTGATGTTCTGAATAATTGTTGTAGTCCCTTCTATTATAGCTTCTATTGTTATTGTTGAAGTTGTGTCCACCTCTACCTCTATTCGTGCCATATCCACCTCTTTCACTTCCTTTCTCAGTCTTTCCATTGAACCAACCATTCTGAGTGTTGTGGTTGGTCTTATCTCATATGGCACAAGGTTTAACATTCTGACCTTTGGTTTTGTCTTGCTTTGGTCCTTTCTTCTTCCCTTTCCACTTGCTCTAGCTTGCAAAGTTGGCTTGGGAGGTCTCTTCTTCATCTTCTTCCTTCTTCTTGCCTTTCTGCTTCTTATCCTTCTTATCTGCATATAGAGCACTAGTTGAACTACCATGATAAGAGTTACCTTCATTTATGCTATTGTTGGCTTCTTGATTGAAGAGTTGTCCAAGAAAGATGTTGAAGTATGGAATTTGCACATCAATGATGAGATCATAAGCCATCGTGAAGGATTTCCATTGCTTATCACTTCGAATGTTGTTGATAATTTGCCTCATGATGACCTCTTCTTTAATCAGCTCTCCAACGGATGCTAACTGATCTGGAACCTCCTTGACCTTGGTAACAAACTCTGTGATGGTTTGTTTAGGTGTCTTCTTCATTTGGTTGAACTTGTTCCAAAGATGATTCTTTCTTGCTTTGGTACTAGCAGAAAAGAAAGTCTCGAGGGCATCCCAAGTCCCTTGAGATGTCTTGCATCCTCTAATATGTGGTAATAGAAAGTCAGAGATAGAGTTTAGTATGTACGACCTTGCTTGAGCATCCCTTGCGCACCAAAGTGTGAGCTTATCTATCTCATCTTATGTAGGTCCTCCTTTGGATCTTAGAATAGGCATAACTTCATCACCTGCTACAATTCCACAAAGATTTCTACCTTGCAAATAGGCCTCCATCATGATTTCCCAAGCCGCGTAGTTGTGTCGATCAAGCTTCTTGATCATTGGGGGAAAGCCGTCATGAAGTTTGGTCTAGCCATGAAGGTAGAAAAATGAGTTTCAAAGCGACGAAGTTTGGTCTAGCCAACCGGCACAAGACCAGCCCTTGAGCTCATGGAAACTCAAAATAGACCTTATAGGCATGCTATAAGTGCAAAAAAATGCACTATGTACTTTGGAGCATCAAAGAGAATGAGTCGATACAAAACAGATAGGTTCACGAGTCGACTAGCTCAAAAGACTTACTATCTATGGAAGAGACAATGAACTTCAAATGCCCATAGCGACCAGCATGATTACAATTATAAACAATCCTTTAATGGGAGTGATACACATAGGGTTGAGTGTATAGAATGCACAAAATTATAAGGAATAAGCAAAATATGCCATAGGAATGAATGAGATATTCACCGGTGGTACTTCCTATTTTTCAAGAATATGTAGAGATTGATCCCGAGACAAAAAAACTCAGATTTCTCCCAATCTAATGAACCAAATGCTATACACATTTATAGGCATAATTTCTACACTTATACCTTTCCAATGATCCATCTTGCACTCAATTTGAAGCTCTGCAGAGAGAGCAGCAGCCTCTGCAAGATTATTGTTGGCGAAGAAGATGATGCAGAGAATTGAAGGAACAAGACAATGATGGTCACAAGTGTATGTATATTGCTTCCATGTATTGTATAAGTGATTTCAAGTATTTATATAGACTCTAGAAGTGCTCCACAACTTCTACAAGTGAATTTTGAATTCAAATGAAGGTGGGAATGGTTGTTGGAGGGAATCAATTCACTTTCCTACAATCTAGGAAAAGTGAAGATCTAGTTTGATCTTCTTTTAGGTGATTGATTGATTGATTGAATGCAACTTCAACCACCACAAAAAATCTCTCAAAAAATACAATAAATGAGCATAAGAAAAAGGACTCTCCAACGGATATTCTTTCGATGTGATAGCCTTTGATGTAGATCAAATCCACCTCAAGCATAATGTAAGCTTGATGTTCCAACACATATTCATAACGAATCCTTCCATCCTTTCATACTGGCTTCTTTCCAAATTTTTGTACTCTCAAAAATAGGTAAAAAATAAAAGGACCATGCAAAATTTAGAATTTTGAGTGTGTGTGTGTACATATTCACATTTTTCAAGAGATCAATCCACGACCTTTCCAAATGGTCTTTGTTGCTCGACAATTACTATGAGAGAGAGAGAGAGGAAGATAGACAGAGAACTCACCAACACACACAAAATAGAGATGATCCATTTAGCAAAGGGTATGAAACGTGTAGCTCTAGGTGTAGAGAACTCCCAAAAGAGTGTCGCAAATATCAAAATTGGTGATTCTATAATAGTGATTCTGATAGAGTCCACATGCACACACAAAATAACAATAGCCAAGGGTAAGAGACCTACAATTCTAGCTCCAACAAACCACCAAAAGATTGTAGCAGATTTTGAAATTGGGGATTATGTGATACTGACAAAGAGCAAGCTCACATCACACAAAACAAGTATTGTGGAGGGCAAGACCTTTGGAATTCCAAGCTCAAAAACTTTTTGAAAGTCTATCGAAAATATTCAAATAGAGTAGTATATAATGGAATCAAGTTTGGGTGACAAAACGAAGCATTTTGGAGGTAAGAGAAGTCGATCATTGATTTTGGTTTAAAGCATTAGATGACAATTTATTAAAACCTGCATTCTCATAGATATTGAAATTGGGGATTCTATAAAGTGATAGAAAGAGACGCAAGAAGAACACAGAAAACAAATATAGCAAATTCTAGCTTCATTGAATCACCAAAATTCTTTAATAGATATCCAAATAGAGCACTCTTTAATGGACGCAAGTTTGGGTGAGGAAATCAAGGATTTTGTAATTGTGACAAATAGAGAACTCTAAAGTGCGCACAAAACAAATATAGTTGAGATGTTTTGCAATTTAGGGTTCACCAAATTGCTAAAGTGCATAGCAGAGATCCAAATGGTACAACCTATAATGGAAGCAAGTTCAGATGACAAAATAAAGCATTTTGAAGGTAAGAGAGGTTCATCATCTACTTTGCTTTAATGAAAGTAGAATAAGGATTTGCAAATCACTTTGAAGAGTATCCCAAATAAATTTCTTCTTTGAGCACCTTCCCTTCATGATAAGTTTGAGTGCTCTTTGATGTGGATAGTTGTTAATATATTTTGATAGTGATGTGTGTGAACACACTAGGACTATCGGGAACGTTTTTCCCTCTTTCGGAGGTTTTTTCCCCTAGCTTGTATATACGCCTATAACCCTAACAGATCACTTATCTTTGTACATTCACTTGGTAATATATTCAATATTGATTGTTGTGCTCCAAGCTTCTTCTTCCTCCTTGTGTTATTTGTGCCGCCATAGACCTCAAAATCCAACAATGGGTATCAAAGCACGTTGCCACTTGATCTATGGCATCTTTGACACCCCTCCAATCAGATCTTCAAAATCACATGAAATTTGGTGAGCATACTTAGAATGATTAGAAGTTCAAAACCTCTTTGCTTTGTGGTGTCAAAATTTTTATTTGAGCTCATTTTGGCCTCCAAATACACTATCGTAGTGCCTATGCAAGTAATTTTGTCAATACGTGCCCCACACACACACACACATACATACATACATACATACATACACACACACACACACACACACACATATATATATATATATATATATATATATAGGTTTCGATTCACCATTTCAAGCAGCTAAAAGTTCGCTATGATTATAACAGAGATTGATACGGTAGCTTTGTAGCTCAATGATGAGTAGCACCTCCTTTAATGTCAATCCGGGAAGACGTGAGGATGGTATGATGACCTCGAGCAAGTGGCGGCACCAGTGCGTGAGTGAGAAGCACACAAACATGCACACACATACACACACACGTGCACACACAGTAAGACAAAGAGTGAGTAGCAATGGAGTTCTTAGATTACTTTCAAGAGTTCTTACAAGTTCATTTCAATTACAATCTGACCTCAAAAATGAGCTCTCTAGCTCCTTTTATAGTTTTTGACTAGCTTTGACCCTGTTCAGACCTAGTGTTCGGCCTAGTTAAAAATTAGGTTCCAGGGCCAATTTGAGGGCTTAAACGGGGTCTAAAAAATATGAAAATTGGCAGGTAGATACTTCTAAAGCTCCTCAAGCTCAAGGACTCCTTGGCTTGCACAAAATGGAGCTACAAAAATATGAAATGATATTTACAATGGTTTTTAGTGATGAAAATCACTATTTGTGTAGGGTTTTCTCTATTGATTTGTCATACACCTCTTTGAGCTCCCTACTTGCTCTTTCTTCTTGTGTGCTCAACTCCTTGATGTCTTGAAAAATTAGATGGCCTACTTGCCAGATCTTCTTTGACCGCCATGTCTGCTTGTGCTGTCCCTTCGCTCTGACTCTCTTCGTCTTGTGGCTCCTTCGGTTCCCTGACTGCTGCCAACACCCCCCCCCCCCCCACTCTCGCGTCTGTCGCCCCTGACAGACCCTTGTCTAGAGGATTTTTGAACATAATGTTGGACGACATCGGAGGCTAGGTGGTGTTCTTCAAGTCGCAAGCCACGTGCTAGATCTGTGAGCAATTCATCCCAATTCACAGGTCCGGGAACATCTGGATGAGGCACCCTCAATTGTTCTAAGTAAATAGTTCTCTGCACAGCAAATAATTGGAGGAGATGTGATGGTCTGGGTATAAAGATTTCAGAGTGATATTCCTAGAATCCTGTGATGAACATCTCCTCAAATGTCTGTTTAAAGCAGGCTGGGAGGTATTTGATTCTGGTGTGCCAAGCATATATTACTTCAATTGATGGGGTGGTACTCATATCGTACACCAGATCCTGGTTTCCTGTCACGAAGCCTGCTCCTGAGAAGTGAGGGTCCTTAATGTTCTTAAATGTCCTGAAAGTGATCAGCATTAATTCAAATATTTTCATACACATCTGGGCCATCACGTCAGGATTATTGCGTAGCCGAATACTCAAGTGACGGATTGTAGAAATCATGTAGTTCACCGTGGGGGGTCCTCGTGGAGGTGCTAGATAGATGTAATTTAACCATTTTGCGCAGGCTTTGATGTCTCTGACGGCAATAATGAATTCAGGCCAGGTGCGTCTTCGAAGAACTGGAATGTAACAAGGATTATATTTAATAAACAACGGCATGTTATTCCAGGTTCGAACCATTTCAGGATATGTTTCCAAAAGCCTGATCCTCCAGGTGGGTTGATGGATGGACCCACGCTTAGCACTTTCCGGTATATCATCTGGACCAAATTGTGTAGCGAATGTGGGAGGCTTGCCGCATCATCGTTGAATCTCAGCGTTGTAATCGGCCAACAGTATGCAGTATGGCACATATTGGTCATTATTGGTACCGATCCATCTATGATGAGACATGCTTCTGAAATATTCTGACTTTATGATAGTTTCTTCTAGGTTCGCTAGTGATTGTATCTGAATGGCCACCCGTTCTTCGTGTGTGTTCGCTGTCTTTTCCAGTGTCTGAAGCCACTCGGGTGCTTCCACTTCCAAGGTGTCTAGTCCCTCTGAGGTTTGTTGCCCGCCTGGCATCGGCATAGGAACATAAGGTTCTTCGTACGACTCATCTACCTCAATAGGGACCAACTCTTCTGGCGCTGGTTCTACTACCAGAGAGGGTTGCCTCTCGTATGTCAGTAACCTCTTTTGTAATGTTGTTACCTGCTCCGTTAAGGCCTTTACTTCGTCTGAGGTAGAGGTTGACGGGACACTCTTCGGTTGTTCTTCCTGTTCCTTAAGTCTGCTCTGTAGTGTGTCACGTTCTCTTTCCAAGTCATCATGGGCTTCTAGAAGATCTGCATAGCTTTCCAAAATGGTTTTCATCGTCTCCGTGGGAACTGCTTTGAACTGATCTGGATCTATCTTGTGGGGAGAGCCTTCCATTGCCGCTTCCAGATTCTCTTCATTTTGTTTTTGCAGTCTCTTGTTCTCTTCCAGTGCTGTGGCCATATGTTTCCTGAGTAGCGCCAAGTTACGTCTGACTCGTAGGTTATCGGCCTGGTATACTTCGAGCAAGGCTTCTAATTGTTTGACGCCTGATTCTTTCGATGGTTGGGGTGCCTCTAGTAGTGTTTGGTGAGCCTGCTCAAGCGTTGTATATCGTTGATTTACCTCTGCATTTTCTTCTTCAAGAATTTTATATTGCCTTTGTAAGTTCTGGTGATGTGTTGTTAGTTGTTGATATCGGCCGTCCAGAGCTCTGTACTCATTCTGAAGCTGATATACACATTGATTTAATGCTAGAAATATACTATTTACATTAAATGATGCAGGGAGGGGTGAAGATGCAGGGGGAATGGGGGCGGGAAAGGGAATTGTGAATGATGTGGATGCAAGTGGAGATGTGGGTGGAGGGGGTATGGGAGATGAAGGTGGCATGGGGGGAGGGAGCGGTGCAGTGGCGGGAGATGTTTCCATGGTGTCAAATGTTTGAGTGACCGTGTAGATGGGTATCGTGGGTGGAGTGGATGTGACGTTAGTGAAAAGAGTGGTGAAAGTGGGCATGGTGACTCCCCCGAATTGGATTCCCGGGGAGAGTGGAATTCCCATGACAATTGTGGTGGTAGTGGACGAGGTGGTGATAGTGTCATGTGGTGGAGTGAGTTGTGTGGTGAGGGGTGGGGATGGTGGTGACAGTGGTGCTTCCTGATGTTCGTCTGCTTGCGTTGTATCTCCTGGTGCTGATACGTTGATATGAATTTGTTTCCCGGACCTCATGGGACGGGCGGGAACTCTTTTCTCAAATCGGTGAATGTAGGTCATTGCCTCATGAATGGCCTCATCCAATCCTACTGCATCGGCGTGTAGGTTTATGGACTCGATGAACATGTCATCCACGCCTTCCTCTGCCAGCAATTGGTTCATGAGTTTCTTGCCTGCTTCCAGTGACATTTTATGTTGTTCTTGAACTAGCTGCATGGTTCGATATAGTCTTTTTATTTGAGCCGAATATGCGGGGGCACTTGCCAGCTCTGAAAATTCATCATACTCTTGTTCTTCATAGGCTTCTTCCTCTTGTTCATCTACTTCGACTTCTACCACTTCTGGTCGGGTGGGGGCTGATGTTGTTGTATGGGGTTGTGGTTCCTGAGCTTGCTCTGTTTCCGTCTCAAGATTAGAGTCGTAGATTAGTCTAGCCACTTCTTCATCAGTGAGATCATTGAGGGTAAAGCCCTGTGGGAATTCCAAATCTGATGGGATGGGTGGAAACACCAGGTTGGGTCCCTCTGTACTTGGTCTTGGTAGCCGGATGGTGAATGGCCTAATGCGTCGTGTCTGGGGAGGGGTAATTTCTGGTGTAGTGGTGGCTCCCCTTGGTTGAGCGCAGGGTAATTGGACTCCCCCTCTCATCTTCTTTGATGGGGGACCTGCCGCTGATAGCCTTCTCTGGAATTCCTGGGCCCGGGGCCATATTAGTGCCCGCTGAATAGGTACGTCATAGGCAAGACATCGGTAGATTATCTTGGTTAGAGCACAGCATCCGTGAAGCACATTTTTTTGCTTCTTGTTCCACCTTTGATGGGCTAGGTGAATCTGATCTATGATCCAATGTGGTACGTTGATGGGAAGGCTTTCTGTCTCTGCCAAATACAAGCTAAACCATATTTTCTTTGGTGGCATGGTGAATCTTTCTTGGGCGGGGAAAGCAAAATGCTGCATGACGGTCCGTAGGTGAAGAGCGATGGTCGGTGTCATCGCTACCATATCCTTCAGCTTATTGAGGTCTTTATGTTTCATTCTGCCTGGAACCATTGTTTCCTTTTCAGTGGGGATGTGCATGCCATACATGCCCAATGCTTCTCGTACCAGATTGAGGGTCAGCTTGAATCTTTTAAGTTCATGACCCGGCAACAATGAGGGTAACACAAAGGTGCTGTCGCCTCCCTTGGCCCTGCTCGGAGTGATGGTACTGATAAAATAAGAACAACGCAAGAAATCCGGCTTTGGTAAGTGGGCCCTGAAATAACTGTCCAAGCCAGCTTTGGTCCATACTGAACGCATGACCTCGGCATTCTGATAGCTCTCAAATTCACGCATGAAAAAATGGTAGCGTCCCCATTTACCATTAAACTCCAATTCAGCCTCCCAAAAATAGGTTCCATCACCCAATGGTCCAGCAACATCACTGAACCAATGAGCGTGTTTGCCCACCTGAGAGGTGTGTCCCTCGGGAGGATCCTGAATTGGGAGGACATGCACGGCTTGAAGTTCTTGCGGTCTTTCGGTGAGATGTGGTTCGAGTAGGAGTGTTTCTATGTCCACAATCTGTGCACTGGATCCGGCTTGAGAACTGGCACCTCCGGCTTCTGCCATGGCACTGCTTGCTTGTGGGTTCTGTGAGAATATAGAACCATGTGTTAACATTGTAATGGACAGAATAAACCCATTGTTGTCCCCGTTACAACATTAACATGAGGTAGATGATGAGTCAGTGGTTAGTAGGTGCACGATGACAGTGTGTGTAGTTAATGCCTGGTTAGTCCTAGGAGCTAGATGGAAAGGTGAGTTGTCTGACTGATGCAGTTAGTAAGTGGAGATGAATTCACAGATTAGGGTCGGGGGGTTTATTACAAGTCTTAGGTTGCCAAACACCATGAATGGCTTTTGGTCTTGGTTTTGTGGAGCTTCGGGAGGGTTGCATGAGTAATTCTACTCGGAGTTGTTGTGTCCTCGGGACCCATTTATGAGTAAGTCTGTGCGTGCTTCTAGGTGGCAGTGTGCTCGAGTGTATCAGACAAGAGTGGGTAGCGACTGCTTGACCGAGTGAACCCTGTCGTGTATGATGTGAGTTGTGTGGGGTTAATTGAGCCCGCAAGCAAGCCTTAGGCACCCAAATTTGTCTTGATTGTGGGTCAGCCTTCATCGACTTCTTGGGTACCCAAATAGATTTTATTTTCTCAACTCAGGTTTTAGGAGTCCTCTTATTAGCATCAAGTCGTTGATTACTAATAGGAGGTTGAGGCCGTTGTTGCAGCTTAGTTACGGCCGGCAGCTCGTCTTTTCACACCCACATTTGTTTCATCGGTTGAGTTGTTCTGCTTCACGCGTTCTTTTGGTCTTTCACCTGGAGAGTCTTCAGTGATTGATCTGCCCTTAGGTGCTGCCTCCTTCTGGCCTTTGGAAAAGAAGGGAGTTCCATTGTGGTTCTGACTCCTTTTTTGAGATCTTCATTCTTCTGCATCACATAGCCTTGGACAAGAACAGCATGGTCAACTTCATGTGTACCCCTGGAGGGACCAGGAGTCCGTGTCTTTTCTAGTTCCTTGAGTGCTCCATTATTTAACTCAATTGTAATTCTAGTCTGATTCACCCATACCTGAAGAAGTCCACTTCTTAGGTTTAAGTTGACTGCTTGGTCATAGATCCAGTCTTGACCCAAGACAAGGGGTTCCGTGAGGTCCTCATCTTGACATACTAGTACTTTAACTGTCATTGCCTCTTCATGAATATATAGGGGAAGTTCCACCTCGCCCATGCAAGGGGTTTCCACACCTCCCAATCCTATGAGATATGCTTCCACAGGATTGACAGTTAATTGCAACTCTTGACAGTAAGACAATTTAACAGCACTAGTGGCTGCACCTGAGTCGATCAAGGCTCTTACAGTCCTTGCACTCTTTCCTTGTCCTATATCTAAGGTTATGAAAGGACGTCGGTCAGTTATTCTATGTGAGCTAACACCTGAAACTTCACACATAGCCACGTCATATCCTTGATCTGCATATGCGTCTTGCCAAGGATGCTCTCTACCTTGTCTTCTTAATTTCATTCTTCGTATGCGCTCTAGGGCTTCTGCTTGAGCTTCTTCTTGAATTCGCCTTTCTTCCTCTTTGCGTTTCTTAGGAGTGTTGAGTCGACTTAGCATTTCCTCTGTGAGAGGTTCCTGATACAACTTAACTCTGCATCCGCTAATATAGTTTGGGAGAACATCGCCTTCTAAAGTGGCTAGTTGCACTGCGCCACTTGTTGAGATCCTATTGATGATCATAGGTCCGTAGCCTCTCTTTTCTAGCTTCCTTGCATGTTGTTTCAAGGTGTAGACTAAAACTAGATCTCCTGCTTTCAAGCCCTTATCCTTCACATGGGCATCAAAGTATGCCTTCTGTCGTTTCTTTGCCGCATATATCCCTGCAGCTGCTCTCAGTCTTGTTTCTCCTAATCGTTCAAGGTCAAAAAGTCTAGAGGAGAGTTCATGACCCGTCCACTCGTGCTCTTGTGCTACCTTCAATGTAGGTATCAAGAAGTCCAAGGGTAGCACCGCGTTTTGGCCAAATACCATCTGAAAGGGGGTGGCTTGGAGTACCGTTTTGTAGGCGACTCGGTATGCCCAAACAGCATGGTGTAGCTGTTTGTCCCAATCAGAGCGTTTAGTGTTTACTAATTTTGTCAGTACATTGCATAAGATCTTGTTTGTGCTTTCGGCTTGTCCATTAGCTTGAGGGTGATAGGGGGCAGACTTCTTATGTATTACCAAGAATTCTTGGAGTAGATTTTCAATCACTTCGTTCAAGAAGTGAGTGCCTCTATCACTTACAAGCTCTATAGGTAGCCCATATCTTGTGAATACATTCTCAAACAAGAATTTTGCAGTTGTTTGAGCATCGTTCTTCGTTGTGGCTTTTACCTCCACCCATTTAGTTAGATAGTCTGTTGCAACAGTGATATATTCTGCATGGGAACCCTTAGCTGGGGGATTAATAGGACCTACGAAGTCTATTCCCCACTTAGAGAATGCACGTCCACCCATCATAGGCTTCAGTGGCATCTCGTCTTTACGCATAGGATACTGGGTTCGCTGACAGACATCACACCGTTTCACATAGGCATGTGCATCCATGTGAAGGGTTGGCCACCAGAAGCCCGCGAATAGTATTGCCTTGATGACCCGATCTGGTCCAAAGTGTCCTCCTGCTACACCTTGGTGAGTAGTATCCAAGATCTTGAGATATTCACTTTCATGGACACATAGTCTCAGGTAACCATCTTTACCACGTTTGTATAGATTATCACCAATGAGTGAGTAATCCTGGGCTTCTTGTTCTAAACTCCTTTTCCTAGCCAGAGTCATGTCTGGAGGGAATGTTTTCGTCCTCAGGAAGGATACTAGAGGTTCGCTCCAATCCGGCACTATGGACACTTGATAAAGAGTGGCATGTTCCACCGGTGGTTTAGTGTGACAGATTGGGCATTCTTTGCACAACTTTTGGACATCCGCTTCCATAGTTGGCCAATGCACTCTGAGTCTCCTTAGGGTCTGTAAGGTTCGTTGTTTTGAATAGTGTTGCTCTAATGCACCTACGTGTGCTAGTTGCAACCATTTAGCATACTCATCCTCTTCCACACAACAAGCCAAGATCCCTTGATCTGTGTGCTTGTACATGCTTCCTGCCATGATGTGGTACTTTTGGGCTTTCACAACCTCTCTATTCCATGTGTTTACTACTGGATGGTTAGGCCTGTATGTCAATACTGGTACCAATGGCTTAGCCCACTGCGGCACCACTTCTAAATTGAACAAGTAAGCATCAGGAAGATCATCTGATACTCCCTGTGGGGCTTCTCCGGAGGTGAGCCTAGAGAGATGATCTACTCTCAAATGAGTCCTACCTTTCCTCACCACAACCTCGAAATCATATTCCATTAGTAAGAGAAACCATCTTACTAATCTTCCTGTATTGCATGGCTTGTTCACGAGATATAACAATGCTTGGTGATCAGTAAAAAATTTAAACTTATTTGCAAGCAAATAGTGTCTAAATTTCTTGACTGCATATACCATGCCTAAGCCTTCTCTCTCTGTAGTGGTATAATTTTGTTCAGCTCCGTTCAATTGTCTACTAGCGTAGGCAATGGGAAGATCCATATTACCTTCGCCAGTAGGTTGCACGAGTACACACCCAATAGCATAATTGGATGCATCCACATGAACGTGGAAAGGCTTATTCCAATCTGGCGTGGTCAAGATTGGTGCTGAACACAATCTTCGTTTAAGCTCCTGGAAGGAATTCTCACATTCATCTGTCCACTCGAAGTTAGTCAAAAGTCCATACAGAGGCTTTGCTATGATGGCATACATGTGTATAAACCGTCGGTAGTATCCACAATGCCCCATGAAAGCTTGTACTTCCTTGACATTCTTTGGCCTGGGTAACTCTGCTATGGCTCTCACTTTCTCTTCGTCAGTAGATATGCCATTCTTTGACACTATGTGCCCTAGAATCTTGCCTTGCCTGACCATGAAAACGCACTTTTCGGGGTTCAGGCAGACTTGATATTCCCTACATTTGTCAAAGATTTGTCTGAGTTCAGGGATATGGGTTTGTCTAATGTTGGAGTGAGCACAAAGATCATCAACATAGACTTCTAAGTTCTTCCTCAGGAACTCCTTAAAGACATGGCACATCAGCCTCTGAAAGGTTGCTGGTGCATTGGTAAGCCCAAATGGCATTACTCTAAAGGCAAATATGCCCCACTCAGTGGCAAAAGCTGTCTTATGCTGATCTTCTGGAGCTATGGCTACTTGATTGTAGCCCGAAAATCCATCGAGGAAGCTGTACACTTCCTTTCCTGCTACTCGTTCTAGGAGATGTTCTGTGATGGGAAGCGGATAGTTATCTCGAATTGTGGCTGCATTGACCTTCTTCAAGTTAATGCATACACGCAATTTTCCGTTCTTCTTGGGCACCACCACAATGGGGGATACCCATTCAGTGTGCTCATTTTCATAGATAAATCCAGCTTCGACCAGTCTATCTATCTCCTCTTTAATCTTAGCAGCATAATTATCGTTATATGTATAAGGCTTTTGCTTAGAGGGTTTAGCATCTGGAGTCATGGGGATGGTGTGTGAGCATATGTCTGGGTCAACACCCTTCAAATCCTTGTAACTCCAAGCGAACACATCTCTGTATTCTCTCAGCAAGGCAATTAATGCATGCTCTTCTTCCTCTGTTAGGTCATGACCTATGTACATGCATCTCTCCTCTCCTTCTTCTAGGGCCACTACTATTTTCTTGGTTGTTTCTTTGTTATCATAGGCCTCTCCTGCTTGTGCCTCTCGTTTAGGCATTCTTATCATGACTCTCCTGTCGTCTATCTCATACTTCTTAAAATTTTCTGGGACCTCAAACAAAGATTCTTCCTCTTCTGGTGAGACTTCTCTCTTCTTTTGTTTCTTTCCTTCTTCCTTCGGGGTCACATGTGTTGCTAATCTTACAACATTTGTAAGCTCTCCATGCCTCTGGGGTTGAAATTCTACTCCATAGAAATATTCTTCATCTGATGCAAATGGTGGGTCCATAATGATTGACTCTAGATCGGAGTCACTTGCATCCTCAAAAGCATCAGGGATAGGTTCGCATTCTTCTAGAACTGCCTCTCCCATGATTGGCTCTATGGAGAAGACTGAAATGTCATAGCCATCCTCATCACAGTGAGGTGTCCATTGTTCCTCATTGATGGCTACATCCATTGTTGCTAGGATTTCTGCCCAGCCGTGGGGTTTGAATTCTTCGTCAGGAAAGACTACAGGTGCATAGGCTGGGTCTTGAATGTGTCTATGTGTTTCGTTTGCACCTATCTCTTTGGCCTTCTCTCTCTTCTCTTCTTCTACTGCTACTTTGCACATCCATAAGTGGGTGTCTTCATGCATCCATGAGGATCCTGATCCTATGGAATGCACAGATTCCGTATCATCCTTGGCTCTATGGATGGGATTCCATTGGATAGGGGGAACATCCCTATGAGAGTAATCTTTGAGATTCACTTTGGTCGTAACACCCAAGGGTTGCAGGTACAAAGAATTGGTTCCCCAATCCTGTACCACTTGCAATTGTCGCATAAAGGGTCATCCCAAGATCATTTCATAGGCATGGTTCTTGCTAAAATCACATATGGCAAAGGTATGCTCGAACTCGACACCACAGGTGGTGAGAGTTATTCCTTCTAGCAATCCTAAGGGTCTCTCAATATGACCATCGGCCATCTGCAATTTCATTCTCATTGGCCTGAGTGCTGGCTTGCCCCAACGCTTCCATAGGGAAGTGGTGGCAATTGCAACTCCTCCGCCTGAGTCCAAAATTGCCTTGGTGGTGTACTCCTGGTAGGTAATGGGAAGATAGGTGTTCCCTTCTTCACCTTCACACATATCTCCTATCTTATCCAAGGGTATTTCTGGCACTGTCTTATGTGATCCTACCTGGGAACGAGGTTTTGCTATCTCTGGTACTTGTTTGGCTACATGTTTCCATAATTCAGGTCTAACCTTGAGTAGCTCTTCTAACTTGAGATTGCACTGCACTTTAGTGTTTTTCACTACCTCTGTGTTCCTAGGTAAGACTGAGTCTTCGTTTCTTACCATGACTGTAGGTGTTCTCATGCAGGTGGACTTTGCTTCAAACATGGGCCCGTGAAGTGGGGTAATTCCTGTAAAGAATTAGACTCGAAGTCTAATCTTTCTCGAGATTGGGTGCTCTCCTGCTCCCCATAAATGGATGGGATGTCTTGTGGGAATTGATCGTGTGCATCATCCACAAGTTCGATAGGAGGAGGGATTTCACTTTCTTTAGCCCATTTGTCTTCTTGAATCTCTCGTAGAAATTCTGGTGTGAATCGATTCATAGAAGATGATGTGTCTGGCTCCGTAGAGTTAGGCACATAAGCTTCCTGGGTAGGAAGACCTGCTCTTACACTAGCCTTGTCATGGTGTTGAGGGGCGAGTTCCTTTTGTGGGTGTGCCATTAGATTCTCCATTCTTTCCAGTGAAGGGGGGTTGTCTGGTTCAGTGGAATTGGGCACATAAGCTTCCGGTGGGGGATGGGTCATGTTTTTGCTTGCTTTATCTCTTTCTTGATTTTTTTCTTCCTTGGCAGATCTTGCAATTATGCCTTCTAACTTCTCTAGAAGTCCATCCAGGTGTAGTTGCGTCTTGGCTGAGCCCGAGTAATTGAATAGGCGACTAGCTTCAAACATAGTCTGAGCCAATGCGACCATTTTCGCGCAGAGCTTGGTTCTTTCTATCTCTAGGTCAGCTCTAGGGTAGCACTTGTCATGATCCGTTACATTTGGCCCTTCTTGGATTCTGGCCTGATATGCTTTAAGCATCATGTCTATATCTTCATGAGTGGGATCAGCTAATACTGATCCTACTCTAGGGGGTGGTGGAATTATATGAGGTGGATTGGAAGGTGGCGGGTCGGATGGCGATGGGAATGGTGGTGGTGAGGTAGTGTGAGAGGGAGTTTGAGATGTGAGTTCAGTTATCTTGGCTTTGGTTTCTCTTATGCTTTCCTCAAGTTCACTCATCTTTTTAGCCCATTGTCTTTTCATTCTTTCCCGACTATCTCTCTAGGCTCTAGTTCTCTTCTTGGTTATGCTCTCCGTTTCACTCACTTCTGGGCTCTTTCCCTGATCTACAGCTTGGTTTTGCTGCAATGCTTGAGCTCTTGTGACCGCTTGCACTGGCGCAGTGGATGTCACACTCCCTGTGGAGTCTACAACTAACCCAATAACGTTTATAGGAGTGATTTTTGGCATATTGTTGGGATTCTTAGGACAATCCCGTAAGAGATGCTCCTTTCCACACTCCTGACAATAGCCTTGGATCGTTACTGACTGGGGTTGGGTAGGTGGAGGCAAGGGACAGTCACGAATGAGGTGATCTCCTTGACATCTGTAACATGGTCCTCTAGGGAATGGGGGTCTTACCTGCCTAGGTTGGGGTCTAGGGTTGGGGTTTGCGTACATG
This sequence comes from Ceratopteris richardii, assembly GCA_020310875.1. NCBI lineage: Eukaryota > Viridiplantae > Streptophyta > Polypodiopsida > Polypodiales > Pteridaceae > Ceratopteris > Ceratopteris richardii. The sequence continues at coordinate 3,602,584 of CM035413.1, forward strand.
ACATTTGTGTAATCTGATTCCCAACTCGGTTCATTTGGCTCTTCACTATAGTAAGACTCACCATGTTCAGGAGACTGCATGAAGTAAGCCTGGGGACTCTCAACATGCGTAGAATCGAAGCTATGGTCACTAGGATCACTTTCTGAAAGCAAGGGTGTTATGGGGACTATAGCTCTGTTTAGGTTTTCTTCTGCAGCTGCATACTTTACAGGGATCAAGTTGGATGGAGCTGGGGGTTGTTGGGCTAACACAGGCTGAGGTCTTTGCTGGGCTTGGTATTGTGGTTGGTAGGTTTGTTGAGGCCTAGCATACTGTTGTGGTTGGTATTGGTTCTGGTATCTGCCTTGTTGAGGGTATGGCTGAGGGTAGGTTTGCCTAACAGCTTGCTTGTTGTATGGGCAGTCTTGTGCTGTGTGATTTGTGTATCTTCGTTCTATAGTGCAGTACTGGCTACTAGGGTTCACTTGGGGTTGAGCCATAATGGGACATACATTCCATGTGGTCGCCACCACAAGTGTAGCATCTCTTCACAGGGGCAAATCTCGGAATTTGTTTGCCAGAGACACCTAATTTCTGAGCCACTTTCTCTGCAAGTTCCTCAATTGATGTGGATTGCGTGGAAGAGAGGCTAGAGGCACCATCAGAATCTTTGTAGATTTTGGAAAGCTCTAACTCCTCCCCTAGGTTATCCTCAATGTCAATGCACATGCGTACACACTCTTCTATGGTCCTAGGGTCTTTCAAGTACACATATGATCTTAATTTGGTACTTAGCAATCCATCCAAGAATAAAGCCACTTGCTTAGTTGGTGTGGGTAGCTCGGGGACAGGGCATCTTTCAAGATATTACCTAAATCTCCTCCCTGCAAGTCTCACGGTCTCTTGAGGGGTTTGCTTGAAGCTATGAATCAATGAGGAGGTATTATGTCTTATGCCACTCTTAGAGAATTCAATAATGAAAGCCTCTAGGAGTTGATCTATGCTCCTGAACTGTCTCTCGTTTAGTGGCTGAAACCATGTCAGGGCAGTGTTCCTAAGGGTTAGACCAAAGGCATTGTACTGAGTGAATAGATCCTCTACTTGTTCAGCTCTCAGGACTTGCCTAAACTCAGCCACATGATTGTATGGATTTCCAGTGCCATCGAAGTAGTTCTTCATGGACTTAACTAGCTGAGTCGGTCTCAAAGTCCTTGTGTGCTCTCTAGGTCGTGGTAGAGGGAACTCATCCGCATTTCTTTGATTCCTGTGGGCTCTAAGTATCTCAGGTTCTACTCTATTTGTTTCCGTCCTCGTTCTTTCTCTGCCCACTGGGTTGGCAAAGCTTACTTCTGGTCTATCTGTGCTTCTGTCTCTTTGCATTCCATGAGCTTGGGATGTTCCAGCTCCAGGGTGACCATAGGATACATTCGATCTTGGTTGGGGAAAAATGAATTCACCCTTCCAAGTGTAAGCATGCCTATCATTTTCTGTCACCACAAAGATCCTCTCCGAAGTGTGATCTAAGTAGGTCACTCTGCCTGGGCTATCAAGATCCTTAAACTCATAGATCATGATTGTTCCTATATCAAATGGCCGATCAGATTTATATCTCCAAAAGGCTTCTTCAGTTTCTCGATTGAGGAGCAACTCTATGCTCTTATTATCCTGGGGAATCCACTCTGGTGTGATAATCCTAGTGAGAACCGATTTGCCTCGAGGGGTTCTAGGTTCTACACCCATGTTTCCTTGCTCCAGGTCACCTACGTCTGCTTCGGGGATCACATTTCCAAATTCGTCCGTCCTATCTGGGTGACTGGTGACTACGTATATGGTTCCTTCTTTGTCCAAGTATGCTCCGTTTTCGAACTTGACGGCTGGGTGCTCCGATCCAATGGATTGATCAGGATTCTTAATCTGTACCACAGATCTTCCTAGGCCGTCCTCATAGATGCTGGCACCTAATCGGTTGGTCCTAAGGTATTCCAACTGCGTTTTGTAAGGGCCTTCTACCCTGTGCAAGTAAGGCACTCCTGAACTTCCCGTAGGTCTGTCCATGCCTTGAGACATCTCTGATTCACTGGTATCAGAGCTAGGGTAATGCAAGTGGTGACTCAACTGCTGGGCCCACGACCTAGCAATGTGGTTGACACTAGCCTCTGAAGACCTAAGGCTTCGTCTCTCCCTCACTAGATGCCGTCCTGATCTAAGGTTCATATGCTTAGTTAAGCAGCCCGATTTTTGCCCAGAGTACAGCCTCGTTGCCGATTAATTGGTATCCGTCACTTGATTCTTTTTAGTTATTTATCGTGTTTAAGGTCTTGTCTGATATTACGTCGTCAGGAATACTTGAATGTTTTTCGTACTTTTAGGTTGATCGTTCCACATTAGATTCTTTTCTTTATGGTTGCCGTTCACACACACAGGTTATCTCTTGAATTGAACTTGATTTCTTAGATAGTCTTTGATGTATCTTGTGCCTATCGTTGCCTGGAATTACTTCTAACACTACCCGCACTTAGCCTAAACTAAGAATTGACAGAGTGTGTTGCGGGTTTTCCAACCTTGAGTTCCTTTCCTTGAGTTGTTGCCCTGGTGTGCCCAGGACGCGTGTTCCCAAGCCTGCACTTACTCTTGCTTTGCGTACCCTCCGCTGCTCTCAAAGGACCTGTAAAAGGCCCAAGATTAGCTCAAGACTTAAGTTCAAAAGACAGAACCAATCACTTTCATTCATGTGATACTTCACCAATTTGCACTATGACTTTTTGGAAACTAATTCTAGGGATCCCTGAATTTTGTTCCCCCTGGGTATGGTCAACTTCAAAACACCCAATCTGAAAATATATGCCACGAGCTTTCTGACAAGCCCTAGAGCTCAAAAAATGGATTTCGTATGAAAAAGTTATGACCGATCAGGGCTTTGTGGTTAAATCAGGATTCAAAACAGGCTAACAGGTAAACAGTAATTCTCAAGTTGCTTGTGGCACGGCCTCGCGATGCAATACTATATCCTCATGTTTGCCCTACACTTAGCCAAACTTGAGACCACTATTTTTTTCCACAAAATTTGACCTAATTTGCCCTTCTAACGTGTTCGCAAAGTCTGTCGGTCGCGATTGACAGGTCAGTCGCGATTGACGTGTCGATCGCGATTGACAGGTCCGTCGTGGCTGTCAGTCGTGATTGATGTGGCGATCGCGATTGACAGGTGTCTCGAAAAGTCAATCAGTCCAAAGGGTCGTTGACTCTGTCAGTCGCGACTGATGAGTCGATCGCGATTGACAGCTCGGTCGTGAGGTCTGTCCGTCGTGGTCAAACAATCGTTGACTTTGTCGATCGTGATTGATGAGTCGATCACGATTGACAGGTCCGTCGCGAGAGTCTGTCCGTCGTGGTCAAACAATCGTTGACTGTGTCGGTCGCGATTGACAGAGCCGTCGTGGGCTGTCAGTCGCGATTGACTGGCCGATCGTGATTGATGGCTCGATCGCGATTGACACGTGTCAAGCGTAGGCTCTGTCGGTCGTGGTCAATCGATCGTTGACCGTGTCGATCGTTGACTGTGTCGGTCATTGACCCTATCGGTCGCGATTGAGGTGTCCGTCGCGATTGACAGAGCCGTCGGCAACTGTCCGTCGTGGTTTGTCGATCGCGATTGACGTGTCGATCGCGATTGACAAAAATCTGTGGAATTTCAAAAAACTAAACACATTTTTGGGAAGCTCTAGGCCTGTAGGTCATGGATATGCACTTTGTTTAGCAATTAGATCAACTTTTCTGTCGGTCGCGATTGACAGAACCCGGCGACACACAGACAGTTACTTCGAATTCCGTACCTGCGCAGCATGCTGGAGATGGTGATACAGCCTGTACCTGCAATACAGCTCAGAAAACATGCAAAAACAGCACACACAATTTCGCTCTCTCGCTCTCTCTCACAAGTGAAATGAGGGAAATGAGGTGGAGATGGTGATATGATCAAAAAACAGAAATTTTTGCGATGATGGAGATGGAGGTGGGAGATGGTGATGATGATGATGGTGATGAAGGTGGTGAAGAAAAAACAAGACAATAGATGAAAATGGAGAAAATACCTACAACTCCAACACGTCAACTCTACGTCTTACCATCACACGCTCGTCCTCAAAGCTCGATCCCCGGCAACGGCGCCAAAATTTGGTGTAGCTCAATGATGAGTAGCACCTCCTTTAATGTCAATCCGGGAAGACGTGAGGATGGTATGATGACCTCGAGCAAGTGGCGGCACGAGTGCGTGAGTGAGAAGCACACAAACATGCACACACATACACACACGCGCACACACAGTAAGACAAAGAGTGAGTAGCAATGGAGTTCTTAGATTACTTTCAAGAGTTCTTACAAGTTCATTTCAATTACAATCTGACCTCAGAAATGAGCTCTCTAGCTCCTTTTATAGTTTTTGACTAGCTTTGACCCTGTTCAGACCTAGTGTCCGGCCTAGTTAAAAATTAGGTTCCAGGGCCAATTTGAGGGCTTAAACGGGGTCTAAAAAATATGAAATTGGCAGGTAGATACTTCTAAAGCTCCTCAAGCTCAAGGACTCCTTGGCTTGCACAAAATGGAGCTACAAAAATACGAAATGATATTTACAATGGTTTTTAGTGATGAAAATCACTATTTGTGTAGGGTTTTCTCTATTGATTTGTCATACACCTCTTTGAGCTCCCTACTTGCTCTTTCTTCTTGTGTGCTCAACTCCTTGATGTCTTGAAAAATTAGATGGCCTACTTGCCAGATCTTCTTTGACTGCCATGTCTGCTTGTGCTGTCCCTTCGCTCTGACTCTCTTCGTCTTGTGGCTCCTTCGGTTCCCTGACTGCTGCCAACAAGCTTTGTTTAACATTTTGAGATACACTTATTTTTCTGCATGAGGGTATTTTATTTAGTGGTCATGGCTGAAAGCAATGATGTATTCCATATGTTGGCTATTGAGGACAAGTTGGATGGTACCAATTACCCATCATGGGCATATATGATGCATCATGTATTGATATGAAAAGAATTGTGGAATATTGTGCAGGGTGTTGAAAGATGACCTACTACACCTGCAAATACAATTATTGAAGGTGATGTACATGGCATTGAAGATAAGGATCTTCAAATTCTTGGTCGTGTTGTCGTTCTTGGTTCACCTACTATAGAGCAACTTTATTGGGATGGTATAGATGATCAAGCACGTGCATTGATAGCTTTGTCTATCAAACTTGCCATTATCCCTCATATTTGCCCTTGCAAAATAGAAAAGGATGCTTAGGATACACTTACCACTTTGTACTAGACAAGAACTGAGGCTCATGTTTCTTATCTCCAAAAATAGTTGGAGAGTGAGCATATGAATATAGGAGATTCTATGGATTGTTTTTTTGACAAAGATCAAATATTTGAAAGAGCACTTGATTTTTGCAGATCAAGTCTTGCTAGATAGTTCATTTGTGTAGAATGTTCTTGATGGTATTTCGGATTCATATCAGAGTTTTTTTTCTACTCTTTGGTTGATGATGGAAGGCAATCAAAATGCCTTAACATTTGAGGAGTTGTTCTCTATTTTATTGCAAGAAGATCAATCTAGGCAAAATAGGTCCATTATACATGTTGCAAATCAAGCTTTCTTAGCTAGTTAGAAGGGCAAAGGTGAATGGATCTCATCTACTTGTAAGCAAATATTTCCTAATTTCGCACAGTAAAAAAGGGAAGACAAAAATGAGAAGAAAATAGAAAACAAGAAATAGCTCTGTAAATACTATAAGGGAAATGATCATGTCATAAAGAGTTTTCTAAAACTAGCTAGAAATGACACAAAGAAGAAAGAGGCTAGAATGGTTATTGCAAAGGCCTCTACACCTAAAATAGGCTCTATTAATCTGGTGCAAAATGAAGAATGGACAGTTATTACTATTTGTAGCTATGACCCATCTTCTCATGAAGAGTGTATGTTTGTAGTAGGCTCAGATTTTTGGTACTTTGATAGTGGGGCAACCAAACATATTACCTTGCAGTGCAATTTCTTTAGTTCATTTGAGCATGCCCCTATAGGAAATACTATCATATGAGCTAACAAATCCTCTTATCATGTAATGGGAGTTGGTAAGATCATTCTAACTATGGCTGATGGTAGTTCTTTCACATTGTCAGATGCTTTTATTATGTTAGGGATCAAGAAAAATCTATTGTAGTTTCAACATTACCCAAAACTGATTTGGCTATCAAATTTGTTGATGATAGGTGTATAGTTCGAGATCTCTCAAATGGTGATGTCATTATTGATTATGAACTTTTATGTCATGGGTTGTATAAGCTCATAGACTATGCAAAATCTATCAATGATTCAGCATGTTCAATTCAAGATTCTTAGGCTATCTCAAACACAAAGCTTTGACATGCGTGCTTTGGTCATCTAAATTTTGCTAGTTTGCAATGCTTGTAGAAATATGAAATGGAGTCTTTTTTTCCCAAACTTGAGGCACTTGGTAAACATGTCTATGAAGGTCATATTCTAGGAAAACTGAAATGTTCCCCCTTCCAGAAAAATGGTTCAATATGAGCTACATGGAAATTATAGCTTGTTCACATTGATGTGTGTGGTCTTATGCAGACACCGTTGTTTGGGAACTACCTTTACTTCATGACTTTGATTGATGATTTTTCGAGGCATGCATGGGTGTATCCATTGAAAGCAAAAACTGAAGTGTTTATGTGCTTCAAATAACTTTTAGTTTTGGTTGAAAATATATCAACGTGTAAAATGTGCACCCTTTGTTTGATTGGGGGGGGATACATGTCTTCTAATTTTAATGCATTTGTGGCTGAACGTGGGATAAAACATCAGCGTACAATGTCATATACACCTCAAAAGAATGGAGTTGCTAAAAGAAAAATAGGTCTCTCATGGAGATGGCAAAGTGCATGGTCAAAATTCAGGCTTTTCCACATAGATTTTGGCTTGAGGTTATCATGTGTGCAGCATATGTACTCAGGTGTCCCACCAAAGAACTAGAGTCTATCACTCTACATGAGGCTTGGAATGGTTGCATGCCATCTGTTGCTCATCTACATGTCTTTGGTTGTCTTGCATATGCATTAGTACCAAAACAACAATGGAGAAAATTGGATGATAAAGGAGGCAAATGTATTTTTGTTGGGAACAGTTCTAAAAGGTCAGGCTATCGTCTACATCATCCACAGGCATTTTGGTTAGTTGTGATGCTGTTTTTGTGGAAGATGCAATTCAACTAGTAGTTTCATGTACCTGGGAGACATCAATTAGCTCCAAAGATGTGTATGACACTTTGTTTCCTCTTTTTTCTAGGTGGATAGTCAAGCATTGGTCCAAATGAGGGAATTTCTTAGCCTTTACAAGTTTCACATGATAATGTAGATGATTCCATTTATGATGCAGATTTACATGATGCACTTGTTGATGAGAGGGTTGATATAGAGGAAGCAAAAACTATGCCCAAACCACTGGTGCAGACTTTGTTAGATAGAAAATTAGATGCAACTCTCTCATATTGTACTCATTCAAGCTTTCATAGTGCTTGTTTTGCATTAGATTGATATGTTATGGCTGCCTCTAGTCTTTTTGATGAGAATGAGCCTCTTTCTTCTGATGAAGCACCAAATTTAGAAAATTGGATGGCTTCTATGCAATGAGAATATGATGTTATCATGAAGAATGGAACTTGGTCTTTATGTGATTTTCCTCCAAGAAAAAGGACCATTGGCACTAAATGGGTATACAAGATGAAGCATAAGCATGATGGAGTAGTTGATAGGCATAAGGCTAGGCTTGTTGCAAAAGGTTATGCTCAAGAGAGAGGCATTGATCTTGATGATACCTTTGCTCCCACATGTAGAATGACCAGTGTTCGTAGCATTTGTGCACTTTTAGCTAATCATGGTTGGAATGTACATCAGTTAGACATTAAAAAAACATTTCTAAATGAGGATTTACATGAAGAAATGTATGTGTGTCAACCCTGTGGTTTTTTTCAAAAAGGGCATGAAAAGGAAGTGTGCAAGTTGAAAAAGGAATTATATGGTTTGAAGCAAGCACCATATGCTTCGTATGAAAGGATGCATGCCTACTTGATTGCATATGGCTTTGAGAATAGTCCAGATGTAAGCACCTAAAATGTTAGGCAAGCAAATGATGTGGTTCTCATCATTGTTCTCTATGTTGATGACATGTTGCTCACTAGTCCTAATGAGAAGTATATTGCTGATTTTAAGATTGATTGTCATGCATGTTTTGAAATGTTAGATTTGAGACATTTGCATCATTATTTGGGCATTCAATTTATGCGATTTGATGGTAGAATAGCTTCGTTTCAAACAAAATATATTGACACATTATATCAGCATTTTGGATTTGAAAATTGCAAAACTATTGCCACTCCTATGGAAACAAGTTTATGGTAGAATCTTCATGATGTTAGAGATGCATCTGACGTTGTTCTCTATCAGCCAGCTTTTGGATGCTTGATTTACTTATGCATAATGACTCTCTTAGTGCAAATGACTACTACATGTTTACATTTCTCTCAAATTCTGGCAACCCAGTAGGTCAATTCTAATACACAACTTTGCGCCCCTATAGCTAAAGCCTTCGAAAAATGGATGAGGACCGATGCCACAATGTGTGTCAAATAGAATCGGGTGATACTAATTTGTGGGAACTAGGTAAGTCATACTCGAAAATATGAGGTAAGAGATCAATGAGTGCATGATGCTTGGATTTAACAAAGAATGGCACCCAATCATTTCTTTTCTAGAAGTCATATATATACTCTTCACTATGCATGAAAGTTTTTCTAAGTGAGCTAAAAAGAAGCACTAAAAAAACTCACATGTTGGGGAGATATTTTGATTGGTCCCTTTGTCATGATATCATGCTTGCAAATAGCCTTAGGTATTCGCACAAGCATGATTTAATGATTTTCTTAGGTGCATCAAAGCACTTTAATTGATCAAAAGTTCATAATCGTTAAAGTTCATAATTGAAGCGTATTATGTTTTTGACAAGGATGACAAGACTTATCAAGTTTCCTTCATGGAAACATTTGTTTTGAATGTGGCAACTTAAAATACACCTATTCTTGGAAATCTTTGTTTACTCTAACTTTTTTGGGAGTGTATTCACTCCTTCCGTGGAATTCGTTTCACAAGATTTTGAATTTATGACAAGTATTTCAACAGATGATGGACATACATGATTTCTTTGGTCATGCCTCTCTCTTAGGATGTCACTCTTTGCTTCATGTTGTTCTGAATATTTATATGCTTCATAAGAAAATAATAAGTTATCATGACATGTCATTTATCTAACCTATCTAAGTTTTTAATACAATATAAATATGACAAAATTTTGTTGTTTTCATTTGGTGAGCCGCTATTTCACATATTGTTTGCAATTCCAAAGAAAACCAAAACTCAAAAAAAGATTAAAAAAAAAAGTCCAAAAAATCAAGACAAACGTACGTTACAATGGGAAAAAAGAAAAATAAAAAGGAAATGAAAGGGGAAAAGAAGAACACAAAGGTGGAGGAAAAAGTGAACTTGGAAATTTATAGAGAAATAGAAATACCAACTTCCCCTAAACAAAAATCAAATGGAATCGAAGTTGAGAACTTCGAACTTATACATGTGGATGTACAACTTGGAAATTGTTCTAGGATGATTTATGGTACAATTAACCTAAAATGTGAATGGAATTTTGTGAATATTGATGTGGTTCCCTTTATTAGTGAACATATTCTTCCTAGCAATTTGGATTCCTTGAATTGTTCAAGCATGATTGAAGCAAAAATGGTTGTAGATGAGGTATGCTCTATAAAAATGTTTTATGTCTTGGATTGTATAAGTGAAGATGTCATGTTAGGTTCGATATGGCTCACAAAATATATGGAAGAGGAAAGAGCCTTCATTTATGACAACTTTGAAAACCTTCCTAAACATGATGTACTTGATGACCCTAATATGCATCCTCATTGTAGCTATTGTGGTCTTGAGCATTTGTTTGTTGATTCTCCATATAATCCATATAAACTCTCTCCCCTAAGCAAGAGCAATATCCATAATGATCTGCATGTTGAACTAAACGAAAATTTCTCGTCTCACCTTGATTTACTTGAGTCACAAGAATCTTTGAAGAATGGAGGAAAAAAGGACTTCAAGTGCTTAGAGGATGTAGAAGGTCCCTCCCTTCCTCTAAGTTTGGAATCTTCTCATATGTCTATGAGAAAAGATGGTCTACACTTGGATCATAAAGAGGGACAAAGGCAATTACTTTGTACCAATAGTATGGAAGATAATGTGGCATCTATAATCATGAAGATCCGTTCCCCATTTGTAACCCTAGAGATTGTATGAGTAATAAGGACGACTGTATTGATGAATATCTAGATCAATACCAAACCACATATCCTAGTGATCAATTGATAACAATGTTGTATGTATAGAAGACCACTTAGACCTTACCCCAACCATAATTGATCCCTTGAACAATAGTAATATATCCTTTGAGGAAAAATCAATCCAAAGGATAGAAGCACTTTGATAAACTCCCCATGTAAGGATGAGTTTTCCCTAAAGAATCACATAGAAAGCCCAAAAGACCCTTATACCAAGAGAAAGAAAAGTAATTTCCCTTGTAATGTCAAGCAAATTTGGGTGGCCAAGCAATTACTTAGAGCCCAACCAAATTGCACTATGATATGGGTACCAAAGAAACCCATTGTACAAAATTGACCCATTCACAAAAAAATCCATGGTCCATACCCATCATGCCTTATCTTAAAGCAAGACCATTTCCAACCAAAGGATCTAAAATAGTCAAGTCAAAACCTTAACGAGATCCTCAAAAGAACTTCATGGCCACGACAAGCAAAGCAAAGACATATTGGTGACCCAAAACCTCTTTGTGCGGCATCCATGGGCATCAAACCCAACCTTGCTCAATGCACAACATATGTTCAAGGTGCACATCAAGTATGCATGCGACTAGGGCCTCATCCAAAGGCCAAGAATTCTGGACCTTAAGTTTAACCCAGGAAAAAAGAGAGCACATGTACATACATTATCAAAAATGGCTTTTAATTTTTTTTAGGATGGTGCACAAAGGTAAATGGAAAAAGACTCTTAGACAATTGGAGAAAAGTTGATCATCACCTCACCCATGAGCACTTTGCTTAAGATCCATTTTATTTTGCACCATTTGTTTCTGTATGCATTTTTAGAGTATGCATAAGATAGGGTCTCATCATAAGACCATGCATAGACACGTTTTTGTTTACCATCCATGCACCCTTAGTCCCCACTCATGCACATGGACTAAGAAGAGATGAATTAATCTCATCTATATATATCTATCATCTACATTCTGTCATTACATTCACACAATCCATATTTCATCCTTACAATCCCATTAAAAAAATAAATAATAATAACAATTAAAAAAAGAGAAGAAAACAGAAAAAAAAAGCATTCTAGCACATTCTTCTCACTGGAGGAAAAAACCGAAGATAAAAGAACAAATTCAAATTTGGATACTTTTTGACCCTCCAATACTTATGTAAAAGATCATATAGAAAGCATATTTAGGTTAAATAGAGGGAATTTCATGAGGAAATCCATCATGAAGATCATCTACTTCTTGAATTGGAGGGGGATCCTCTCTCTCAGCCAGTTTCTCTTCTTGTAGTTCCATCATAATGGATTATATAGGAAGGAATTCCATCATCCGTAGAGTTAGGAACAAAATCTTCTAGTGCAGGTAAGAATTCTCCATCACTTCCACTATCCTTAGCCTTTGGTGTTCCTAAAGTCTTTGGTTTAGCAATCAATTTCTCTAATCTCCCCAATAGTCCTTTGAAATGTTATTCAGGTGTAAGTGAGTTTGTCTGATTGAGAAGAGAGATCGTATCAAACATAGCTTGAGCTAGTTCTACCATTTTTGCACATAGCTTTTTCCTTTCAATCTCTAAGTTTGCTCAAGGATAACATTTATCTAACGCAGCTACATTTGAACCTTCTTGAAGTCAGGGCTGGTGGGCTTTGAACATCATGTTGAAGCCCTCTAGAGTAGAATCTGGTAAGATCGATCTTGTTTAGGGTTTGTGGTGAGATGGATGGTGGGATATGAAGTGGTGGGTATGACTACGAAGTACTTTGAGATGCGATTTCTACTATCTTGTATTTTCTTTCTTTAAAGCTATCTTCTATTTTGCTCAATTTATTAGCCCATTGTCTCTTCATCCTTTCACAACTATCCTTTCAGGATTTTGTTATCTTCTTGCCAATACTTTTTGACCCACTAAGTTGTGACTTCTTTTCTTTTTCTACAAATAGAGTCTTCTGTAGAGCTTGTGCTCTTGTGACTAATTTTATAGGGACAATATTGAAAAAACTTCCATTGGTTCTACTACCAAGCCAATTACATAGATTGGAGTAATCTTTTGAGTGTTGGTTGGATTCTTAGGAAAATCTCCAAGGATATGTTCCTTTCCAAAATCGAGACAAAAGCCTTGAATTACTATGGATTGAGGTTACCCTGGTAGAGGAAGTGGCCACTCATGAATAAAGTGGCCTCCTTGACATTCATAACATGATCCTCTAGGTCCTTGACACCTATATTGTCCCAAGTGAGGTCTAGGTAAGGGATTAGTGTACATTACTTGAGTGTAATCTAACTACCGGTGCATCACATGGATAAGCCTCATTATGCTTAGGTGATTCACTATAATAAGTAGGAGGCATATCTTTATTTGTTGAGCCAAAACTCTAAGCATTAGGATCATTTTCTGAAATCATTGGGGATGTTGCCACTAATGACTTGATTAGCTTATCTTTTTCCACTGCATATTTGACTAGTATTACATTGGCAGGGGGTGGTGGTTATTGTTCTAGCACTAGTTGAGTCTCTGGTGTGCCTAATATTGTGGATGCTATCACTATTATGGCCAATAATATGGCATTTGTTGATACTAATTCTAATATCTACTTGGTTGCTAGTATGGATGTGGGTAGTTTTTCTTAACTGCCTGTTTGTTATAGGGGCAATCTTGAGTTGTATGGGTTGTGCTATTTTTTTCAATTGTGCAATATTGAGCACTTAGGTTTCCTAGGTTTTGAGTTTGTGTCAGACACACATTCACCATGTGATCACCTCCAAAAGTGTAGCACCCATTCATTGTGACCACTCTTTGAGCTTTTCTATTTTGGACTCCTAGTGTTCTTGCTATGTGTTCAACCAATTCATCTATTGATGTCGTGGGTTTGGATGTGATGCTAGTGAAACAATTTGAATCCTTGTAGAGTTTGGAAAGTTCAAAATTTTCACTCTAGTTATCCTTGATATCTACATTCTCAAGCATTGTTCTAGGGTATATGGCTCCTTCAAATAAACATATGACCTAAACTTTCCACTCCATAAACCATCTAAGAATAAGGAAACTTTTTTAGCTTGGGTAGGTAACTCTAGGGTAGGACATATCTCAATATACTGCATGAGCCTATTTCCTACTAATCTTAGATTTTCTTATGGTGTTTGTTTAAATATATGGATCAATGAGGAGCTATTGTGTGTGATTTTGCTCTTGCACAATTCAACGATGAAAGTATCAAGCAATAATGTGATATTCCTATAATGATCTTGATGCAAGGGTTGAAACCAAGTGATGGTTGTATTCTTCATGGTAAGCCCAAAATCATTGTATTGAGTGAACAAATCCTTGACCTATTTTGCTCTCAACACTTCCTTGAATTTGGCTACATGAATGTAAGGATCTTTGGTGCCATCAAGATATTTCCTTATGGCTTTGACTACCTAAGTGGGTCTCAAGGTTCTAGGGTGTTCCCTTGGTTTGGGTAGATTAAAGTCATCCATACCTCTCTAATTTCTACTCCCTCTTGTTCTTTCTCATTCCATTCTATCTATACCTAATCATGATATTTCTCTTCCTATAGTGTGCACAAAGCTCACTTCAGGTTTTTATTTGGATTTCTCTCTTTGTGCTCCTAGAACATGAGAAGATCTGGCTCCATTTTGACTATGCAAGTTAGTAGATGTATGAGGGAAAAATTGGTTCACCCTTCCAAATAAGCATGCCTACTATGATCCATAACTACAAACATCCTTTCAGAAGACTTATCTAAGTGAATGGTCTTTCCTGGAAGATTTAGATCCTTGCACTCATATATGATTACTCCTTCTACATTGCAAGGCTTGACTGGCTTGAACCTCCAAAAAAAACTACTAGTTTCCCTATTCACAAAGAGTTTTGTACTCATGTTATCTTGAGAGATCCATTTGGATGCCATGATCCTTGATAAGAATAATTTACCTCTTAGAGTTCTCAATTTTCTTTCTTTACTCTCATGGTCTAGATCTCCATCAGAGACTCATGTATAATTGATCCAAATTAATATGTCCTATCTGGTAAGTTGGTAACCACATACATGGTCCCTTACTTATCTGTGTAGGATCCATCTTCAAATTTGACCACAGGGTAATCAATTCCAAAGGGTTGCTCTTGATTTCTCAATTGGCCTAGTGTTCTTCCTAAACCATCATCATATATGAGAGCACATAAACGGTTGGTTCTGATATATAAGAACTGAGTCTTATAAGGACCTTCTGGGATTTCTAAGTATGCTAACTTGGAACTACCTGTAGGCCTCTCCATGACGAAAGACATCTCTGAGTCTCTAGTGTCTAAGCTCACAATGTAAGGGTAACTGCTCAACTTTTGAGCCTAAGATCCACTTGTATGATTGAAACTAGCTTCAAATGATCTTATGCTTTGTCCATCCACTTTTCCTATGTGTCTTCCATCTTAAACCTTAGATTCCATGTGGCTTTCTATATCTTATGATTGGTTGAAAATTTGGAGAAACCAATGCTTCCATTGCATCCGAATGTGCCAAAACCCTAAGATCGACTGTCTATTTGCCTAATTCTGATACCTAGAGGTCTAGTTTTGAATTGATGATGTCATCAATTCATAACTACCCACGAATACCTAAATAAGGAGGGGTTGGCCACATTCATTCTCAGTCTTTCCAATACCAATCTTGGGTGCTCAAGGAGTCATAACCGCTAAGTAAGTACTCTTCAAGTTAGTTATCATACTTGGGAAAGAGTATGATGTTAGCTATCGTACTTGGGAGCTTACAAAAAGTCTTCATGGAGCAAAATTCAAGGTTCATGAGTTCCATAGGAAGAATCCAATGAAACCCAAGCTAGAGAACATGGCTTCTCCTCATGGAACTCGTCGCTTGAGGGGGGTGATGTCATGGACACAAAGAAAAGCATCCTAAACCTTAGGTTCCATGTGACTCTATATCTTATGATTGGTTAAAAATTTGGAGAAAAAAATGCTTCCATTGCATCTTGAATGTGCCAAAACCCTAAGATAGACTATCTTTTTGCCTAATTTTGATACCCACATGTCTAGTTTTGAATTGATGACATCATTGATGACATCATCAATGACATCATTGATGACATCATCAATTGGTAACTACCCTTGAATACCTATATAAGGATGGGTTGGCCACATTCATTCTCAGTCTTGCCAATACCAATCTTGGGAGCTCAAGGATCGTGATCGCCAAGTAAGTACTCTCCAAGTTCTAGTTCCTGTTCTTGTCTTGTTCCTTGTTCCAATCATGTCTAGTCTTATATTCAAGACATCTAGTCTTATCCTCTTATGGTCTCATAGGACGAGATCTTGTTGAGTTATTTCTTGTATCTATTTCACCTCTCGGAAAGGAGTTCTTGTAATCGAGATATCTTGTTTCATACTTACAATCCGGGGTTGTGGGATCTCTTGTATCATCTCTATTCGAGTTATTCATATCTATCAGTCTCGGTTGTGGGATGTCATGTATCACTTGTGAAGAGAGATGGTGGATGCAATCCAAAGATGAGTAGGTGCTGCTACAACCAGCTTCACACCAACCAACTGAGACTTCAGAGTTGATTAGTAGACCCTTTGAGCTTCCTAAATCCACCAAAATATCATCCAAGTACTTTGGAACATGTATCCCAAAAGTTTAAGTCAAGACAGACTAGTTGTGAAATGACTAGCTCCCAAAACTTGCTATTTTTGGACATACACCTGCTGGAAAAAATGAACAGTGCTCTCAACCTGGTAGGAATTAGAAAAATTCCTTTTGGGCATAGCAAATAGACTTAGCAAGCTTCCCAATCCAAGTTAAAACACTTCAAATGATGGACTGAGCACTGAGAACAAATTTTTACAAAGTGTGGAACATGCCCGCCATTCTCGGGGCTCTTAAATCACTGAAAAAGGTTTAGTAGAATTCGAGATATGACCTTCTGAAGTTACTGCTCTGAGTGAGTATAGTAGAGAACAAAAACAGAGAAGTAGATAATGACAAATGTATAGATTCACATATGATTACAACCACATGCGCAATGAATCTTTGCACAATGGGAGTAGAATGATAGAGCTATGGAGTAAGCTCTTCAATCTCTACAAAATGACATGAAGTGGTCACGTACAAGGCTTGCTAATCGCCTCTTCCTTCTTGCTCTTTTTATAGCTATTCTTGGAGGGAGTTTTGAATTCGAATTCGAATGGCTCCACCTAAAAGTGGTCCCCAAAGTTAGGAGATATTCCCTCAGCTCAAAAATTCGTGATTTAGGTAGTTAGAGCCACGAAATTGCTTTTACATCATGGATGAGGTAAGCCATACTTTCCCTTTTTTCTTTTTCCATTTACAAGAGATAAAATGTACTCTTTTACAAGAGGTGTTCACATGACTACACATGTTAAGTAGACACAATCTCTTCTTATCAAGACTTAAAAGGAGATTCAAAGAATTCGTCATACAAGAAGGAAACTCTATCATGGGTTCTTCCTTCTTGAGGTAGAAGTCCATAAAGGTAATTCCCATTTTTGCATAGGGGTATCCACACATCAAAGGAGGGGAAGCACCTAAAAAGTCCTAAGTCAGGTTAAAGAAAAACATGATCAATTTTTGAAACAAACAATGATTTTGATCACTATGTTTCTAAATAAATACCCAATTTTATTCTCAATGCTCCTTTTTTGCAAGGCAAGGAGTCCTCAAGCTTGAGGAGCTTAGGTAGAGCTCGTCTACAAAATCTCATAATTTTTGGAGCTTCTTAGATGCCTTAATCTAGCTATGGGACAAATTTTAACCATGCTGGACATTATGCCTGAAACCCACCAAAACTAGTAGGAAAACTATAAAAAGTGATAAAGAGCTCATTTAAGATGTTAGATTTGGGTTGGATTTTTGCAGAAGGGAAGCTTTTGTATTCATTGAGAATTATTGTAATAGAGAATCTTCTTCCTTCCATTATTTTGCATCTTGTCTCTTCCCTCTGTGTGTGTATGTGTGTGCGACTTGTATGCTTCTCACCTTCACCTTCATGCACATCTCACAATCGTCATATCATCCTCACGTCTCCATGGATTGAAAATTAAGGACGTGATGCTTCTTGACATGGTACTCATTCTTGTCTAGAGTGACATGAAATTTGGCACCATTATCGGGGCAGGCCCTTGAGGACGAGTGTGTGATGGTAAGAGTGTAAAAGAATTGATTTTGGAAGGTATGTTTTGTTGTTTCTGTCGATGTTTTCACCATTTTCATGATCATCTTAAGCTCCACTACCTTCTTCCACCATAGCCACTCATCATCATCTTTACCAAAAATTTTCAGTTTTGATCATATCTACCCCTTCCCTCTCATTTCCCTCATTTGCATTCACGAGAGAGTGAGTGTGCATGTGTACTATTTTGGCATGTTTTTAGCATATACTTACATATTTTGGTTCATCTTTAGCTCCATGCATGCATAGGTACAACATAGAGCATTTTTGGGATCCAAAATAACCGTTTTAATCTATTGCAATAGACCCAAAAAGTTGAGATTTTGTAAATGCATCTACAACATGGCATATGAATCCCCCACACCATCTTTGCACATTAGATACATCAAGAACATTTCTTGTTTTTGGCTCTGTTATAATAGAAGATAGATCTCATCTATCGTGATAGACCCAGTCTATCAAGATAGACTAACTCTATCGCAATAGAACACCTATCTATCACGATAAAACCAACCCCAATGGACACCATCTATTGTGATAGACCACCCATTTATCATGATAGAGCCCCCCTCTATCATGGCAGACTGAAGACCGGAATAAAGCCCTCCTTTTATTGTGATAGATTGATTCCTAAATAGACCAATTTTTAAATGGAAACATGTTTATCATGATAGAGCATCATCTCTTGTGATAGAGTGGTCAAAGGGACAGATCCCCCCCCTCCCCCCCATGATAGAGCCCATCTATTGGGACATACCACCCTCTGTCACAAAGACCCCCATGATAGACCCTCTATATCATGATATACACCGTATATCATGATAGAGTTCCCTATCATGACATACCACTCTATTGCAATAGACTCATCTAACACAATAGATTAGCCGATCGCACTAGTCTTCCATCTCTCGAGACATACTATCTGCTGATCCAAAATTAGGGTTTGAGTTTTTAGCAAAAACTTAAGTGGAAAAGCAAAGATCCGGAGATACTCCTCGGCAAGAGAAAGCTACAATCATGGCTTGAGGTTGGAAAACTATCAACCCTCTCTATCAGTTCTAGCCTAGGCTAAGATGCTTAGCTCTAGGGGTAAGACTTAGGTATACGATACAAATCCTCCAAATCCAAGATAGTTCAAAACCTCTAAATAATTGAAATCATGACACAACATAAGTGTAAAAGAACTTAATTAGAGGATTCCATGATCAAGTGATTAAGTCAAGTATTCATGACAATGACATATTGAGACAAGAACTGACAAAGTAAATTATTCCATAAGTACTTGATAAGTAGACAACCATCATATTGTGAATATTAAAGGAGAGTAAAAAAGGAAAATGGTTCAAATACATGAACCTTAGATCAGGTAGACACCTTGGAAAAGCAGATCAACAATTGAGCACGGAAGGGCCCTATAAGACACAATTAAAATACATCCGAATCCATCGATTAGGTGTTGACATCTATGAGGACGGTTTGAGAAGATGCAATTGAGAAACCCAGAACACCCTTATGGCTTAGATCATTCAATAGCAAAATTTGAGAATGGTTCTTACATACACAAGTAGGGAACTATGCATACTGTTACTAGTCACCCTTATAGAATGGGCGACTTTGGGATTTTCTCCTAGAGTCAAGAGTTCAAGATTCGGGTGAGGATGATTAGGAGGAGATACTAATGACTCCTAGAAGGAATTTCTACTAACAACGATTTATAGCAACAACCAAGATACCTCATGATTTGCACCATAGAGCTTTATGTCAATATGGGTATTGAGGAGGGTTTCTATAATTTCAAGTCACACAAGCCCCATACTAGGCAAAAGTTTCTAGTTCATGAGTTCAAAGACCCAGATAACCTAGGAAAACCCACCTATGTGAGTCTTGATTTGGACCAAATGTAGTTATTCTCAAACAACAATAAACATAATCATTTTTGGCAAGGCAAAAATGTTTTCCCTCTCCATGAACAAGCTACAAGTGCAAGACAAGACAAATCCTCAAGAGTTCAATGAGAGAAGATAAGAGAAGCTCCATAAGTAATCTTCATACACAACCTAGTGAGAGATAGTTCAAAACAAAGTATGAGTACACCAAAAAGAGAAAGGACTAGAGGACATTGGTCTGAAAAAGATGATGATGATTTTACCTCTAGCTAGATAAAGAGAAAGATTTGAGAACGTTGAGACCCTTGCAAGTTGTTCAAAACCATGAAGAAATAATATGATGGCATAGGAGATCCTTATGATCACATGGAAAAATTCAATTAGGTATTGAAAGTGGAACAAGTAGAGGACTTGTTCGCTCAATACGAGGCTTTTAGACTAACCTTGAAGGGTAGAACCTTAGCATGGTTTCAGCCTTTGCATCAACATAACTATAAAAAGATCACACAATTGATTGAATATTTCATAAATGAGTTCTATAAGAGTGGAATCAGGTAGACCAACTCATCCTTGATCCATAGTTTTAAGTAGACCCCCTAAGGCACTGCAAAATTAGCAGGGTTAGATTCAAGTTGTACATATAAAATTCTTTAGTGGTAGAGCTACCTGCACATGCCAAGCAGGTGTCCTTGTTTTTAGATGGCCTCTTGATCACAAAGCTACGATCATATGTGTACTTGAAAGAGCCAAACATACTAAACCAATTTGTGAAAATGTGCATAGACATGGAGGATAACCTAGGAGAGGAGCTATAATTGTCAAACCTCTATAAAGGGCTAGAATGCTTGATGAGTTTCACATTGAAACCTTCATCTTCAATTGAGGAATTGGCTGAGTTACTTGCACAAAAGCTATGAGGAAACTTGTAGAATAGACAAAATCAGAAGGTTATTACACTCAAACAATGCTTAAAATGTAGAGTGATCACATGGAACATTCTTATCCCATGCAAAATCGGAATGCCTTAGCTACATGCTTGTATTAATCCACCATAGAGAGGAAATAAATGAGCCACATAGGGCAAGAGTGTCCTTAGAATAAGTAAATAGTTAGACAAAACCATCAACAACCATATAAGTATCATAATAAGTACCTAGCAGCCCTACAAGAAAAATCCTCAAGAGTTCAATGAGAGAAGACAAGATTAGCTCCAGAAGTAAGCTTCATACACAACCTAGCAAGATGTAGGTCAGAACAAGGTATGAGTACACTAAAAAGAGAAAGGACTAGAGGACATATGTCTCCTAAAGATGACGATAATTTACCTCTACCTAGATAAAGAGAGCATTAAGACCCTTGCAAGTTGTCAAAACCATGACGAAATACTTTGATGGCATAGGAGACCCTTATGACCAGGGGCCAAATACAAGCAAGTATTGAGAGGGGAACAAGCAGAGGACTTGTTCACTCAATATGAGGCTTTTAGGTTAACCTTGAAGGTTAGAACCTTAGCATGGTTTCAACCTTTGCATCGACATAACTACAAAAACACCACACAATTCATGGAATCTTTCATCAATAAGTTCTTTAGGAGTGGAAATAGGCACAACGTCTCATCCTTGGTCCATATCTTTAAACAGACTCCCCAAGATACTATAAGATTATATAGGGTCAGATTCAAGTTATACATAGAAAGATGTCCAGTGCCAAAGCTAATTACACATGTGAAGCACATGTGCGTGTTTTTTTATGGCGTCTTGATCACAAAGCTATGGTCATATGTTTACTTGAAAGATCCAAATGCCTTAGACTAGTTTGTGAGAATGTGCATAGACATGGACGATAACTTAGGAGAGGAGCTAGAATTGTGAAAGCTCTATAAATGATAAAAATGCTTGGCTAATCGCTCATTGAAACCTTCATCCTCAATTGAGGAATTGGCTGAATTAATTGCACAAAAGCTAGGAGGAAACTTGTATAATAGACAAAATCAAAAGGTCACTTCTACCAAATATTGTTATACATGTAGAGTGATCACATGGCAAATGCTTCCCCCATGTAAAATGACAATGACTTAGTTCAAAGCTTGTATTACTCCACCATAGAGAGGTAATACACAAAACACATGGTACAAGACTATCCTTAGAACAAGCAGGCAATCAGAACAAACCATGAACAACCATACAATTATTAGAATCAGTACCAATAGAAGCCCTACTAGAGGCCACAATAGAATTACGAGGCATAGTAACAAGCACAACCTAGGCCATAACCAATGCTAAGTTAGCAACCACCACCTCTAGTTAATGTAATATCAATCAAGTATGCAATGACAAAGAGAATCCTAATAAGTCATCAGTAGCAATTTCTCTGTAAATCACATAGAATTATCCAAATGCAAATAATTTTGATTCATCTCATGGTGAGAATGTCCGTACCTACTACACTGAGTCTCTATAACATACTGATACATATCAATATGAGATCCCATCGTAGGATTATACTCGGGAAACTGATTATGCAAATGTAATGTAAACCAATCCCCACACTAGACCTCATATGAGAGATATGAGACTATAGGCCCCTAGATGGCCTTGTTATAGATGTCAAGAAGATCACTCCATATGTGAATGTCCACATCCCCCACCAAGAGGACAACCACATTATTTTACCATTCAGGAATATTTTTTGGAGTGTGGTAAAGAGCACATTATCTATGAGTGCCTTAAGAATCCCAAGAATGCCTCAAAGGTCACACCAATCAATGTGATAATCATAGTGCACAGCTCAAGTGGAGGCCGACCCAATTTAGTTCCCATCCAGATGGTCACTAGAGCAAAAGCTTTACGCCAAGCCAAGCAATGAGAAAAAAAAGGATCTAGAATATCATGAGAGCAGAAGGCCTAGTAAAAGGAAAAAAAAGTCCTCAAAAGATTCTAGAGAGAAAATAAAGAGAAAGTGGTCCAACAAGCTATCAAAATTAGAAGCTAGTAAGCCTAAAAGAGACCAAGGCAAAGATTGTAGAGTTGATATATTAGGCACCAATAGAGGCTCCACCTATACCTAAGTCAGGTTTAGTATTAGTAGATCCTATCCCAGAAGACTTAGACATGATGTTCAAAGCCTATCAAGCATGATCGAAAGAAGGACCAATTCAATAGAACTAGACAAGAGTTACCCTAGAGATGATCTAGAGAGAAAGAACATTTGTGCATCAAGGTGGTTGAACTAAGAGTGTCTATCTTCAATGCTAGCCAATTCTTTAGTCAAAGTAACCTAGTCAAACTAGAATTGCACTTCCAAGGGTTATTTGATGATGTCCAAACCCATGAACTTGGTGCCTCAAAAGGCTCATTCTATTGAAATTGCAAAAGGAGAATTCTTACAGGTAGATTTGTGTGTGGGTAACTCAACAAAGTGTGGAATTCCTCCTTCCAATAAAAATACTCATAAGAATTCTTGAGAGAGATTCAAGAAGAGAGTGGGATACAGAAGATATGACTTGCCCACCCATTCAAAAAATAGATGATCTTCAAGATCAATTCCCTCAAGACATTCCCTCACTCAATATACAGAGAGGAGGAAGATGCTGAATCTAGGCCAATACTAGACTTTGAGTTCAATTCTTGACTAGAATTGCCACATTTTACAGACCCTTGGGAATCAAGGTCTATTCAAATGTGAAATCCCATGATTGGAATAATGAATGTGAGAAGTCATTTGTAGAGCTAGGATAATATTTTTGCTCAACCTTGATTTTGACAATCTCAATCTGGAACAAGCCATTCCATGTCTATGTAGATGCCTGTGATTCCTCTATTGGATGATTGCTAGCACAACCTACTAGAGAAGGAAACATAGACTTACCCATATCATACATGAGTAGACAATTGAACGTAACAAAAAGGAATTACACCACAACTCAATGATATGGATTAGGTATGGTCTATGCAGTGAAACTTTTTTGACATCATTTGTTTGAAAATAAGTTCAAATTCTTTACAAACCATCAAGCCTTACTATACTTGGTGAAAAAACCTTGCAATATGGGTAGGTTAGTAAGATGGTTTCTCTTAATAATGGAATATGATTTTTAAGTAGTGGTTAGGAAAGATAATACCCACCTTAGGGGGATCACCTTTCATGACTCACTTCAGAAAAATCCCTGCAAGTTCTATTAGATGACCTTCTTGATGTATATTTGATCAACCTTGAAGTAGTTCCAAATTGGGCAATAAAATCAATTCCAATCTTAACATATGGACCCAAGAACCATGCACTAAGAACAAAAGAAAAAGAAGTGATAAAATCTTAAAAGTATCATATACTAGTAAGAAGTATCTATAAACAAAATAAACAAGGAGTTTTAACTTGTTGTGTGGACAAAAAAGATCATGATAAGTGGTTGCAATTAGCACATGTAGGTGCACTAGGGCAACACTACAAGCAACAAACCCTCCAGACATTGAAACAATAAGGCATATATTGGCTCACCATGGAGCCAGATATCTATAAGTGGCTTAAGAAATGTCCATCTTGTATTAGTAGACCCCGTGTTGAACATCCAACTTTATATCAAGTGTCACTAATACCAGATTGGAGTGATCATCTAGTTTAGTTCTTGAAACAAATACTTTTCCTCAAGAAATAACATTACCTTGATAAAAAGGTCTAGAACAAGATGTTCTAGATTATGCACTCATTGATGGTAGTTTTTAAAAATGTGAGAGAGATAGATACTTGAGAGTGTGCATGGATGAAAGTGATTATTTGAGAATTTTGGAAACTGCACACAGTGGTGTGGCAAGAGGACACTTTGGACCTGCCTGCATGATCAAAGACATTTTTTTAAAGGTCTTTGGTGGCCCAAATTCACATTGATGCACATACCTATGTGGAATGTTGTGACACATGCTAAAGAGATCAATATCCTATATGAAAGTATGAGATGCCATTAAGACCCATGATGGAAGGACCTACATTGTTCAAGTGGGGCATAGACTTTGTACGACCCATTAACCCCCCAACAAGAAGCTCCCATGTAGAATACATCATTGTAGCCACATATTATCTTACCAAGTGGATAGAAGTGAGATCTATTAGAAAGAACAAGGATCATAACAAAGCTAAGTGTTTATTTGAAAATTGGTTCACAAGATATAGACTTCCCATAGAAGTAGTTAGTGATAGAGGAACACACTTTTTGAATTAAGTGATTGAATAACTATTACAAGAACTCATGGTGATATAGAAGAAGTCAGCAACATATCACCCACAAGCAAACAAACAAGCAGAAAGTACTAATAAGATCTTATGTAGCATAAGCTTGTAGATAATATATGCTCCAATTGGGACAAACACTTATATTATGTTGTTTGGATGTATTGAGTGGCGTATAAAAAAGTACTCAATGCGACTCTTTTTCACATGGTATTTGGCCAAAATGCAATGCGATGACTCGATTTCTTGATACCCATGCTAAATGTAGCACAAGATCATCATTAGAAAAATGATGAGCTATCTTCAAGTATAATGGATTTGGAATGTCTAGAAGAAACCAAACTACGATCAGGTGCAAGATTATACATAACAAAGAAAAGATAAAAGGCTTATTTTGAGGTACAAGCAAAAGGAAAAGGCTCAAAAGTTGGTGATTTAGTATTGGTGTATATTTTGAAACAACATGCTCATAAGTTTGAAAAACATGGTCATGGACATATGATTATCAATAGACTTTTGACTAGTGGTGTGGTACAATTAGCCACTTTAGAAGGAGATATAATGCCAAATTACATCAGTGGATGAAAAGTCAAGTTTTATCAAGAATCATTGATGGAAGAGATGCTTAAACAACTAAATGTGGCAAAGAATGTAAAGTAGAATAGAAACAAATAAAAGAAGAAGCACAGTGAAGCCGAGATGATAGGGCATAGGTCATTATAGGAATGGCAACACAGAAGAGATCCAACTTGAAATTATCAAAACCAACCCAGATGCCCCAAGATATCACATGGCAATGTGCCCAACTAGAAGGAATACCTCTGTTAGCATAGTGGATAGAAGACCATTCATTTAGTAGACATAGAACAAGGCACTACAATAAAGAAAATCTTGATCTTGATTGATTCAAGAGTTGCCACTAGTGCCATTAGGTGTTCATGCTATCAAATACATGAAAATACAAGTGAATCCAACATGGGCATACCTCATAGGATTAGGAGGTGTGGAAACCCTTTGCATTTGTGAGGTGGAAGTTCCTATCCTCATACATGATGGCCTCTTGATAGTAAATCTATTAGTTTTCCATGATGAAGATCTCATAGAACCTTTGATATTGGGTGGAGATTGGATCTACGACCACTTAGTCAACTTGAACCTTTGAAGGTGTCTTTTTCAAGTTTTGTTCAATAAAAAACATCTTACGTTAGAGTTGGAGACTCTCGAGTCCTTTGGCTCTAAATCAATAGTAGATTTAAAGACTCTGATATTCTAGCTCTCTATCTACAATAAAGCTAGAGACTCTTAGGTCTTCTAGAGCTAAAGGTACAATAGAGCTAAAGACTCTCGAGTCTTCTAGCTCTCAATTTGTTGTGCAACTGGAGAGTCTTAGGTTCTTTAGTTATAAGTCCATTCACTATGCATGTACCCCTAAGTCTGTTATGTACCCCTAAGTCCACTCACTCCCCTCCAGATGAACACATCATGTAAGTGATGGAACCCCTTCTTTTCCAAAGAACAATCTATTAAGAATGACTCAACAAGAGCAAAGAAAGAAACCACCATAGAATGAACATATGAAGCAATGCTTGCCTACAACCGTCTAGACCAACCAATGCAAAAAGCAACCTATTCTAGGCATAAGTAGGTGTAGGACAAGAAACATGAACAATCAACTCTTCCACAAAAACCATTGCCAAGACAAACTAAAATAAAAGCAAAAATTGGCAATGAAGGATACAAATCAACCACTAACAATTTTGGATACTTAAGGAGTCAAAGATGGAAACACCTAATAATTCAAGCATTCGGGTGCCTAAGGCTTATTTGCAGGCCTAGATTTCTCCTTTTAGATGATCATCCTTAGGAAATTATAAGCCTTCGCATATTAACTCTCCATCTCAACAAAAAGCCACTTCTTATGAGAATTTGTGCAATTATTCTCCTAGTATTTGGAAATGGGTGCCTAAATAGCCCCATGAATTAAAACCCTCATAATTATCTAACAAACTCTATAACTCAATCATTTCACCATGGAATCCCATAAGGGAACCTCTATCTCATAAACAAGCTTGTAAAACATCCTTATCCCATGAACATTATAACATACACTTGAATCATCAAAAGCATACTAAGCTCATGCATTACCCATCATATGCATGTAGGTGCCTTAAGCTTAGGCAAAGAAGACACCATATCCGATTTCTGCATGCGTAGAAAACTAGAAAATTTTAGATGACCAAAGTGTGCATGCCAAAGCTTTGCATGTCACATAGCCTGAGAATCATGTACTACACATGCCAAATCATTCACAGATCTTTCATAGTCTATGAGCTTATACAACCCACGACATAAAATGTCAGGAGCAATAATGATGTCACCATTTGATAGATCATGAACTCTACATTTATCATCAACAAATTTCATAACCAAGCTAATCTTGGCTAATGCAAAAACTGATAATAGATTTTTTTTGATCCGTAGTATAAATAAAGCATCTGACAAAGTGAAAGAACTACCATAAGTAGTAGTTAGAATGATCTTACCAACTCCCATGATAGGATAAGAGGGGTTGTTGGCGCATGTGACAGTATTCCCTGTAGGGGCAGGCCAGAGTGAATAGAAGAAACTACGCTGCGAGGTAATATGTTTGGTAGCCCCAATATCAAAGTACCAAACACTTGAGTCTACTGCAGACATGCACTGCTCATGAGAAGACAGATCAAAACTACAAGCAGTAGTAAACGCCTATTCTTCTTCCTACACACGATTAGCAGACTCTATTTTCGGTGTAGAGGCCTCTACAACAACCATTCTAACATCTTTCTCCTTTGCCTCTTTAGTAGCCAATTTCACACAGTTCTTTACGATATGATCATTTCCTTTATATTACTTGCAATACAATTTCTGCTTTTCTGATTTCTTCTCACCTTTGTCTTCCTTCTTTGAATGTGCAGCATTTGCAGATTTCTGATTGCTAGTAGATGAGCTCCATTTACCTTTTCCTTCTGACTAGCCTGGAAAGCTTGGTCTGCAACACGCATAATATACCTTCTGACTAGACTGATCTTCCTGCAATAGAACATAAACTAACTCCTCAAACGACAAGGCATTTGGATTGCCTTTCATCATCAAACGAAGAGTAGAGGCAAAACTATGATATTAATGAGTAAGATCATTCTGCATAAGTGAGCTATCTAGTATAACCTCATCAATCTGTGCCTTCAAGTCTTTGATCTTTGTTAGAAAACTATCCATAAGCAACACGAGCCTCATTCCTAGCTTGGTAGAATGTGGTAAGTGTATCCCGAGCATCCTTAGCTATTGTGCAAGAGCGAATGTGAGGAATAGTGGCATGTTTGATAGACAAGACTATCAGTGCATGTGCTTGAGCATCTCTTCCATCCCAACAAATTTTCTCTACAATAGGTGCAGCAAAAACCGCAACACGAACAGGAATCTATAGAATATCATCATCTTTGACACCATCTCCATCAGCTCCAACATCTGTATTTGTAGTACCTATATTTGAAGGTCTAATCGGACGTCTTTCAACACCCTGCACAATATTCCATAGTCCTTTTGCAAGCAACACATTTTGCATCATATAAGCCCATAACAAGTAGTTGGTACCTTTCAACTTATCCTCAAGAGCCAACATACAAAATACATCACTGCTTTTAGCCATGGCTGATGGCTAAAATACCTTGATGTGGAAAACTGAGTGTATCTCAAAAAGTTGAATAGAATTGCCCATACAAATTCTGCTAAACATGTAGCAGGCTTCGAGATGTTTATATTAGCAAACCGAAACTGGTATATACCTTTGGCACAAAAAGATGAAATAGCATGCACAAGTGCTATGATAGTGCATTCGGAGGCTGAAACGAGCTCAGATCGCAATTTCAGAACCACATAGCAAAGTTGTTTTGATTTTTGAAACACCTTGAGCATGCTTACCAAAATTCGTGTGATTTTGAGACTACAACTCGAGGAGTGTCAACAACTCCCTAGATGAAGCAACAACCTGCTCTGATACCAATTTTTGGAGTTAGACATCTACAAAAGCACACAAATAGCACAAGCAAGAAGAAAACGAAGCTTGAAGCACAACACACAATACTAAATGTATTACCACTAGAATGTACAAAGTCAACTAGCCCATTAGGGCAATAGGTGTATATACAAGCTGAGGAAAAAAAACCTCCTAAAGAGGGAAAGAAGTGCCCCGATGGTCCTAGAGTTTTCACACACATCACTACCTAAATATATCAATAGTAAGATGCCTCAAATTAGTCCTCGAACCTAAATTTTAACTATACTGGACACTATGTCCAAAATTGGCCAAAACTAATATGAAAAATATAAAAACATCTAGACAGCTCATTTGAGAGATTATATTTTGGTTGGATTCTTGGAGAAAGGAGTCTTCACATTCATGCACATCATTCACTCACAATCTTCATATCATCCTCACATCTCCATGTATTGAGAGTTAAGAAGGTGACACTTCTTGATATGGTACTCATCCTTGTCTAGAGTGATAGCCACTTTTAGCTTGGGCTTGAGAAAAATTCAATATGAAGAGGAAATTCAAAGAAAGAATTTGCATATTTACTTTAAGGTTTGTTTTGTAGGAAAAGCAGATAAACCGGCTAAAGAAATGTGTAAACTCTTGAAGAACCAACAACACAAGGAAGAAATCCCATATATAATCGCCAACCATGGGATGAAAGAACTAATTTACAACAATTTGACTCAAATACTTGGGGTTTCCACTCCACTATGTTCTCTGAACATGATTGCATGGCTTCGAACTCAAAAGTTGGAATGAAAAAATATGCACAAAATCTATTGCATCTTCTTGATACCCCAATCAATGAAACCAAGATTGTTGAAGCTATTGATTCTTTGCCCAATGGTTAAAGCCTCATTCTAGATGGCCACACCAATGCGTTCTTCAAGTCTTTCAAGAGTGTTTGGTGAAACCTTTAAGTATGGGTCATCTTGAAGCATTGGATTTTGGTGATTTGACCAACTTTTGCAATGAAGGTGTGATCAAGCTGATTCATTGAAAATTATGGCCTATCATATGCTCAAAAGAGCCCATACAATCTTCCCAAAAGTCATCGTAAACAACATTGCTTTATATCTTTGCTCATGGATCAATGAGGATAAAAAAGGATTCATTAAGGGTATATCCATTGTGGATGCTATTATAGATGTGCGGGAAGGCCTTGAATTTGCTAAGGAGTCTTCTCAAAATCTCCTCCTCATCAAGATCGATTTTGGTAAAGCCACCAATCACCTCGAGTGGGACTTTATTCTCCAATCCCTGAAAGATATGGGGTAAATTCATCAAGATGGTCACGAAAAGTTTGGGTTACACCTCAACTCATATAAATATCAACGGACATCTTTCTTGAGGAATCAGATTAAAGCATTCTATTAGATAGGGATACCCCCTTGCTCCTCTTCTCTTTGTTGTCACCACAGATGGCCTAAGTTACTTGGTTAACCATTATGCCCACCTTGGTTAAATACATGGTCTTTGGCTTCCCCATATCCAGAAGCCGATGATAATGAGGCTCTACACCGATGACACAAATGTTTTGTGCACAATGATATCAACAGTATCGACACCTTTTCAAAATGTCTAAACACTTTTTGAATTGCCTCAAGATCTTGAATAAATCACTCAAAAATGGCTTTCAAGGCAATTTTGCGGCCGCAATTTTTGGTCAACTAGGGATGTCAATAGCTCCTAATGGACATATCTTCCATATCCTTAGATTTGATGGGTTTTGATGTTTCCATGAGTCAAGGGTGTAGCAAGGTTCTCACCAAGCTTGAGAATAAACTTAATTACTGAAAGGAAATGCAGCTGGACTTGATAGGACGGACCATGGTGATTAACAACTTCCTCCTCTCATCAATTATGTATTTCTAGGCATGTTGGAGACCAAAAGATAGAGATTTAGCAAAGTTGGAAAGAACATGCAAAAACTTCCTTTGGACTAGTGATCCCAATTGTTGAGCCCATAAAAGTCATATTGGTCAAAGTCAACTATAGTCAAAGTCAACTACAATCAAAGTTAAAAGGTCAAAGTCAAATTGGTCAAATTCAACATGTTCAAGATCAAAGTCAACATGGGTGAAGTCAAGTGTTTGAAGTGTAGGTGTCACAGTGCACAGGTAGTGCACAATTAATTGTTCATAAAGGGTATAATTGCAGAAAGTTGGTTGCAGGTCATAGAGGTATTTCTATAATTCCCTAAGGTTCAAAAGTGTTTTTAAAACATTTTGGAAGGTTCAGGTGAACCCTCTCTTAGGTGCACATTTGAGAAATTAAAGGGCACAATGTGAAGGTATGTCAAGCAGCGTACACAGAAGTGAAAGTATGACCCCACTACAAGAAATAGGGGGCGTAGCGACGCCCCCGAATTGAAAACAAAACGAGTAAGGTAGCTTATGCGACGCTAGCATCGCATAAGCGACAGTAAAGTTTTTGATTTTTTTTTTTGAAGTGGATACATGGCATAAGCGATGCTTGCATCGCTTATACAACACTAAATCTCTGCGTCGCAAGTAGCGTCGTTGCCTAGCGACGTTATTGGCGATGTGGGAAAACTAGATAGCGACACATATGTGTGGTCCTTTCCAGAGCGTCGCATAAGCGATGCTCTCGAATGTTAAAAAAAAAAATTTGAATTCTCCCAACACATTTGTGCCGAGATCTGGACCAGAGTAAGAGAACAAGAGAGAGAGAGAGAGAGAGAGAGAGAGAGAGAGAGAGAGAGAGAGAGAGAGAGAGAGAGAGAGAGAGAGAGAGAGATGCAAAGGCAAAGACCAGGTATGCGCACACACACACACATACATATGCATACACATACACATATACACACATAGACACACACACACATACACATAGACACACACACACATACACACACATAATGTTGCATACACACACATATACATGCATACACACACATATACATGCATACACACACATATACATTCACACACACATATACATGCACACACACATATATGCATACACACACATATGCATACATAATGCACATGCAGACATACACATACATAATGCATACACATGCACACACATATACACATACACATACACACACATAGACACACACACACACATACACATAGACACACACACATACACACAAATACACACACATATACACACATACACACATACACACATACACACATACACACATAATGTTGCATACACACACATATACATGCATACACACACATAACATGTACACATACATATATGCATACACACACATATGCGTACATAATGCACATGCAGTCATACACATACATAATGCATACACATGCACACACATATACACATATGCATACACACACATACACACATACACACACACATACACACACATACACACACATACACACACATATATGCATACACCCACACATAGAGAGCCATGCACATACATACACATACATGCATATATATGCATACATAATGCATATGCATATGCATACATAATGCATATGCATATGCATACATAATGCATATGCATATGCATACATACCTACATACTTACATGCATACACACACATATGCATACATAATGCACATGCATACATACACATACATAATGCATATGCATACATAATGCACATGCATACATACACATACATAATGCATATGCATACATAATGCACATGCATACATACACATACATAATGCATACACACACATATGCATACATAATGCATACACACACATATGCATACATACATGCATACACATACACAAATAGACACATACACACACATAGACACATACACACACATAAACAGATACACACTCATAGAAACACATACATACACATAGACGCGCACACACATACACACACATATACACACACAGACACACATAGACACATACACACATAATGATGCATTCACACACATACACATGCATACACACATACAGATGCATACACACATACACACATAATGATGCATTCACACACATACACATGCATTCACACAGGGAAACAGGTCTTAAATATGACCTTTCCCCCTAGTGTAGAGTACACATATTTAGGCAGTGTAGTTGTGCATGACAGCGAGATAATGCAGTCTCCTGTTGGCAATAAATGGTAAACAGATTTCCATACGGGAATTGTCCCAAGTCTTTGCTATCAAAAAGGGGCTTAAACTGCTCTTCAGTTCCTAACATGCCTTCAAAATGTATTGCATGAATGGATTTTGCAAACAGGCTTCAGTGTTGGCTTGAAAGACATGTACTTAATAGATGAAATCAGAACATATAAAAAACTTCTTGAAGAAGTTCATATTGCTGTAGATGATGGCAGATTGTCTTCTTAGAGAGTTCTCACTTTGGAAAGGTAGATCTGATTAGTCTTGCAAGGAAAATAGGAACTGATTCCAAGAACTTTTATTAATCCATGTCATAGTGATATCCTTGACTATGGTTACCAAGAAAAGTTTATTAGCTTAGTTGAAGAAATCAGTGCTAGAAGATCAACAATTTGTGAATTTCAACGTGTTCTTAGGGAAATACCAACCGTTGTTGAGAGGCATAGCTGTCCATCCGATTCCATGATGGCAATGATAAGGGCTGGAAGCAAAGGATCATTGTCAAACTTGATACAACAGTGTGCATGCTTAGGTTTATAGTCTGTAAACGGAGAGGATTTGTTCTTTTCTAACTTTCATGATGGTTAGGCAATAATTCATTCTTGCTTTTTAGATGGTTTAACCTCCAAAGAATTCCTTTATCATTTAGTGTCTTCCCGAAAACTTGGAAAAAGGTATGGAGCTGAGGGGCTTGAAGAACTTTTTCGAGAATGTATGTATGGGTTAAGGGAAGTGTATTTAGCATATGATGGTCTTGTTTGGACACGAACAGACAATCATGTAATACAATTCAATTATGAAGTTCTGGAGAACATCGAAGAGGCAGACTGGAAATCAAAGGATACATAGAGTCCTGGCCTTGGTTCAGAGCCTATCGGTGTATTGGCCGTGACATCATTGATTGAACCAGCTTATAGTTATGCATTTTGCCAGTCTGCACCAACAAAGAGTAATCCCATTGAATTGCTAAAGGTAATCTTTGACAATTATGATCTCTTCTTATAGTTTTGATTTTAATGTAATGTTGTTAAAACATAATTGGTTTTTGTGGTAAGACAAAACAAAGAAAACTCTGGGAAGTTCGATCATCATGATTTGTTTTCCCTTCTCATTTTCTAGGAGACCCTTCTAAGATGCTCCAGCACATCTTTGAAGGCATAGATCACAAATCCATTCTTGCCATTTCTTCGAACACAATAAAGAGGAAAACTGGTCCAGCAAGGGTAGCACTGCAGATTCGGAGACATCTTCACTGTTTCACACTTGGAATGTTACCAATCTATAAGACCATGATAGAGTTACGTACCATCATCAAATTGTTTGTTAGCCCCTTTTTTTTCTTTAGTTCATAAAATACTATTTTAAACTTGAAGAAATCATGCATTTTTATTGCAACACATACACATACACACACACATATACACACACACAAACATACACACATAGACACATACACACATAATGATGCATACACACATATACAAATGCATACACACGTATATGCATACATACATGCATACACATACACACAAAGACACATACACACACATAGACACACATAGACACATACACACACATAAAAAAAAAGTTTGATTTCTCCCGGCACATTTGTGCCGAGATTAATAGGCGAGAGCAAGAAGAGAACGAGAGAGAGAGAGAGAGAGAGAGAGAGAGAGAGAGAGAGAGAGAGAGAGAGAGAGAGAGAGAGAGAGAGAGAGAGAGAGAAAGAGAGAGATAGAGAGAGAGAGCGAGAGAGAGAAGGCTGAGATTTTTGAATTGTTGGATTTAAGTCATCAATTAATATCTACCCAAGGAGGCCAAGCTTTACTGAAATTATCTCAGGATGGCATCCTTTCAAGCCATTTGATTTTAGAAAATCATTTTTGGCTGCTAAAACATGAAATTCAAATGTTAAATATGTATTGTGACTCTCCTGCTCCCACGCCTACAATAATTAAGGCACCGGGTATGAAAGCGCCTTTGTGGATAGGAATACAGGTCTTAAATATGACCTTTCCCCTGGTGTAGAGTACACATATTTAGGCAGTGTAGTTGTGCATGACAGCGAGATAATAAAGTATCCTATTGGCAATAAATGGTTAATAGATTGCCATACGGGAATTGTCCCAAGTCTTTGCTATCAAAAAGGGACTGAAACTACTCTTCAGTTCCTAACATGCCTTCAAAATGTTCTGCATGAATGGCTTTTCCAATCAGGGTTCGTTGGCTTGAAAGACATGTACTTAACATATGAAATCAGAACATATAAAAAACTTCTTGAAGAAGTTCATATTGCTGTAGATGATGGCAAATTGTCTTCTCAAAGAGTTCTCACTTTGGAAAGGCAGATCCGATTAGTCTTGTCAAGAAAAGAGGAACTCATTCCAATAACTTTTATCAATCCATGTCATAGTGATATCCTTGACTATGGTTACCAAGAAAATTTTCTTAGCTTAGTTGAAGAAATGAGTGCTAGAAGATCAGCAATTTGTGAATTTCAATGTGTTCTTGGGGAAATATCAACCATTGTTGAGAGCCATAGTTGTCCATCCAATTCCATGATGGCAATGATAAGGGCTGGAAGCAAGGATCATTGTCAAACTCGATACAACAGTGTGCATGCTTAGGTTTACAGTGTATAAAGGGAGAGGAGTTGTTCTTTTCTGACTTTCATGATGGTTTGACAATAATTCTTCTTGCTTTTTAGATGGTTTAACCTCCAAAGAATTCCTTTATCATTTAGTGTCTTCCCAAAAACCTTGAAAAGGGTATGGAGCTGAGGGGCCTGGAGAACTTTTTCGAAAATGTATGTATGGGTTAAGTGAAGTGTATTTAACATATGATGGTTCTGTTCGGATATGAACAAACAATCATGTAATACAATTCAATTATGAAGTTTTGGAGAACATCGAAGAGGCAGACTAGAAAGAAAAGGATCCGTAGAGTCCTGGCCTTGGTTCAGAGTCTGTTGGTGTACTGGCCATGACATCATTGATTGAACCAGCTTATAGTTATGCATTTCATGAATCTGCACCAACAAAGAGTAAACCCATTGAATTGCAACTTTTTATCAATGTAATTAAACAAAAATAGTGGCATCCTTGATCGTACATTCTTTACATAGCTGATATGAGAAGCTTGAAGGCCTAATTACATACCAAACAAGAGCTGTGTGACGCATTCATTGTAAGTCGCATGGTCACAGCCAAAATCACAGCAGCAAGCTCCTCCACTGGAAGGTTCAAGAACCGGAGCTATGATGAAGGAGGATGACTAGCCCTAGAGGAAGGAGAATGAAGGCCTTTGTATGCAACCGTCAACATCTTCTCCTTTGCCCCCTTACATGGACCCACGTTGTAAACCCACAACCTCAGCAAATTTTCAACACATACAAAATTCTAAATAGGACTTCTTGTGCCTATTATCCAAGAGCTAATGGACATGCAGAATCCACTAATAAGGTATTAATTGCCATGTTAAGGAAAGAATGTATGTTATAGCCCACTTCTTGGGGCATTGCTTATCAAGGTACCCTATGGGCATACAGGTTAGCTTACAAAGAGGCTACTGGCTACTCTCCATTCCAGCTAGTTTATGGGATATTGACTATTGAACCTTTTGAATTTCTACATGGATCATCAAAAGTGGCATTCATGTAGGGAAAGAAAGATTGTGGTGTCTCTCAGAGACTGGGAGCACTGCACAAAGTGGAGGAGATATGTCTACATGCAGCAAAACAATTGATAGAGACTCAGATGAAGAGGAAGGAGGCACATGATCGGCATCTATGGAACAACAACATACAACCAAGCATGGTAGTTCTTCTCCATAGATCTCAAATCTAAACACAACTAAGGGGAAAATGGCTTCCACACTGGGAAGGACCTTATCGAGTTAAAACAATGTTGAATTGGGGTGTTGTGGAGTTAGAGACGCTAAAAGGAGAGGCCTTGCCACTAGTCAATATATCAAGGCTCAAGGCCTATCATCAGCACAAATGAAGATTCATGGATCACTTGGAACCTGCAAAATTTGTCTAGGTTGTACATAGCCTTCTCATGGCATTTTTGCTTAAGTTTTAGTATTTTTTATCCACTTTCATACTTGTTCCTTGGAGTTTTCAGCAATTTTAGCAACACTTTCATAGCCCTTTGGAGTACTATAATTTTTGGGAATTTTTCAAGCATTTTTAGAGATTTTCTAGCATTCTTTTATCCTTTTCAACTATCATTTTCTTGCCAAATTGGAGGAATAAAGGAAGCTCTCTGTGGTTTTGAGTGAGGAAATTGGCCTAGACATGTAGGGAATTTTTTGAGAATTTTTTTGGATTTTTTTTTCTTTTTTTAGATTTTTTTAGGGATTTTCTCTCCAATTTTGAATATTTTCACCCAAAAAAAGGGGGTCCATGATTTTTTCGCCCCAACAAAAAAAAAGTCGAACTTGTCCCCTGCCAAAAAAAACAAAACACCCCACCCACGCTCGCCCCCTGCCTCAAACAAAAAGAAAAAAAACCACCAAACCCGCCCCCCGCCCCCTTGCCAAAAAAAAAAACACCCCACCTGCCCCTCCCCTCTGCCAAAAAAAAAAATGACACCCCATCCCCCGCCTCCCCCACCCACCCCCCACCGCCCCCTTCACCCACCCCCCACTGTCCCCCCACCCACCCCCCCGCCATTCCCCACCCACCCCCCACCGTTCCCCCACCCACCCCCCACCATTCCCCCCACCCACCCCCCACCGTTCCCCCACCGTCCCCCCCACCCACCCCCCACCGTTCCCCCCCCCCCACCCACCCCCCACCGTTCCCTCACCCACCCCCCACCGTTCCCCCACCCACGCCCCACCGTTCCCCCCCCCCCACCACCCCACCCATCCCCTACCCTTCCCCCACCCACCCCCACCGTTCGCCCACCCACTGTAATAAAGTCTATGGTCTAGGGATCAGACTGCTTCACACAGATATGAAATCAGATACCGTTTGGTCACTTGTCTGTAGGACCAAAGATCTCAAGAATAGACTCAAGGATAAGTTCATGTGCTCTCATATTCAAGTGATCCACTTAGCTTAGTGGTTAAGTCTCATGGTTGTGAAGGAGGAGGTCTTGGGTTCAATCCCCATGGGGAGCATAGGGAGAGAGTTTTGCCAAAGGAGCTCTAGAGCCTTTTAACTCAAGTTAACGTGAGTTAACTTGAGTCCTGGGAGACATAACTCAAGAGGTGAGTACAACCACCACTAGTGGACTCTAGTGCAAGGTATGAAAGGAGTGGAGGAGATTGCACATGCACTTGTGGACTCTAGTTACATTTGTGGTCCTCATTAGTTGAAGCAGCTATATATACAGACATAAGGTTGGGAGGAGAGTCATCTCTCAAGCACGTGGTGGTCGTAATCCTTGTTCTCTTGCATTGGCATCAGAGCCTTCTCCATAGCTTTCTCCATCATCTTACTCATCAGTCTTGTGTGCACTTCTTGGCGAATTCTGCTCGCGGCCGTCTTGAGAAGTGTGCCAAGTTGATCGTGTGTTGCGAACATTTGTTTTATGTAGGGTAAAAGTTTCAAATTATGTAAATAACTTTGGGAAGTCTTCAAATACTTCAAGAAGGCTCATATTATTCATAAAATGTAGCAAAAATACCACATGAGTTCTAGAACATGGTGAGTCAAATTAGTGAGTCACAAGGGAGCTTCAGTGGTGTCCTAGTGGAAGGTCGATGTGGCTAGTTCTCAAAGTCCATCAATACTTTGCTTATTTGAGCACTTGAGTCATGTAATACCTCCATCCAAGTGTCTACCACGAATTTAGATGTATTAAGAAGGTTTACGATTAGTTTCCCATGCTATAAAAAGAGGAGAAAAGTCGTGATCTTGTGGGATGTCCAAGAGAGTCATATGTGTATCTCTACACTGTTGTAGTTTTGTATGCAGAGATTGCACAGCTTGTATCTCCCTCATTGTATATCCAAATTACATGTTTAATAGCTCATTTGAAAGCTATTACTGTCTACTTTCTTCCTATAAATTCTCATAATCATTGCATTTGTGAGCGGAGAGCACTACTCTCTGCAAGTAATGTGTGTTCTCTGGTTTTACCCCCTGCTGAAGGTCTCCATTAAACCTCAAACTTGCAGAGGTCATATCGCCTTGTGTATGTATCCAAATCATGTTTTCTTTTGCTTGTTAGAAAGCTCTCTAATTCTACTTGTATTCTGAAAAGTTTCAAAGTCATTGAAATCGTGAGTTAAGAGCAGTAGTCTCTGCAAGTAATGTGTGTCCTCAGGTTCATCTCTGTTTCAAGGTCTCCATTAAAGCTGCATATTGCAGAGGTCATAGCTCATTGTGTATTTATCCATTTGAGGTGTTCTATATCTTGTTGGAAATCTCTTAGAGTCTAGTTTATGTGTCTGAAACAGGTTTGGAAAATTCTAAGTGAGTTAAGAGCAATTTGCTCTACAAGAAAATTGGTCTGTGCATACAAGTTTGTGAAAAAGTCAACTAGGTCCTGTTGGGTTTCACCTACTTCTAGCTGTACTTTGGAGATCAATAAACTCCAAAATTGGTATCAGAGCAAGTACTTGGAGGCTTGGAGAAGGTTATCATATCTTGACGAAGAATTTGAAGCTATCAAAGAAGCAGTTCATCATCAACACTACACAAAGGTAGAAGAAGATTGCAAGGAGGCATCTGAAGCAACATCCAAGCAAAGAAAGGTGCACATACCTCATTTACAAGGTAAATATTATATTTCTTCTCATCACACACATTGGAAAGGAGGCTTAAAGGAGGAAGCTTAGCATTTGTATTATGGGAGATCAACATGCACAAATAGAGAAGCTTGATAAGACCAATTATCAGGCATGGAAGTTTAGAATCACAACATACTTGCAAGGTAGAGGCTTGTATGGTTTGATTGATGGCACAGATATCAAACCCACATTACCAGAGGACCCAAATCAGCAACAATTGAGGGAGTTTGACTTTGGAATGAGAGAGACAAAAGGGTTATATTCATTTTATCACAAAATATTCAAGATTCAATGGTAGGACACATACAAGATCTAGACACAAGTAGAGATGTTTGGCTTGCATTGGAAAGGTTGTATGCTACAGGTACAAGAGCAAGGAAGATTCAACTCAAAAATGAGTTGAATAACATAAAGAAAGATACAAGGACATCGGTCAATGATTACATATTGAAAGTTAAAGAGATTGCAGATCAACTAGGATCAATTCAAGCTCATGTGGAGGACGACGACTTGGTTGCACATACTCTCAACGGACTCAAAGATGATGAGAGATGGAAACCCTTCATTACTTCAGTTTATGTCAAAGGAGAATTACTAGATTTTGATCAACTTATTGCCCTCATGGTCACGGAGGAGATGAATCTAAATGGTTCTACTTCAAATAAAAAAGGATCTCAAGCACAAGCTCTTTATGTAGGATCATCAAGAGGTGGAAACAGAGGTGGAAGAGGTTCAAATAGAGGTCGAGGAAGAAGGAGCGATGATCAAAGGACTTCAAGTGGCTTCTTCAACACAAGAGGAAGAGGAAGATCAAGCACTAGAGGTATGAGAGGCTACTACAACTACAACCAAAGACAAAGGAGTGAAGATAACAAGAATTGCTATATATGTGGAAGGTATGGACACTATGCCAAAGATTGCTATCAAAATGAAAATAATCAAAGTGGTAATCGAAGAGGAGGCTATTCAAGAAGAGGTAAACAACAAGGAAATTATGCAGTTGAAGGTAAAAGTGATGATTATGATTTGCTTCTAATGATGAATGTTGAAACTAAGATGAATTGGAATAGCAATGTATGGTATGTAGATAGTGGTTGTTCTAATCACATGTCTCATGATGCTTCATGGTTTTCTAATATGCATAATCCGTCATGTAAAGGTCATGTTGAAACAGGAGATGATACAACACATAAGATTATGCAGGTTGGAGATGTTGTTATGCAGGATAAGAGCAATACAAATTGCTTGAAGGATGTACTTTATGTGCCAATGATCACTAAGAATTTGATGTCGGTTGGTCAAATGGTAGAAAAAGGTCTACAAGTGAGATTTAATCATGCAGGTTGCTTCATTGAGGATCCAAAGCAAAGGAGGTTAATTGCTAGAGGTCAAAAACAAGGTAGATTGTTTACATTCAAGGTAAACCCAAATCATACAAACTATTTCTCTTATGGTATGCATCGAATAGCAAAGCTTGATCTATGGCACAAAAGGATTGAACACATGAATGTACACAGGTTAAAGGAGCTATCAAAGAAGAGGATTGTTGAAGGATTACCTGATCTTACTAAGCAACATATGGTGCATCTTTGTGAAGCATGTCAACTGGGTAAGCAGAGTAGACAACCTTGCAAGTATTCAAGCTATGTAAGTGATGGTTTGCTAGATCTCATACACACAGATGTGTGGAGACCTACTAAAGAGGCAACCTTGGTTGGTAATAAGTACTATGTATCATTCATTGATGATCATAGTAGAATGACATTTGTGTATTTCATTAAACATAAGAGTGAGGTCTTTGATTGTTTCAAGAAGTTCAAATCATATGTCAAAAAGCAAACAGGAAGGTATATTAAGAAGCTAAGATCTGATGGAGGGGGAGAGTATTTCTCTCAAGCTTTTACTAATTTTTTGTATGATGAAGATATCAAAAGAGAAGTTACATGCAGGTATACTCCACAACAAAATGGAGTCGCAGAAAGAAGAAACAGAATCATAGCAGAAGCATCTAGAAGCATGCTTAATGATATGTGTTTGCCTAATTATTTTTGGGCTGAAGCTGTTAGCACAAGTGTTTATATTATGAATAGAGTTCCGACTGCTGGAGTTCATCATTTAACACCATATGAGGTATGGCATGGAAGGAAACCAAGTGTAAGTCATTTGAAAGTATTTGGTTGTGTATGTTATGTACATGTACCTAGTGAGGTGAGATCTAAACTTGATGCAAAATCAGAAAAATGTATATTTATTGGTTATGCAGATACTCAAAGAGGATATAGATGCTATAATCCTCATACCAATAAGGTTGTTGTGTCAAGAGATGTAAACCTTGATGAATTACTTTCATGGTATGCAGATAAGAATTGTTTGCAGGTCATGGATGAAAATGAAGAAGGTGTGGTTGAAGGAGATGAAAGCATAGTTCAGCCATCAGGAAGTTTAAATGATGAAAGGAGTGGTTTAGATGAAGAAAGAGGATCACCTTTCAATGGAAGATTAAGGCAAGTGTCACCTCCAAGTGTTAAAACTAAAGGTAAACTCAAACTTGTTGAAGTTAATGATGAAGGAGAGGAAATTAGTGATGTATGTGAGTATGGAGAATCATCAAAGGTTCCTAATAAGAAAGGAAGAGCATCTACATTGGAGGTAAGAAGAACTTCAAGAGTGAGTAAGCAACCTCAAAGGTATACTTATGAATCTTTCATGAATACTCATTATGCTTTTATGACAAAAGTTGAGCAGGAAAATGAACCCACATGTTATGATGAGGCCAAAGGAGATGAAAAGTGGGAGAAAGCAATGAGAGAAGAAATGGAAGCACTACAGGATAACAATACTTGGAATTTAGTTCCAAGTACACCAAAACAAAAGGTAATTGGTTGCAAGTGGATTTTTAAGATTAAAAGAAATAGTGATGGTAGTGTGTCTAGATATAAGGCTAGACTTGTAGCAAAAGGATATAATCAAACTCAAGGTGTGGACTATGAGGAAACATTTAGTCCAGTAGCAAATATGGCAATGGTGAGAACTTTGTTGGCTTTAGCTGCAAGTAAAAGGTGGAATATATATCAACTCGATATAAAGAATGCCTTTCTTAATGGTGAGTTAAATGAAGAAGTGTATATGTCACAACCAGATGGTTATGTGGATGCAAAATGTCCTAATCATGTATGCAGGTTAAAGAAGGCATTGTATGGTCTTAAACAGGCACCAAGGGCATGGAATGCAAGGTTGGTAAAGTATCTTATGTTGCAAGGATACACAACGAGTCATGCTGATCCTTCACTTTATGTAAAACATATAGATGGCATGTGTGTCCATGTATGCATTTATGTGGATGACTTGTTGATTACAGGGAATGATGCAAAAGCAATTGATGAGATAAAAGGTAATTTGGGAAAGGAATTTAAAATTTCATATCTTGGTTTGCTCAGATACTTTCTTGGGATTGAAATTGTGTATAGCGATGAAGGTATGTGGTTGATACAAAGAAAGTATGTATGTGATATGCTGAAAAGGTTTGGTATGCAGGAATGTAAATTTGTTTCTACTCCAATGGAATGTAATGTAAAGCTGAGTGCAAAGGAAGGTGATGAGTTGCATGATATGAATGTATATAGATCCATGGTAGGATCTTTGATTTATGCAACAAAAACTAGACCTGATATATGCTATGCAGTGGGAGTATTGTCATAGTTTATGCATGAACCTAGAGTACCTCATATGCATGCAACGAAAAGAGTGCTTAGGTATTTGAAAGGTACCATGAACGAAGGATTATTTTATAGTCATGATACTGATCTAACTCTTAAAGTCTTTAGTGATGCAGATTGGGCTGGAAGCAAAGATGATAGAAGATCCACAAGTGGATATGTGGTAATAGCAAGAAACAAGACATTAACATGGAGTTCAAAGAAACAGCCTATAGTTGCTTTATCTTCTACAGAGGCTGAGTATAGAGGTTTAGCATTGGCTACTACTGAGGTTATGTGGTTTAAAAAGTTGTTTCATGACTTGAATGTGTAGGTTGATGTACCACTAATATATGGGGATAACTTGAGCAGCATTCATATGACCTCAAATCCTATTTTTCATGCTAGAACAAAGCATATAGAGGTTCACTATCATTATGTTCGAGAGAAGGCCATGAACAATGAAGTGCAGGTTTCTTTTGTTGGAACAAAGGATCAAGTTGCAAATATCTTCACCAAATCCTTGGATGGACCAAAGCTTCAAAGATTCAACTATAATCTTGGCATGAAGGAAATACACTTTGAAACTTGAGGGGGAGAATGTTGCGAACATTTGTTTTATGTAGGGTACAAGTTTCAAATTATGTAAATACCTTTGGGAAGTCTTCAAATACTTCACGAAAGCTCATATTATTCATAAAATGTAGCAAAAATACCACGTGGGTTCTAGAACATGGTGAGTCAAATTAGTGAGTCACAAAGGAGCTTCAGTGGTGTCCTAGTGGAAGGTCGATGTGGCTAGTTCTCAAAGTCCATCAATACTTTGCTTATTTGAGCACTTGAGTCATGTAATACCTCCATCCAAGTGTCTACCACCAATTTAGATGTATTAGGAAGGTTTTAAATTAGTTTCCCATGCTATAAAAAGAGGAGAAAAGTCGTGATCTTGTGGGATGTCCAATAGAGTCATATGTGTATCTCTACACTGTTGTAGTTTTGTATGCAGAGATTGCAGAGCTTGTATCTCCCTCATTATATATCCAAATTACATGTTTCATAGCTCATTTGAAAGCTTGTACTGTCTACTTTCTTCCTGTAAATTTTCATAATCATTGGATTTGTGAGCTGAAATCAGTACTCTCTGCAAGTAAGGTGTGTTCTCTGGTTTTACCCCTACTGAAGGTCTTCATTAAACCTCAAACTTGCAGAGGTCATATCTCCT
This sequence comes from Ceratopteris richardii, assembly GCA_020310875.1. Classification (NCBI taxonomy): domain Eukaryota; kingdom Viridiplantae; phylum Streptophyta; class Polypodiopsida; order Polypodiales; family Pteridaceae; genus Ceratopteris; species Ceratopteris richardii. Next base: position 3,647,148 of record CM035413.1, read on the forward strand.
TGTGTATGTATCCAAATCATGTGTTCTTTGACTTGTTAGAAAGCTCTCTAAGTCTACTTGTATTGTGCAGAGTTTCAAAGTCATTGAATATGTGAGCTAAGAACAGTAGTCTCTGCAAGTAATGTGTGTCCTCAGGTTCATCTCTGTTTCAAGGTCTCCATTAAAGCTGCATATTGCAGAGGTCATAGCTCATTGTGTATTTATCCATTTGAGGTGTTCTATATCTTGTTGGGGGCTCTTAGAGTCTAGTTTATGTGCGTGAAACAATTTTGGAAAATTCTAAGTGAGTAAAGAGCAATTTGCTCTGCAAGAAAATTGGTATGTGCATACAAGTTTGTGAAAAAGTCAATTAGGTCCTGTTGGGTTTCACCTACTTCTAGCTGTACTTTGGAGATCAATAAACTCCAACATCGTGCACCTAGCTTAACTTAGGAGCTGAATAGCAAAAGGTGAGGAGACCATTTCTACTGTGAGCCCGTGGGAGACTCAAACTCAGAACCTAATGTCTGGGAGGTGCTGGTCTATCCACACGTCCACGGACGTTGGCGAGCACTGGTATTGAGAGCAGATTCTTTTATTCGCTGTTTGTGCTGAGAAGACTTCAGTTGGGGGCCAAAAAGATTGAAGATCAATCGTGAGGGCCCTGGGATTTGATCCCATCACCTCTAGATTCCGAAGCATCTCACATATCCAAATTGGCGACGTTGTTCGGTGCTCAAATTCTAAGAAACCTTTATGTTTAGAAAGATCAAAGGCGTAGAGTGACAGAATCAAACCCAGAGGTTGTCACTACTACATTTAATTGACAGACATATGTAGATGTTAGCAAAAGCTGAGGCTTCAAACCGCATCGTTAATAGAAGAGACCTCTTCTCTATCCACGAGATCAAGCCAAGCGCAAGAGTATATGTGTGGTGGTCAAAGCCAAAGAAAATTAAAGTTTGTGGGCAAAAGTCTAAAAGAAGTGGAGCTATGGAGTGAAGATCCGGAGGCCTAACTTTGTCATAATTCTAGCACTTTTGGCTAGAATCAAATGGACCTCGACGGACCAAATCATCGGGGACTATTTCTTGTGATATTTTTGCATAGCTCTTTTGATTTTGTTGCACACGCCACCTGCATTAGGAATACTAAGTTAGTTTAATAACACTTTGTGTGCGATGGAGGGGACTTCTAGCCACCTCTCGCTTACGAGTACTACCAGTACGTCAGTGTTTGTTTCCATTCCAATACTAGTAACATCCTCATTCGTGTCTAGACCGCTAGTAGTTGCACGTGCATTGCATCCATGTGCACCTATGGTTTCAAATACAAGTCATGTGCCTGATGCATCTAAAATAGAAGCGAGGATTGTAGCATTAGATCTTGAGGATTCTGCGAGAAAAGGGGAAACAAACATTACTCTAAACAAGGGAAAGATATGGAAAGTAGGATGTTGCTAGTTGAGAAAAGACTTGGACAATTGTCGAGTATTCTATATGAGGTTGCAGTACTCCATCAATCTGTTGATGGAATCCAAGATCACCTTAAGGCCATTTTGAACTTACTTCAGATGCCTAGGGATATCAGTAAGACTATTTTGGGTAGTCACATAGATATGATCGCAACTTCACCAATGTCTGTTAGGATGGAAAAGGATAAGGGATTATCCTCTCCCCATACAGACATGTTTCCTCTAGCGGGAAGTATGAGCCGTCTTAGTTTGGTATCTTCTACTCCTTTGTTTGCTACTTGGGTAGGGATGTCAGAAAGTCATAACTGTCTAGTGGATCTTTCCTTAGGAAAGGAGATCCGTCCTCCTTATTTCTCTGGAGAGGATAAGTATAGAAATAAAGATGCGGTTTTGACCTTCTTGGAGAAACGGAATGATGTCCATGAACTCAAACATACCCCCGATCATGTGAGAGTAGTAGAAGCAAGCTTATCACTAGGACCCAAAGCTTATACTTGGTGGATGAGTCTCTCTGAGACTCACAAGAAACCTACTACCTAGGTTGAATTTTCCCGCCTTTTCAAGAAAGAGTTTCTCCCTGAGAATGAGGAGGAACGCAATTGGGAGGCATGGGATAAAATTCAACAGAAAGGTAGACCGTTATTAGTGTATATTTCAGAATACAGAGATGTTATTCTGAAATTAGAAAAGTTAGATATCTTTCATCGTCTTCACGGTTTGTGAACTCTTCCCAAAATACATATAAATTCATACTATATGATATGACCCAGAACTTGACGAACTTCTAATAAAGGTGCGAAGAAAACTATGAAGCTTTTATAAGTTATCATTTGATTTCATCCCAAGAAGTGATGGAAATCAAAGGTTGAACCTCAACATCAATTGATCTTTGATGCCAATAAGAGGATGTTACGTTCTAAAGCTACATTTTTGGTAAATGATGCAACTAGCTAATCAATCTTTAGGAACTAAGATAATTTCCTAATGACTTCAAGCAAGTGTGAAATCTTCATTTAGGAATAGAAAGTTCCAAGAAATGGATCTCAATCCATGAACTTTTCCTAAATAAAGCTATAAAGTTCAAAGTAATGTGTTCATAGTTGCATTACTATTGGATCAATCATCAATAGATGTTGGGACTTTAAACATAATTTTGATTAGTGAAATATGTTTAAAGGACTCTAGTAACATCTCAAGATTAACCAATAATAATGAATCTTGTATCAAACTCAAGAATAGGAGTCAATATCAAATAAATGAAAGTTAAAGTGTAAACTTTCATAGTGGTATGGGAGACCATATCGAGAAGGTGATACTTAGTCTCTAGTTTGATACTCAAGAAATCAATACAATTGAATCAGTAAACCTTCTGGATATTCTTTCAAATATCCTTCCAACATTGCAAAAGATTCCAAGATGAATCATTTGCTTGAGATATTTGACTCCCAAAAAGGAATCTCAAGTCTTTGAAGAATAACATTCTTCCAAGTATTAAGAATGAAGTTCTTCATACTCTTTAGTTAGTAAGTAGTTCCCTAGCAATTCCAAACCTCAATTATTGGTACTTAAGTCCAAATAGTGATATAACCTAGATGTATATGAAAGATTCTTTGCTTTGGAATCTGAGAGGCATCAGTGTATGTTTGGACTTAAGTTAGGATCTTGGACAATAGTGGCCAAGATTGATCAAGTCTTTTTTATCATGCAATAATAATAAAGAATGTATCTTTATCATTAAGATCTCTTGAGCTAAGAACACTTCAAGCTTAAGTGTTATCGATCAGAAATATTTGATATTTTTTTGAAAAAAATTGGACTTTGATTTTCAATTGATCTTTTCAACCAAGGATTTGATTGACTAAGTCAAGTATCAAGTTCCTTGTATAACTTGGTAAATTCCATCTTTTGATTCAAAGAAATTCCCAAGACTTGCATTCACGATAAGGAGTCAGAAAGACTGAATGTGACTTGAACTTAGTCTCAAGTGAAGCATTGTTTTAGTAAAAACTCATCAAGAGAACCTCAGTGGGTTGACACACTGATGGTAATTTCCACACTAGTATCCTGTGGTTGGATGATGTTTTTGATATTCTTTCGATATTTTTGAGAATCTAGCTTATTTCTCTAAAGATAAACGAAAATGCTTCAAATCTCTGTTGAAATAGATCGTTTCAGAAGTTAAAGTCATGAGTCATCAAGTGCTTGACTCACAGCAAGTTTAGATCTTAGAAGTTTGAATTATTTATACAGAGTTTTAGTTGTTTCCTTTCGTTTTCCAAATCTTTTGGAATTGACTCAGATACACTATCTGATTCCTCTCGCAAAAGTCTTGGGTCAGCTGATTGGAACTAGATAACTTAATTAAACATCCTAGATAGATGTTCTGTATAATAACATATTCACCCTTCAAAAGATAACAAGTCCAAGATTGACTTATTCATGTGAGTTTTCTTCCAATTATTAGCATACCTACATTGAAGTTAGGAATTGCTCATCTGATTGACAATTCCCAATAACTTTCAGTTAAAGTCTTTCAGAAAATGTCATAAGTTGGACAATTTTTCATTTTGAATTTGTATTGGTCAAGTTAAAATGGTAAACTTTCTCCTACAGTTTACATATGATTTTTAAACTCATTAGGACAAAGTAGTCCTCTAGTCCGGTAGAAAAATCAAGTAACTGTTGGATCAAAGTAAACCATTGTACAAACATCTAAGTTAGATGTTTGAGACAACCAAAGTTTAAGTGATCCAAATCAAATTCAAGTGAATCAAAAGTTCTCAAATTCTTGTAAGGGATAAGAATCCCGCTTTCATTATTAAGTTCATGCACCAATTATGCCTAGAAATGGACTAGTAATTAGAATCCACCTAGTTCACATGTTTGTGCCTAGGTCGCACATCCAAAAGCTATGAATTGGCCAGGGATGTATTTACATCCACCCTTATTATTCATTCACTACTTTGTACTTTTCCTAGTTCATCAAGGTGCAAGACCAGATAGTGTTTTGAATCATTTGGGCAGGGATGCCACCATAGAGATGAGACATGTTCTTTGAGTTTTAGAACATGACCATGTTCTTCCAGTTTTAGAACATGAGGCTCGGGGGTTGCCTATAGTTATAAAAATATAGCTTTATTTTTTAGGACAAAAATCTTTCCCAAGGGGGGAAGAATGTAATAAAGTAAGTCTATGGTCTAGGGATCAGACTGCTTTAGACATATCTGAAATCGGATACCGTTTGGTCACTTGTCTATAGGACCAAAGATCTCAAGAATAGACTCAAGGATAAGTTCATGTGCTCTCATATTCAAGTGATCCACTTAGCCTAGTGGTTATGTCTCATGGTTGTGAAGGAGGAGGTCTTGGGTTCAATTCCCATGGGGGGCATGGGGATAGAGTTTTGCCCAAGGAGCTCTAGAGCCTTCTAACTCAAGTTAACGTGAGTTAACTTGAGTCCTGGGAGACTTAACTCGAGAGGTGAGTACAACCACCACCAGTGGACTCTAGTGGAAGGTATGACAGGAGTGGAGGAGATTGCACATGCACTTGTGGACTCTAGTGGAAGGTATGACAGGAGTGGAGGAGATTGCACATGCACTTGTGGACTCTAGTTATATTTGTGGTCCTCATTGATTCAAGCAGCTACATATACATGCATAAGGTTGGGAGGAGAGTCATGTCTCAAGCACGTGGTGGTTGTAATCCTTTTTCTCTTGCACCCACCCCCCACCATCCCCCCACCTACCCCCCACCGTTCCACCACCCACCCCCCACCATTCCCCACCCAACCCCCACCCACTCCCCACCATTCCCCCACCCACCCCCCACCGTTCCCCCCGCTTACAACACACACACACACACACACACACACACATATATATATATATATATATATATATATATATATATATATATATATATATATATATATATATATATATATATATATATATATATAATATTTTTAATTTTCTTTTCTATGGTCCATGCTTTTGGCTCTAGATTGCACCTCAGATGGCCATTTTTTTCAAGTTTGGGATCATTTTCAAGTATTTTGGCACCTTTGAACTCATTTGTAGCCTTAGTTTTTCCAAAATCCCATTTTTCTCTGAATTGTGGTCAAAACCCACATATTTTGAGCACATTTCTCACATGTTTTTCATTACCCACATTGTCCACATAGTCTATTTTGACCTTCTCCATGTCACGAGGAAGGAGATAAGGAAGAGAGCTCACAAACACACTCTCATTCTCAAGGAGAAGCACACACATAGATTGAGGCAAGGAAGAATGATCTTCTTCTTCTTCTTCTATTACATAAAAGGAATGTACAAGAATGACCTAAAAACAAGAATACAACAAGTGCAATATATAAAGATAAGTACATAAGGAAAAACCTAATTTCCGTGAATGAGTGAGCTAGCAAGAAAAAAATGTGCCATCACTCTCGGTAGATAAATCTAATAAAGCTCAATGAAGTATCCCTGACATATACCGGCGTGACCACCATACATGTCAGAGAAACAAAAAACTAGTACGTGTCATCCTGGATCATCACATGTTGAGCTTGATATCTCAACACTCCCCCTCAAGCTCAATGCCATATCCTGTAATCCAAGCACCTCCCCAAACTTCTTCAACTTCTCAGCTCCAAGTGCTTTGGTGAAAATATCAGCAACCTGCTCATCTATTCTCACATAAACAAGATCAATATCACGTGCTAATACGTTCTCTCTGATGAAGTGATAATGTACCTCGATATGCTTTGTTCTAGCATGGAAAAAAGGATTCCGTGCTAACTATATGCTGCTAAGATTATCACAATAGATAGTGATAGGCTTTTGCACTTCCACACCTAAATTTGCAAGTAATATCTCTAGCGATGACGCCTCACATGCTGCCATTGCAGCACCTCTATACTCAGCCTCTGTACTCGACAAAGCAACAGTGGGTTGCTTCTTACTGCTCCATGTAATAGCTACACCTCCAAGTGAGAAAGGAAAGCCACTAGTAGATCTTCTATCTAGAGTACTACCAGCCCAATCTGCATCGGTGTATCCATGAACCTGCAAATCTACACCAGCTTCATAAAACAATGCATAATCCAAAGTAGCACTTAGATAACGTAGAGTGCACCTCAGAGCATCCAAATGTGGCTTCCTGGGAACCTGCATAAACTGACTTTCAAGTCCAATAGTATAACTTAGATCAGGCCTTGTAATGCCTCATTGTTATTGGGTATACAACAATATGCACAGCTTCTACCCAATAACAATGAGGCATATTCTTCTCAGCCATTAAGGCTCTTGCTATTTCTGCAACATGTCTATTTTTGTGTTCAACAATGCCATTCTGTTGTGTTGTGTACCTGCATGAAAACTGATGCCGAATTCCATGATGTTTTAGAAAACTACTGAACTCATTTGACATGTATTCACCTCCTCCATCAGATCTTAATGTTTGAATGTACTTCCCTGTTTGCTTTTCCACCATAGCTTTAAAATTCTGGAAGTGAGTGAGCACCTCGCTCTTCTCTTTCATGAAATATACCCATACTTTGCGTGTATGGTCATCAATGAAAGTGACATAAAACCTGCAACTGCCCATAGATGTGGTCTTTGCTGGACCCCAAACATCTGTATGTACTACTTCTACTACATTCTCACTAACATGCTTGTCATGTGGAAATGATGATCTTGATTGTTTACCAAATTGACATGCTGCACATACCTTTTGCATTTCTGTAACTTTGAAATTTGGTAGTCCATGGACAATCTCCTTTGACTACATCAGTTTCAGCCTTTGCAAGTTTGCATGTCCAATCCGTTTGTGCCATATCTCTATATCTGCAATAACTCCTGCACCTTTTGCAAACATGGCTACATTCATTTCAGGAATCTTCACATTTAAGGTGAACATCCTACCCACTTTGTTTCCTTTGACAACCAATCGTCCATCCTGCTTGTACTCTTCTACATATAATCCATCAGCATTGAACCTGACTTGTAATCCGTGCTCAACCATTTGTCCAACAGAAACCAGATTCTTTGTTATATTTGGAACATGCAACACATCAGCAAGATGTTTTACCTTCCCTTCCTCTATAGACAATGCTATGTTTCCTGTATGCTCAATAGGATGTGATGTATCATCACCTGTTTCAACATATCTAGGAACTTGCATTTTTTTCAAAATACTAAACCATTCTCCATGACTGGTCATGTGATTTGAAGCACCTGAATCAACATACCAGACATTATCATTCGATTTTGAAACACCAGCAGACATCGTATTCATCATGTGATGTTGAACCATAAACAACTTCTCAGAATCATCTGCACTTGTGGATGCATAGTTGTTTTGCTGCCTTCTGTTATTTTGATTCTTCAACCTGCAATCATGTTCAAAGCGTCCAGGTTTACCACAATTCTAGCATCCTTTACTATCATTACCTGAATCATTTCTTTGGAAATTTTTGTGACCTCTTTGGCTCCCCCTGCCTCGAAATTGTCCTCTTCCTCCTGCATGATTCTGTTGTTGACCTTGGTCTTGGTTACTCTTTCCTCTTCCACTTCCAAAACCTCTACCTCTGCCTCTTCTCTTCCAGAGTAGAATACCTGCTCAGAAATGGGATTTCCTTGGGAGTTTGAATCCTCACCAAGATTCTTTTCTTCAATAATCAGCATAGATACCAGATCAAAAAAATTCAGAATATTTTCCCTGGTCTATATGGAAGTTCTGAACTGCTTATATGCGGCTCCTAAACCGTGAAGGCACACTTCCACCTTATCATCATCATCTACATTCATGCCAATAGATCCAAGTGACTCACATATGCTTTTGATTTTTAGAGTGTAGTCACTTACCGACATGCTCTTCTTTTCCAATCTATGCAGCTCGTTCTTGAGTTTCAATTTCTGTGCCTTTGTATTAGTCTCATACAAAGTGACCAAACTATTCCAAGCCTCTTTTGGAGTCTTGGCATCCTGTATGTGTCCAATCATGCTATCATGTATGCTAAGAGATAGCCAATACATTACCTTTCGTGCTCCTTGATTCCATTCCTCGTATGCTCTTAACTGGTCTATAGTCTGATTCCTTTCTGGTAACTGCGGAACATTTTCATTCTCTCCTTCGATGTACTTCCAGTAGCCTTTTCCTATCAGAAAATTTGTCATTCTGAATCTCCAAGCATGGAAGTTGTTCTTGTCCAGCTTATCAATCATAAGCTGACTCATTCCATCTACGTTTTCCATTTTTGCAACAATTCACAACACTGCAAAACACTACAAGCAGCACTTATGCTTAAACACTGTTGCACTATGACGTGATAGTTCGATCTCAGAAAAACACAGTTTTCGTGTATCAACAATACACGAAATCTCTTGAAATTCTGAATCTAGAATATATGAGTGTGGCCGAACACAACGCAAGTTACAATTTCTGAAACTGATTTAGTTTTTTTGTGGGCCCCACCTTATGGGCTCGAAACGGAGATCGAGATGGCTCCAAAACTTCGATCTAACAAGAACAAGTGACCCTAAAGGGATAACTCTCGAAAATATTTTGAGGTCTTCTACCTTCACATCGATTTTCGTAGCAAATGGAGGCCGTTTGTGAAATCTTATTTTCTCCACGCCTTGCCTCGTAGTCTTCACCGTCGCCTTCTCCACAAGCTCTCTACAGCCACGCTGGCTCTAATACCATGTCACGAGGAAGGAGATAAGGAAGAGAGCTCACACACACACTCTCACTCTCAAGGAGAAGCACACACATAGATTGAGGCAAGGAAGAATGATCTTCTTCTTCTTCTTCTATCACATAAAAGGAATGTACAAGAATGACCTAAAAACAAGAATACAACAAGTGCAATATATAAAGATCAGTACATAAGAGAAAACCTAATGTCCACGAATGAGTGAGCTGGCAAGAAACAAATGTGCCATCACTCTCGATAGATAAATCTAATAAAGCTCAATATGTATCCCTGACATATACCGGCGTGACCACTATACATGCCAGAGAAATGAAAAACTGGTACGTGTTATCCTGGATCATCACATGTTGAGCTTCATATCTCAACACTCTAGACCCCATAATCCTACTCCCTCACCCTCCCCTTACCCTTCTGCCAGCCACATCCTTACCCCTTCCTGGCCTATCCATCTTAGCCCCCTCAACCCTCCCTTCCCCTCCTTTCTACCCTCCTGTTGATCTCCTTTGGTTTTCCATGCAAAAATTCCACTTTTGGGTTCTTCTTTAGTGCTTGTTCTTTCCTGCTTTTGGTGGACTTGGTAACTCCTCAGGTGTCCTTTTGAAGATTTTGCAGCACAAGTATTATGGTGTCCTATCTTCTCAGAGTTTTGGCTATAGCTGGTGGTGGGCAATTGTTGAGCCCATAAAAGTCATATTGGTCAAAGTCAACTATGGTCAAAGTCAACTATAATCAAAGTCAAAAGATCAAAGTCAAATTGGTCAAAGTCAACATGTTCAAGATCACAGTCAACATGGGTGAAGATAAGTGTTTGAAGTGTAGGTGTCAAAGTGCATAGGTAGTGCACAATTAATTGTTCATAAAGGGTATAATTGCTGAAAGTTGGTTGCAGGTCGCAGAGGTATTTCTGTAATTCCCTAAGGTTCAAAAGTGTTTTTAAAGCATTTTGGAAGGTTCAGGTGAACCCTCTCTTAGGTGCACATTTGAGAAATTAAAAGGCAAAATGTGAAGGTATGTGAAGCAGGATACACAGAAGTGAAAGTATGGCCCTCAATTAAAATTTTTGTTTTAGTCTAAAGTCACTACGGGACAAAACAGGGATTCGCTGACTGCCCACTTGAGGAGACAATCTTGGGACATCAAAGTAAGCACCAAGATACTCTTGCAGTTAGGTGCGTACATGAATTAACACTCAAATCAAGGCAAGAACTATTCTTGAAGACTAAGCAAGGTGAGCATAGTCTAAGCTAGGCAAAAGAGAGAAGTGCAAGAGACACACAGTGTGCAACGCAGAGAAGTGAAGTGCAATGTGTGCATGAAGAGTGACTAAGGAAGTGCAGAGAAGGACTAAGCTATTCACCCCAAGGATCCTAAGGTCTCATTGAAGCTGTGCATGTGACGACAAAAGGTGTCGATCCCTCCCCCTTATTGGAAGCTAGGTTCAAGGTGTGCACAAGTGTAGACTTGGAGAAGGTGGAGGTCTGGTGCAGAGGAGGCTAGCAACAACAAGACCTTGGGTATTTGGGATTTTGTATTTGAGCACTCTGTGGGATTTTGCACAGAAGCATTGGACTGTATTGTGCATCACCATTGTATTTGTCTTATTATAATCAATCGACAAAGGCTTTCAGTGTGTATCTTTCTTCTTGTCTTTCCCTTTTCTCCTTTAAACACTCAAATCCCTTCTTGTCCAAGAATCCCCCAACACCAATAGAAAAGGTGTGCCCAAAATCAAATGGGTTATGTGTGCTAACTAGAAAGATGTAGGTGGCCTAAGCATTATAGATGTGGTGGGAGGTTGGTAGCTAAGATTTTTTTGAAGGTGATCAAGTCATGGTGCAAATTGAAACTTCTTGGGAAAATTTGATCCTAAAATATAATCTTCCCTTATGCTCATGGGTGGTCCTAGGAGGAAGGATCTTGATCTACTTAAAAGTTTGTTGTCTCCCCTTCCTTTGTAACTCTCAGGGGTTCATATCTTGTCTGATCCTTGTGGATGAGTTGGAACAATATGAAACAGTTCATCAACATCAATAAGGATTGGAAGTGGGCTTCTGTGATTAGATAGAACGATTCTATTTGGTTTCCTAATGGGGGAATCAAAGAGATTGACCCAGAAGACCTTCATACGGCAAAGAAACTGTGCAAAAAAGGGTTTTATATGTGGAAACATCATTGGAACCAAGAGAGAAGACATTGGATGAGATTTGAGGGCATACATCTAGCCATGAGATTTGATTATGATGACTAGTGCCTATTAAATATAGAGAATCCATTCGTGGGAGAACACAACGACTTGTCTCCTTCTGATACAAGAAGCCTTTCATATGAAAAGGTTAAGATGGATCAACAATAACAAATTCGATAAGGTGATGAGTATCAAGAAGCCCATGTACTTGGATATCTCCCATGACAAAAGATGGTTCCTTGATTGGACATGTATCAAATGGAAATTTAAGTTTGTGGAATTGCAGCACCCTCTCATTGAGAATAAAAAGTATGTTCTTATGTGGAAAATCCATCATGTGGAAATCTAGATCAATGTCAAAGCTAATACGATCTACATGGTCCCCAAGTGGTGTAAGTGCTGCTTCTATGGTTCAGAAGACATTGCTCACTTCTTGTTGGCATGCCCTAAGAGTTTCTCTCTTTGGTAGGCTCTCACCAAGATTTTAAGGTTGTAGATTCAAATGAAGTGGAAGCAAGAGCTAGTTGGCCTTATGGAATGTTGTTAAGGGGGAAGTGCTTTAGAAGATATTGAAAGAAAGATGTGTGGCCAATTTAGACAACCATCCAAAGGAGTGGTTGATTGAAAAATCCCTAGGTCAATTAGGTAGAAGAATATGTAATTAAAAGAAGTCCCATGCCTTCAAAAACCATAGGATTTTTGTCTTGGAAAATACCAAGATCAAAAGTAAATGGACTATCCATGAGGGCTTGTAGCTCCTGCTAATACTTAGTTTCCCTATCCAATCCTTGCGCACACCTCTATTGCACAATAGTCGTACCCATGCTTTGTGGGATATGAGGGATCCCAAGGGCACTATGCTCATTCAATTTACAATTTCTCTTCAATCAAACGTCCTCTATAAAAACTGAGAATGGTGGCAAACATTGTTGATGTTGTAGCAACACAAGTCATATTTGTGTAACCAAGGAGCATCTCACAAGACCCCAATGCATAGAACCATTCAGTAAATGCAATGTGCTTCATTAGCACGAGATTAACAACAATGTGAAATAAGATCAAAGCATTGTTAGCGGCATGCACAAGCTTAATCACCCATAATCACATTGCTAATCAATAAACATATTGTGTTTTGACAATATATTTTGACAATGTGATTATGTGTGATGAGGCAAGAAAGGAACAAGAAAGCATTGTCAAAATCATGAGGCAAGAAAGGAACAAGCACACAATCACATCAAGAAGATAGAAGATAGCAAGAGCTCTCCAAGCATTCCACAACTAGCATGATATCATTATCTCCAAGAATGCTATCCCAAATGAGACCTCTTTATATAAAACATGGGAAAAATCCATGCTATGTAGGATTTCTTAACTAAAATTAGAATAAATCTCACTTATCGGTCATTGTGGCACTCACACATGCCTATAGAAGAGTGCTTATTAAACTAATTTAAAAGTAGAAAAAGGTACAAATGATAATGAATAAGAGTGGATCCAAGAAATATATGTTGTGTTGTCAAAAGTAAGATCATTTTGACTACTGTTGATGGTAGTTCTTTTATATTGTTAGATGCTTTGTTAGTTTCAACATTAGTCCAACTGAGAGCACCTTATATGTTAAGTATGCAAATGATGTTCTTTTAATCATTGTTGTGTATGTTGATGACATGCTACTCACTGGTCCTCATGAGAAACATATTGTTGATTTTAAGGTTGATTTGCATGCTTCATTTGAGATGTCAGATTTGGGGCATTTGCATAATTATTTGGGCATTCAATTTATCCAAGTTTATGATCGAATGGCTTTGTGTGAAACAAAATATATTGACACATTATTGCAGTATTTTGGCCTTGAAGACTGAACCTCTTGCCACTCCTATGGAGACAAGTTTATGATTGAGTCTTCATGATGCTAGAGATGCATTTGATGTTGTTCTCTATTAGTAAGCTGTTGGATGCTTTATTTAGTTATGCATTACTCAACTAGATATTCAATTTGCTATCTCAGAGATGAGCAAGTTTATGCATTGCCCAAGTGTCAAGCATTGGTAGGTGGTTAAGTGCATCTTTTGCTACTTGAGTGGTAGTGGACTACTTGGATTGTATTATCCCAAGGCGGCATCACTATTGCTAGATTTACATGCTTTTTTTTATTCTAATTGGGCTGGTTGCTATGAAACTCTTGTGTCCATGAATGGTTTTTGCTTCATGCTTGGTAGCTCATGCATATCTTGGTTGAGCAAGAAGATGCTGTCGTCAGGTTTCGTGGAAAGGAGGGTTCTATCGGGTAAGTCGTCGGGTTTCGTGGAAAGGAGGGTTCTATCCTATCACTTTGTCTTAGTGCACTTTACGATATCCCTTGCTCAACTAGGCCGATGGATCAGGGCGACCGCCAGAAATACGGCGCACGCGGGGTGCCAAGAAATTGTCTTAGCTCAAAAGATGATAGTAACTAAGAGTAAGGGGTAAAGATAAAGAAATATAACTATTTAGGGAAATATAAGATTCTTCGCTAGAATTTAGATGAGGCTCCACAGGCAAACATAGATACAAACTCTACATAATGAATCAGTCAGAGCTCCAATAACTCCTATAGTCTTCTTGCAATCTTACAGTTGTTGATCTTTGCAATACAGAGAGCATGATACGTGTAAATGAATTCTCATAATAATACACGTAACAAGGATGCTAACCTTTCGAATTCTTTGGAAACGTCAAGTTTACACAACGATATTAATAATAATGCAGCACTTTCCCATATAAAACCTTTCCTCAAAAAGTACACATTCTTCAATAGCTTAAACCTATGATGTTTCGCCTATGGCAGTCACATTCGAGCTTGACGCTAATGAAGCTAGTGACGAGTAGAAAGCGAAATTTACACATACTATGTTTGTGAAAAGAAACTTATTAAATGATCAAATTACATTCAACTCTGGAAAGACTACACAAGAATTCGGCATAAGAGAAATATAGATATGAAATCTTGGAGAGATAATTAACACTATGTTTCATGATATCAATGCAACCATAATATTCTGAACACCATCAACCGGTTAGTTTCAAAAAAACAAAAGGTTTACGCATAACACGCAGATGGGCTTGCATCGTTCCTCAGAATTCTTTTCATTTATTTGCTTCACAACAACATTTTGTAATGCAGTGGTCAAGAACATTAAAACAAGTACAAGCGCAGTCTTTTCCAACGTATGTCTCAGAGAAAATGCATATGTAGAATCTAATAGTGCAGATCAACTTCTAATATGTCAACCGTTCCTTTCAGTGCAACAACTAAAACTTCAAACAGCAGTCATTAGCCAGTGATGATAAGAAGATGTAAAGCTTGCAATGGTTTCGCTTATATATCCTCATGTATAAGATATAGGCACCTGCATATTTAAACCAGATTTGGACATGCAATCATGCCTGATTTCAACAAAGAAGCATTTTCATTGTTTTTGTTTCACCATCATTTGAATATGGTCACAATACACGTGGTGACAACATAAACCATTCCAGAAGGGCGAGATTTACATAAGCTTCAAAACTTCAAACATTAACTTCAAACATTCAGAAATGAGCTTAAACTGATGCAGAAAATACGCGTTACTCATCTACAACCTCGACCAACTACAAGATGCAAACATCGATGACTCAAGTAGCAATGTTAAATTGCTTTGGTAAGGTTATGGAAAAACCAACAGAAATATTGTTGCATCATGTGATACTGTTGATACATAGAACTATTTATACATACACATCACTAGAACGTTCTAAGTATTGTATATCGTTCAGGTTCATGTCACTGTTCACACTGACATTCTGTTTAATTCAAATGCACATGTTAATATATATCTCATCTGATTCATCCGATGGCACAACAGATATCATTCAATAATTAAAATCCTAGTACATCCTTGTCAAGGATTGCATAGATAATTGAGTTGTTAGAAACAGACTAACAGGGAAAGAAGCAATTATAAGTAATCCATATTAAAAAAAAAAAAAAAAAATGTTACGGACTGTTCATTAGACTTTTCACAACCAGCCTTCTGTCGTCATTTCATCACAACGTTTCAGATCTTATACAAACTCTTTTAAAATTTATCATGTTTGTTTTACATAGGTTATCTAAAACTAAACGACGTACATATATCAGCATAGATTATCAAAATATCAGAGATTGAATATAATAGTTTTCGCGTTATTTCTCATGGTCTGATGTAATTTCCACAGCACATACAATACCATTAACAGAGAGCTTACCCACGGACATCAGAGAATAAACGTTCAGCATTTCCATCCTCAGAGAAAACCTTGTTGGATCAATCTTGTTGCAATATGTCAGAGCTGACACGTCTTTGTTTCGTCATCAAAATTTCCTTCAAGAGAGAACACCTTCTTCATTTCTCACGTCGCCACCAATGATTCAATCCCCTTTTTACTCCGAGCTGTCCAAAACATCATTGTCCTCTGTTCACTTCATGTTTCAGCGCCTCCTTTCTTCTTCTTCTTTCCTCTTCGGACTGATGCGCAACAGCCTCCTCCTCATCAGAACTTCTCTTCTCTCTTCTCCCGCAAGGCGAAGAGCATTTTTTTTCTATCAGATCAGGAGCGAGCCCGTAGGAGGTTCGTCCTTTTTTTTTTTCTCTGTTTTTCTTCCCTTTTTGGACCCTGTCCCTTCTCGAAAAATTCCCTGGTAGAAGCTCCGCGCGGCCAGACATTCCTCTTTCGTATATGCCTCTCCCTTTTAGTAGAAGTGCAAAGAGCTATTAAAAACAAACTAATGACCTTTGCGAAACAATACTTTACTACGATCATCATAATGAAAATAAACTTCGCGCATTATGATAATATTAAGCTTCATTGATGTAATGATAATCGAAACATGACCTCAGTATATTTGGTGAACGCTAACTTTAACGAAGCAAATCGATTGAAACCCGTGTCTTCAGCCTTCTCTTCAGTAGGAGTACTTGATAATTTGGGTCTGCCTCCGCTTTACTCACCCTTCTTCTTATTAACAGCGCTCCTGATCTCTCTCAGTGTCTTCCTCTCAATATTAGATGAGTTGCTAGTGTCGATCTTGGACGAGACACACATAAGAGTCATCTTTTAATAGCGATTTAAGTTGGTGCTTGTAATTTGATTTACAAGACTCTGCTTCGGATCACGACCACATCCACCCCCTCCGAACCTGTGCATCCTCCGGATGTGCCAATTAACCTGCATACATACCAACAAACACGAACGAGTATCAAGTAGTCATAACATATAAACAGGACTTAAAGAAAATTTTAACTTGATGCGTGAAATCTGAAAACACATTAAACTTGGCATACATTAAGAGAAGAGAGGTAGACAAAAACACCTCATACAACATATCAGATTACACTAATGCACTTAGACTAGAAATCATATGAGTAAATCGAAAACTTCTTAGCTCTCTCGTTAACTCGACCCGGTCAGATCTAGTAGCCTATCCGAAGCATTTGCATATACCAGTCTTCACTAACTCGATTTATGAAACTCGCTTCCGGCTTCCCTATTGATCTTCTATCATCTGAAGCGCCTTCATACCTTTTTCTTATTTTTCTCATATTTTTATTCTGTTTTTCTTTATTTTAATTCTTTATCCCAGCTCAACCTTTATATCTTTGCTTTTATTTTTATTTATTTATTTTTCCACACTTTTCGGCCTATGTCAAAATCGGATGCGACTCATGGACCTGACCACCCGGCCAGGTTTAGCCCACCCATCTACCGACCCGACATAGCGCACGATTCACAATGTCAGCCTCATACGAAATCAACGTCAGCTCGTGGCTCTGACCACCCGGTCAGAGTGACTCCACCCACCTATCAACCCGTATGAGCGCGTAACAACATGTAGGTTAGGCCGTACGACACAACTAGCGTCAGCTCGTGGCCCTGATCACCCGACCAAGGTAGTTCCACCCGCCTACTAGCTCATCGCAGCACCCAACAACACATACAAATACATATAGATAGTTGGCTGGTATAAGAATTCTTTTCTCAAGATATAATCTGTCTGAAGATTAGGTCAGATGAGAGATCAAGAGTAGAAGTCGAAGTGTCTCACTCATCAAGTGTTTGTAAACACTACTATATACAGATACTTAGTCTAGGTCTTCCCTTCACCTTCCTAGGTCTTGCTCTCGAAAGTTCTAGTCCATCTTCTAACCTTACTCATATAATCCTGGCCCTTATACATTACATGTAATCTAATTAGTGGCACGAGATTTTTGTTCTACTTAATTTTCCTTAATTATGCATTTATTTACATATCATATGTCCAACCCATGTAGTCTTTTCATACGGATATATATATATATATACATACACATATATACATGAGAGGAAAAGAAACTGAAACAATAACATCTCACCAGTATAAAATCAGAAGCCGCTCGAGCTTGTCGCCTTTAATCATTCTTTCTTTAGAAAAAAAACTTGAACTTGGTCATCCTGCATAAATCAGAGGCTTATTTCACACGAATCTATATAAAAACAATTATTCAAAAAAGGAAAATATTACCTGGCTTTATTTATATACATTGATATTTATTTTCTTGCCGATCTCCGAGGATCTTCCCTGACTTTATTCTTCATAAGAAAAAACCTAACTTGATTCAAAATAAACATTATTTACACATATCTTTAATACAACATTTTAATTTATCTTTAAGACGTCTCACCCCCTTCACGTTCCCTACGGAACAAGGCAAGCTGTTGTAAGAGTTCTGCATATTCTGCTAAGTCACGACTATATACAAGAAGTGCTGTTGGGTCCACTTCCATATATGACTCACGGTCATCCGAAGGATCATCTTCTCCATATGTTCGTGCCCTTCGATATCTGAGTATACTTCTTTCATTTGATGATGATATCAAGGTCTCCCTAGTGATACGATCTTTAACAAACTCTTCTATAGGAATTCTTTCTTCATTTTCAGGTGTAGGGAGCAAGTAAGTTGATATGAAAGAACTATCTCAGGTTCTTCCTCCAGGCACACTCCTTGACGTCTCTCTAAATCTTTCAGGAATGCTACCCTCAGGAATGGATGTATCATTGGAATCTTCACTGTCCATTCCAGATCCTAAGATAGTCAAACAGTCCAATCAAACCTAAAAAAAACTTCCTATTAATAGTCTGATCACAAATCTCCGTCAGTACCCTGTAAGAAACAAAATTAGTATTAATAGAAGTTCATGAATAAGTAAAACACATACATTTACTTTATTTGCTGCTTTATTTGTTTATTACATCTAGACGGATTCATATCTTGTTATTTGTCTACATGGTTTTTACTATATACATACATATATATACATGTTTATATATATATATGCACCATCTTATGATATAATTTATTTTAATCATTTTCCTTATTGATGTCTTTCTCTTCATCATCTCCACTTCCTTCCTCGTCATTTCCCTCTTCTTCGTCTTCATTTATTATCGTCTCATAATTCTCATTCTCTCTTCTTTTAAAGAGCTTAACTCTTTTTCCAGCAATTAAATCCTTTAACTTGGTCCCATCTAATTCTCTAAGTGAGTATGTTCCATTATCAAAAACTTTACATACCACATAGGGACCAAACCATCTCTTAACCAGTTTTCTTCGAGCCTCATATTGAGTATTCAATGAGCTATCATAAACAAGTACCCAGTCTCCTTCCTTCAACCTTTTTGGCCTTAACCTGTGGGACTTGTCAAATGCAATTTTATTTTTCTCTCTAGAAGCTCTAAGCTTGAATGCAGCTTCTTCTACCAGTTTTTTTCCTCTTTCTAGTTGAAGAATCCGTACTGCTAGAAGATCTTCTCTTGACACCTCGTCTTCCCAAGGCAAGGAAGTCCACGCTAAAGCATGTGACTCCGTCGGCAAAATAGGTTTTTGACAATACATCAATTCTGCTGGCATATATCCAGTAGTTCTAGTGTATGTCATCCTATCTGCCCAAAGGGCAAATGGAAGGTAATTTGGCCAATTCTTTATTTTTCCCTCACAAGCCTTAGCCAAAGCTTTAATAATTGGTGGATGACCACGCTCAATTTTCCCATTAGCTTCAGGATTGTAAGCAGTGGTAAGTGATAATCGAATTCCATATTTTTTAAAGAAGTCTTTAGCTTCCTGAGCATCAAGCTCACCTTTATCGGCAACTATTTTCTCCACATAACCAAATCTACTAAACACATCTTCTAATAGAAACATGCATACATTGCTTGTAGTTTTCGTCCTTAGAGCTCTTCCTTCAACATGATTTGTTAGGTCTTCCCTTGCTAATACAATATACCTCATCTGATGCACCCCTAATGGCATTGTAACTAAATCAACAACCCACTTATAGTGAATATTAAGAGGATATGTTGGATGTAATTCATCTCTGTGTCTAACATTGTAGTACATCTGGCAAGGTTTACAAGTGGCTACGTAATTTTGGGCATCCACATACATCCCAGGCCACCAGTATCTTTCCCTTATCTTTTCATAAGTTCCTTGAAAGCCTTTATGACCGGCCCATAGTGAGCTATGCATTTCACGCATAATCCTTCCTCTCGATTCTTCACAACCTACAACTCGCTGGGGCATCTTACCCATTCCAATCCTTCGCTTCCAGAGTAATCCATCTTTCAGGAAATAATTGCTCGACTTTCTTCGAATGGTACGAAATTTTTCTTTGCTCCAACTAAGATCAGGACACTTCATACTTAAATATCTCCCGATTTCCTTCCACTCATTTTCATATTCGTCTTCATTAAATCTTTCTGTTATTCCTATTTGAATCTTGTAAGGTTCTTCTTCTATCAATCTGTTATCTTTCCTTCTTCCTAAGCTATTTTGAACTTCTTTTGAAGACTCAGTACAAATTCCAAGCCTTTCATTTTGACGCTTAGGCTCTTTTCTATTTAGTGCAGTAGATGCTTCATTTAGGCTTAGATTATGTACATGTGAAGCATAAAAGTCCAGACCTATCTCTTCATCATTAGAAATCATCGAATCTTCATTTTCATATATAGCTCGTGATAGCATATCAGCCACCACATTATTCCTTCCAGCAATATGAACAAACTCAGGGTTTAGTGACTTAATATATGCTATCCATCTTAACATGGCAATATCTGCAGTGGAAAAATTCACGATCATTCCCAACAATGGTAAACAATCTGTTTCTACTACCACATTTGCCCCAATCAGATATTCTTTATCATTTTTTAGCGCAGTCACTATTCCCCAAAGCTCTCGCTTAATTTGAGGGTAACCTCTCTGGCGAACATTTAGAACTTTAGCTCCGAAACGAATTGCATATCTTTTTCCTTCATCATCCTCTTGGCCAATCGCCCAACCTATACCTGTCGGACTTGTATCTATGGTGATATAAATTTCTTTATTATCAGTATAATCAGCCTTTCTAAGCAATGGAGCTTCTGCAAGTGCTTTCTTTAATTTTCTCACGGCTTGAGTATGGATATCTTTCCATTGAAACCTTTGCCCTTTCCTAAGCAATTGATAAAGTGGGTCAGCAATATGGGCAAAATGGGGAATCCATACAACATAGAAAACACATGCCCCAAGAAATCTCCTCACTTCAGTGATCGAGGAGCAGACCTCTTTCATGTGTTGAATGGCATCTACTTTCTTTGGACATGGCTTCCTTCCTTTAGGTCCACATAAACTTCCTACAATTAAAACCTCTTGCACTCCAAATACTGATTTTTCAGCAGACAATGTCAAATGAACCTCTTCCAGCCGACTGAGAATGGATTCACAATCAGTTATATGCTTTTTAACAAAATTCCTACATCCATCCTCATCAAGAGTCTCGTCTCTATCTCTTTCTTCACAGCCTTTAATAGGGACATCATCAATGAATGGCATAGTCAGATGTGGGATAAAATCCCTAAGAACTTTATGCATACCATTCATCATATGTGCCACCGAGTTCGTGGCACCTTGCGGCAAAGTGCACATGCGCACAAGCCCAAGTGGCGTCCTCATAGTCGTCAAATCACGGCTTTCGAGAGCTAGCTGGAATTGATCATATCCAGAGTGTAAATCTCCCATTGAATAAATAGATCTTCCTGCAAAGGCTTCTGCATATTCGTCTACAATAGGCCCAGTTCCCATATTTCTAATTGTCACTTTATTCACTGGCTGTAGATCTTGGATAAACCTTAATGACCCATTCTTTTTTGGTACAGTAAACCAACGGTTAGAATAAGGAGCACTTGATGGCTCAAGAATCCCCATTCTAATCTTGTCATTCAACAGATCAATTAGCTTTGAAATATGAGCTTTTGGTACTGGAATTGGTCTGAGATTCCAAGGTACATGTGGTATTGTGAAAATTATCATAGGTGTCACCACAGATGGATCTACACATCCAATTTCTTGGGCATTGAAAGAAAAAGCTTTTCCATGCTTAAATAACATCCGAGAGAATACATTCTTCTCTTCTTCGCTGAGGAAGCCATCTTTCCCTAATTGAATTTGCTCGAGTGTTTCTTTAGTGAATTTATGGCCTATTTTTCTCTTATCTCTGAGAGGTGGCTGAGATTTTACATCATCCATAAGTTTATTACTATCTTCAGGAAGCGGAACTGCGACTGGCTTTATCTTTTTATCAATTGTTTTGTATTTTGTTTCAACGAAGACTTCTTTACCTATTTCATCTTGCTCAAACTTTGCTATTTCCTTATACATGGAAATAAAGTGCGTTTGAATCACATAATCACTCCTTTTTCCTTGAATTAACTCTTGCAGATCAAACAATGTGTCTGCAAAGGATATCTCATCAAAGACTCCGGAGATTTCCTCGTCGAAGTTAAGCACTCTACATCCATGAAAGTTTCTTTGAAGATCCGCTATGTATTGTTTTTCCCACTTTTTTAACTCAGAAAAAACACGAAACTGAAATGAATTTGTCGAAGAAAGTGCTATAAAACTTGATATAAACATATTTACATTCGGGATCTTTTCACTTTTCAAGCTTTCATAGTCCCGACTTATGAAAGCTTCCTTTAAAAACTTTGATCCTCGAATTCTTCAGGAATAGGTCTTGTCCGAAGAGAAGTTCTATTCCTGATATGATCTACACATACCGTCATGAATTGAACTGCCTTTTTCCCATCCTTACTACGGATTCGCGCATAAGCCGATCCATCTTCTAAGACTCTTGTTTCCATTCTTAAGGCAGTAATATATGGCTGCCCTAGAATCAATGAGTAACTAGAATGATCTTGCACGAAAAAATTTTGATAATCACTGACATCTCCAATTGTAACTAGAACCTGCGGGCATGCACCAAACAACTCACCTGGCATCGAGTTCGCAGCCTTAATTCTCCAACCAGGCTGCATGTCTATTGGCCATTTCCCCTTCATATAGAGATCTTTGGACATCAAGTTAACTTCAGATCCATGATCAATAAGAGCGACAACTGGAGTGCTAATTTTCTCTAATCTCACCAACGTCTCAGTTGTGGCTCGAGCCCAATGATCTTTAGTGTAATAACTCGAAGGAGTTATGTCGGAAGGATTCTTCTCCAAGGATATTTCCTCATGCATGCACGGTTGAACATTAGTCTCAATTGGTTTAAGTATATTTTTTAGCTCTTGAACTTGCGCTTGCACAGTATGAACAGGAGTCTCTTCATCCATTCTTTCAATCTCTTGCATGTCAGCTATTGGTTGTCGTTTCCTTCTTAAGAGGTCAATTATTACTTCTAGAAATTCTCTTTTTGCTATTCTCCAGTAACTCACCGAGTGTAAATTCGATTACACTATCGAGCACTCTTTTCTCGAGAACTTGTTTAAGATTTGTGGCTTGCTCTATGTGCGATTTTAGCATATATGAGGGATTTCTCACTCTTCCTTGTCCTTTTTTCACAGGTTGCATCTCTTGATCTTGAGGAGGAATATTATCGTGGGTAGGGACTGGCATCTCAGCAGAAGTAGGAATTTGAACTTGAGTCGGAATTTTATTTGGTTGGATTATTGTTGGTTGTGATGGTGGATCTATTTGAGTGGGTTGGTTTGTTTGTGTTGGATGGTTTTGGTTTGGTATTTGAGGCTGTTCATGTGAAGCTTCTACTTGACGCCTAGTTCTTCTTTTCTCCTCTTCACCTTCATTGGTTCTTCTTCGTTTCTCTTCCACTACTGCTTCATGCTCTACCGAAGAGCATAGGTATGTAACAACCGAGAGAGTATCTACAGGATCATCCCATCCACTTACCCCTCGGATTTCATTACTGGCTGTTTTTAAAATTTCATGATGCATCTTCCCGCGGTCTAAGGACTTTATTACTTTAGACCACGGTTCTATATCATTATTTTCGTCAATTACCTGACATGCATACGTATGCGATGTTGAAGCAACGTTTTCACATGTGCCAGGGAAGAATATTCTCATTCCTCCCCGACCAAAATTAATGTTTACTTTTTCTCCAGTCTTAGAGTCATATATCATCTTTTCCTTAACGAATACCAAATTCTTTGCTAATGCTTCTTTGAAGCTCTCACATGAGTATCTGTTATGCTCCAAAGAGTCACACCAAATACATCTTTTAATTTCCGGAGCTTTTGGATTTTTAGGTGCCGGTGCTTGTAAAGATTGAGATTCAATCATCTGCTTCATACTTTGAATCGTAAGGTCACTAAACTTTTTAAACATATCTTCCATTATATTAGTGGGCACAACATCCTTTGGTGTTGGTAGGTTTACTTGAGGGTTCTGTACAGGTTGTTGAACAGCCTGAGCTTGTTCTTCTTGCATATCATCATGCCAGCTCTGCATGAACTTAAACAAAGTTCTTTGCTTTTCTACATATCCTCTAACAGCTTCATCTACATTACCCCAGTCTTCAGTAAGACCAGACTCAGTTCCTATCTGTTGTAATTGTGAAAAATTTCTTCTCGGGCTTTCGAATCTATAGCCCGGAGAAACAAGGATACCTTTTCTTGATCTATAGCCCTCCTATCATAATCAGATAAGTGTGCAAATTGCTGATCAAACTCCCTTTTTATATCTAGAATAGATTGATCTTTTGGTTTATGTATCCATTTTAGAAATGTGGATCTAGTCACTTTATCTTCGTCATCCAGTGCAAACATCCTTGTGAGTGTCATCTTGTATTGTGACCATCTTATTTGCCCTTCTATAACTAGTCGAGGTGCATCCACAACTAGTCGGTCACGCAAATGTAATTCTGAAACGTATACAAAATTGTCTATTAATTCTTGGTCACTTAATGGTGTTAGACCCGTACCAAGGTATCGTGCCTCCAATTCGTATTCCTTGCAAAAACGAGTAACATTTTTACCACTGAAATATCCACTTCTTCTGATTACTCGCTCATGAAATGCCTGAATGGCACTCCGTCTTTTCTCGTCCTGCTGAAAGCGCAGGAGTTGGGTTATAATATCCATCGTTGTGTCACCCATAAATGATCAAGCACAATGAGCTCACTCAACCGCACCACTCTTTAAACTAGGATCAGGATCTCTACACTCTCCTCCTTTCACGTCGGGTTCACCAGGTATGTCGTCGGGTTTCGTGGAAAGGAGGGTTCTATCGGGTAAGTCGTCGGGTTTCGTGGAAAGGAGGGTTCTATCCTATCACTTTGTCTTAGTGCACTTTACGATATCCCTTGCTCAACTAGGCCGATGGATCAGGGCGACCGCCAGAAATACGGCGCACGCGGGGTGCCAAGAAATTGTCTTAGCTCAAAAGATGATAGTAACTAAGAGTAAGGGGTAAAGATAAAGAAATATAACTATTTAGGGAAATATAAGATTCTTCGCTAGAATTTAGATGAGGCTCCACAGGCAAACATAGATACAAACTCTACATAATGAATCAGTCAGAGCTCCAATAACTCCTATAGTCTTCTTGCAATCTTACAGTTGTTGATCTTTGCAATACAGAGAGCATGATACGTGTAAATGAATTCTCATAATAATACACGTAACAAGGATGCTAACCTTTCGAATTCTTTGGAAACGTCAAGTTTACACAACGATATTAATAATAATGCAGCACTTTCCCATATAAAACCTTTCCTCAAAAAGTACACATTCTTCAATAGCTTAAACCTATGATGTTTCGCCTATGGCAGTCACATTCGAGCTTGACGCTAATGAAGCTAGTGACGAGTAGAAAGCGAAATTTACACATACTATGTTTGTGAAAAGAAACTTATTAAATGATTAAATTACATTCAACTCTGGAAAGACTACACAAGAATTCGGCATAAGAGAAATATAGATATGAAATCTTGGAGAGATAATTAACACTATGTTTCATGATATCAATGCAACCATAATATTCTGAACACCATCAACCGGTTAGTTTCAAAAAAACAAAAGGTTTACGCATAACACGCAGATGGGCTTGCATCGTTCCTCAGAATTCTTTTCATTTATTTGCTTCACAACAACATTTTGTAATGCAGTGGTCAAGAACATTAAAACAAGTACAAGCGCAGTCTTTTCCAACGTATGTCTCAGAGAAAATGCATATGTAGAATCTAATAGTGCAGATCAACTTCTAATATGTCAACCGTTCCTTTCAGCGCAACAACTAAAACTTCAAACAGCAGTCATTAGCCAGTGATGATAAGAAGATGTAAAGCTTGCAATGGTTTCGCTTATATATCCTCATGTATAAGATATAGGCACCTGCATATTTAAACCAGATTTGGACATGCAATCATGCCTGATTTCAACAAAGAAGCATTTTCATTGTTTTTGTTTCACCATCATTTGAATATGGTCACAATACACGTGGTGACAACATAAACCATTCCAGAAGGGCGAGATTTACATAAGCTTCAAAACTTCAAACATTAACTTCAAACATTCAGAAATGAGCTTAAACTGATGCAGAAAATACGCGTTACTCATCTACAACCTCGACCAACTACAAGATGCAAACATCGATGACTCAAGTAGCAATGTTAAATTGCTTTGGTAAGGTTATGGAAAAACCAACAGAAATATTGTTGCATCATGTGATACTGTTGATACATAGAACTATTTATACATACACATCACTAGAACGTTCTAAGTATTGTATATCGTTCAGGTTCATGTCACTGTTCACACTGACATTCTGTTTAATTCAAATGCACATGTTAATATATATCTCATCTGATTCATCCCATGGCACAACAGATATCATTCAATAATTAGAATCCTAGTACATCCTTGTCAAGGATTGCATAGATAATTGAGTTGTTAGAAACAGACTAACAGGGAAAGAAGCAATTATAAGTAATCCATATAAAAAAAAAAAATAAAAAATGTTACGGACTGTTCATTAGACTTTTCACAACCAGCCTTCTGTCGTCATTTCATCACAACGTTTCAGATCTTATACAAACTCTTTTAAAATTTATCATGTTTGTTTTACATAGGTTATCTAAAACTAAACGACGTACATATATCAGCATAGATTATCAAAATATCAGAGATTGAATATAATAGTTTTCGCGTTATTTCTCATGGTCTGATGTAATTTCCACAGCACATACAATACCATTAACAGAGAGCTTACCCACGGACATCAGAGAATAAACGTTCAGCATTTCCATCCTCAGAGAAAACCTTGTTGGATCAATCTTGTTGCAATATGTCAGAGCTGACACGTCTTTGTTTCGTCATCAAAATTTCCTTCAAGAGAGAACACCTTCTTCATTTCTCACGTCGCCACCAATGATTCAATCCCCTTTTTACTTCGAGCTGTCGAAAACGTCATTGTCCTCTGTTCACTTCATGTTTCAGCGCCTCCTTTCTTCTTCTTCTTTCCTCTTCAGACTGATGCGCAACAGCCTCCTCCTCATCAGAACTTCTCTTCTCTCTTCTCCCGCAAGGCGAAGAGCATTTTTTTTCTATCAGATCAGGAGCGAGCCCGTAGGAGGTTCGTCCTTTTTTTTTTTCTCTGTTTTTCTTCCCTTTTTGGACCCTGTCCCTTCTCGAAAAATTCCCTGGTAGAAGCTCCGCGCGGCCAGACATTCCTCTTTCGTATATGCCTCTCCCTTTTAGTAGAAGTGCAAAGAGCTATTAAAAACAAACTAATGACCTTTGCGAAACAATACTTTACTACGATCATCATAATGAAAATAAACTTCGCGCATTACGATAATATTAAGCTTCATTGATGTAATGATAATCGAAACATGACCTCAGTATATTTGGTGAACGCTAACTTTAACGAAGCAAATCGATTGAAACCCGTGTCTTCAGCCTTCTCTTCAGTAGGAGTACTTGATAATTTGGGTCTGCCTCCGCTTTACTCACCCTTCTTCTTATTAACAGCGCTCCTGATCTCTCTCAGTGTCTTCCTCTCAATATTAGATGAGTTGCTAGTGTCGATCTTGGACGAGACACACATAAGAGTCATCTTTTAATAGCGATTTAAGTTGGTGCTTGTAATTTGATTTACAAGACTCTGCTTCGGATCACGACCACAACGCCTACTATGGTCACTTCTAGTTGTGAGGCTGAATATAGGGTAGATTTCATAGCAACTGTTGAGTGTGTGTGGATCAGACACCTTATGTAATGATTTGGGTGTTGGTTACTCTTCTACCACCACCATCTTCACTGATAGTTAGAGCACATTGGTAGTTGCGAGGAACCTTATGTTCCATGTTTGCACTAAGCACATTGAGGTGCACTATCATTATGTTAGGGAGAGGTTCTCTACTGGATAGATCAGTTTGGCATATGTGCCCACACAGGAGAACATTGCAAACCTTTTCACAAAGGTTGTGCCTTGTGAGAAGTTTGAAGCTTTCCACAAAGCTTTGGGCTTACTTCCTTTTGTGGATTGATTCCATATAGCTTCGCACTTCCTTATACATGAGTGCCAACTCCATGTTCATAGCATCACTCTGTTTAGGCGTATTGGTTTCCTACAGACTACACTATCCCAATCTACGGGTTCGGGAATGGGGATTTACGAATACACAATACTCGTAAACATGCGTTTCTGTTCCGCAATTCAAATAATATTGATGCACATAGAGACCATTTATCATACACAATGTACACATAATTATAGGTTCTTCACAGTTAAAATAGACTCTTGATTCCAGAATATGAATGCGATTACATTAAAGTATCATTCTATCATCTGACTTCAGAAATACAGACTTCAACCTCCACAGTTCTATGTATCTGTGTATTCCATATTCGTCACTTATGGAATATGTCTTTAAGATAGGACACCATACTTCTTCGTAAAGGGATAGGGGCTTCACACCGTTTCGAACTTCCGAAATATGAAATAATGGAAATTAACAATTTTTGAAAAATGCTTGACATCTCAGTAAGCCTCCATTCAATTACATTGAAAATAAGAATTGTGATTACAATAAAATTAGTTCATCCACACCGATTGCTAACACTGGCATGCACAGTGGATCCGAACCCACTAGTTACAAAGTGTACAAGTCTACAAATCATCGTTGTGATTTTGCATCTCCGAAAACATAATTCTTTCTATATCATACTACAACTCATTGAACATCTCTCTAATATTTTCTTTGGCTAATAGTATTAATGTGAAGACTAATTACCTGCGAATTGATGTTGTTGCCATTCGTCTACCTTGCTATCTCCATGGCGATATCCTTCGCCTACGGATGAGGTCGAATGCTGCACCGATCTAGCATTGCACACTACAAGAGTACTCTACACTCAAACCATTCCTTCTGCTCCTGTGATAGCTTCTCTGGGACGTATAGAAGGTGACAATCAGAGAAGGAGACTGCCATCACTATACTTTTGCTCTTCTGCTTCGCTGTTCTAATGCACAATAGCTCTATTCGTTGTAGTCACTCTGTATGCAAACTCGCCAAATAAGCCAAATTCGGCAAAGTGCACAGTCATTTATGTCCGCCCTACCTGTGTAGAGAGCTACAAGTCTGCGCCATGATTATTGATTAAGGAATTGTAACTCGCAAGTCTGCACTGATTTCTTGCTCTCAAAATAAGAAACAAGCATCCGATTTGAAATGATGTGGCTATCCCCATTCCTTGATTGCCTGTACGATTGCATGTTAAGTAGTTAACTTTGCATCATGCGGAAGATCCCACAATCTGATGTATTTAATGGTAATATTCATATTTAGAAATCTCATTTTTTTCTGAGTTTGAACTTAATGAGAACACTGATAGGGCTATAATTTAGACCCGTTAATGATATTTAGGAGAACTTCTCAAACCAACGTAGCCAATCGAAATGAATTAGGACCACACATCTCATGAATCCGAAACGGAGTTGTCCACCATAATTTCAGTTTACCCATCTTTCTCCTCATTTTGGAGTGAAAATACAAAACTAGATCCCTCGATCGAAAAATCTTAATTTGGAGATTGTAATCATGCCACATCTTTTGACGGCTCTGAACTTCCTAGAGCAGTAAAAAAACTATGATAACCTTGTTCATCTAAGCACCGCAACTGATCCATTTCATATGCAAAAGACTCCTCCAAAACCAACTGCTTCAGCACTGCAATCTGGAGACTGGGTACCACAAATTCAAAGGGTAGTATGGCCTCTTTTCCATAGAGAAATTTGAAAGGTGTGTTACTGAGTGAAACTTTATAAGAACTTCTGTAAGCCCAAAGGACTGTGGGGAGCATAATTTCCCACTGATTCGCTGAATCACGCAACAGTTTTTGGAGCATGTGCAGTAAGATCTTGTTAGTGCTTTCTGTCAATCCATTTGCCTGAGGGTAATAGGGGGAGGTAAATTAATGCTTAATTTGGAAATCTGTGGTGAGTTTAGTAATCAACTAATTTAGAAAATGAGTTCCCGGATCAGAAACTAATTTGAGCGATAGTTCATAGAGCAGAAAGATATCATTCTGCAATTTTCGTGCTACAGTTCGTGCAATAGCTTGCTTAGTTGCCCATGCTTCGACCCAACGTGTATAGTAATCCATACAGGTTAAAATGTACACGGCTCGAGTATGCACAATAGGTGGTTTGATAGGACCAATGAAGTCCAAACCCCATTTTTTAAAAGGTTTGACGGGTTAAATCGGCTGTAATGGAAAATATTGACTAGTGAAATGTTCTCTAGTTTGTTGGCAGGGATCTCAATTCCATACTGCTTGTTGCACATCTGAGTACATAGTTGGCCACCATAATCCAGACTCCTGAATTTTCTGCACCATAATTGAATGACTGAAGTGTCTTCCAAGTTCGCGAGCATGAGCCTCAGAAATGATGGCCTGCACCTCCTGTGGAGGAACGTAGCACATCCAAATGCGGGTTGTGTCCTTATGATATAGTTGGACCATAATAACAGTAAACCGACGACTAGGAAGGCCAAGTTTTTTCCATGTTGCGGAACTTAAGTAGGAGGGAGTAATGCCATTCTCAAGAAAATTGAGCATTTCTTCGTACCATGTGGGGTAGGTGAGAGGTACAGTCTCTACCTTGACAACTGAAAAAATTCTACATCCGGAAGAGAGTCATCAACTCCGTCAAGGGGTTCCCCATGATCGATGCATGAGAGAAAGTCTGCAATAGCATGACTAGCGCTTGGGTGATGAGCAATATCAAATTCGAATTCTTGTAAAAGGAAGACCCATCTATCAAGGCGGCCTACCAAATTCTGTTGTTTAAACAAATATAACAGCGCATTGTGATTGACATGAAAAGTAAATGTGCGACCCAACAAGTAATGCCAAAATGTCTTTATTGAATAAATGAGACCTAAGCATTCGCATTCCATCTTCGAATAGTTCTATAGTGCTCGGTGCATTCCGTAATCCGAACCACAGATGGTACATGCAGAGACTCCCCAATTCCTGATAAAGGTAGTTTTTGGTATGTCTGCTTCCACCATCCGGACTTGATTATAACCACTAAACCCATCAAGAAATGAATACATTTCCCTTCCAGCAACCCCATCAAGCATACTGTCCAAAAAAACAACACAGATCCGTAACTATTTATTTTTCTTTGGAATAATCACGATGGGGGAGACCCATTCTTGATTTTCAATGGGAACAATGTAGCCAACTTTTATCAATCTGTCCAATGCATGTTTAACCTCTTTTGCAAAATAAGGGTTCATTCTATACTGCTACTACATCACTAGAGTAGCATCTAGTTTAAGCAAAATCCGATGATGATAAAGCTTTTGATCCACACCTTTCATGTCTGAATATATCGAAGCAAAAACATCCCTGTACTATTGCAACAAGGCAATCAAGGCCATCCAAAATTTTGGAGCAAGCTCTAAACGAATTCCGACTGGCTTAGGCTCTTCTGTAGTCCCCAAATTGACCACCTCTAAAGAATCTTCTTCCTCACATATCTGACAATTCTCTATAGGATCTTTGACCACTGGTTCAATGCTATCCTCTTCTTGCAATTCCAAAGATTCTGTACACACCACAACTGCCATACTATCCCATTCGGAACTGATGACTGAATTCACATTGACTACCATGAACGAGAGTAAATCTTGTTCTTCATTTTTGTCAAGTCCATCGAGCATATGCGGAGGGTTTGCTAATGTTGGTGCAAGTACACAAGCCTTCACACTTGGCTAGGCATCAAAGGAAGAATGTACAATCACTTCATAAAGCATATAAACTTTAGCTTGTAATATTTGGTCATTTACCATTTGTAAATGGGTTAAACTCTTGAAGAATCTTTTAAGGATCTACACCTCGTGAAGGAAGGAAGATGAGTTACGAATTTCTCATGAGAGAATACCTCCTCATTTAGAGGAAGCATTTTTAAGTGGACCCCTATTTGAATTTCAAATTCAAATTTGAAGAAAGTCATTATAAAAGGGGACTTGTAAACTCACGGTCTTAGTGGCCTCATAGTGAGCTCTTCCATAGATCATTTGCAAGAGTTGAGTAGCCTATCCCATAACCTACTCATTCCACTATCATTGTGCATCATTTCCTTGCCAATGATCTTGTACAACAATGTTTATAATACATACATTTCATTGATCAACCTTGTGTACTTCTCTACTATGTCTACTCGGAACAATAAATTTTGCAGGACCATACCTCAGTGATCTCTAAATCTTTTTTCATGTTCTATAGCTTGTTGGAACCAACTCAAATTCTATTTTAAGTTGTCAAAATTTTAACTTGTTTGCTTTAGCCAATTTGGATAAATCCACGTTGAACTGGTCTCTGGTCATCCCTACTCAATTCCTAAAAAGTCAGGGGTAAGCATCCAATTACTAAATTGATTGCTCAGTATATGGTTCATCATTTTAAGTGATTCCACTTGTAATAATTAGCTATCTAGGCTAATTAGATGCCCTCAAAAGGATTTTTATCCATTGCTACTGTACTCTAAGCATGGAGCAAAATATCTAGCAGGTGTCAAGACCAAAATAGCAAGTTTTGAGTGACTAGCTATTTGCAAAGTGATCTGTTTTGATCTAATTGTTTGAAGCATCATATACAAGTACATAGGTAATTATTTGGTGTCATTTTCAAGATAAAAGGGCCTACACCACAACTCTGAGGTTTGATAGGGTAGGCACAAAGCAGGTTTTGGCAGTACCACCTCACTTCCTTGAGGTATCCATCCATCTCTTCCAACAGTGTGTTAGAGCAAGTTGAGGTAAA
Organism: Ceratopteris richardii; assembly: GCA_020310875.1. NCBI lineage: Eukaryota > Viridiplantae > Streptophyta > Polypodiopsida > Polypodiales > Pteridaceae > Ceratopteris > Ceratopteris richardii. Next base: position 3,680,155 of record CM035413.1, read on the forward strand.
ATGGAAGATGGTTTCCCCTCTCTTATTGATAAATTGGATAGGAATAACTATCCAGCATGGTCCTTGAGGATGAAGACATATTTACAAGAAAGAAGTTTCTATGGATATATATCAAGAGATGAGGAGATGCCCATTTTTAGAAGCAAAGGACAACCTACAAGAGATGAGCTTGAAAGACTCAACTCATGGTGTGCCAAAGATGCCTTAGCAAGGTCATATCTACTTAACTCTATTTCTGACTTCCTTCTTCCTCACATTAGGAACTGTAAAACTTCACAAGAGACTTGGGATGCATTGTCTTCATATTTTTCTTCCAACACAAGAGCTAGAAAAAATCAATTGTGGATTGAATTTACCATTCAAAGGAAGCAACCCAAGCAGAATGTTTTAGAGTATGTGACCAAGTTTAAAGTTGTAGTTGATGAATTGGCAAGCATAGGAGAGGAGATTGAAGAGGAGTAAATAGTGAGACAAATAATCAATGGCATCAAGGCACATGATAAGTGGGAAGCCTTCACAAGTACTATGGACCTTTACATGGACATGCATATTCCAGATCTTACCACACTCATGGGACAACTCTTTACCCATGAAGCCAAGATCAACAAAAATGGAGAACCATCAAGAGCTAACAACTCTTGTGCCCTATACACAAATAAAGGAAAGTATAAAGATAAAGAGAAGAATAATAAAGTAGAGGATGAAGGTACTACTTCTCAAGCTAACTATGCAGGGAGAGGTAGTATTCAAGAGGAAAGGGTAGAGGAGGTAAGCAAAGTAGGGAGAGATCTTTCAACTCTTCCCCATGCAACATATGTGGATTGTCTAATCACACTACAAATGCATTCTATAGGAACTTCAAGAATTAGAGAGGAAGAGGATTTCAAAGATGTGGCTATTCACAATCAAGAGGAAGGTTCAACCATAATCAAGGTTGTAACCATGGCTACAATAACAATTACAACAACAATTATTAAGGAGTTGCTATTCACAATCAAGAGGAAGGTTCAACCATAATCAAGGTTGTAACCATGGCTACAATAACAATTACAACAACAATTATCAATGAGGATACAAATCAAGAAAGGACTTCAATAATTACATAGAGGATCAATAGGATTCTCTTCTCATTATGAATATGACTTCAAAACAAGGTATGAATGATGAGCACCTCTTCTATATTGACCCAGGATGTTCAAACCATGTAGCAGGCAATGTAGCTCTTCCTTCTGATCTTGAGGAGGCCAAGGGAAAGCACCAAGTACAAATAGGTGATGACACCAATCATTTAGTGGTCAAGGTAGGAAATGTCAAAACCTTTGATGGGAATAGAAATCTGTGTAGCAAGGTTCTTTATGTACCTACTATCACCAAGAATTTGATGAGTGTTGGACAGATAGTGGAGAAGGGTTTGCAGGTTAGGTTCAACAAATGTGGAGCTTCTGTGGAGGACCCCCAACATGAATTCAAGAGAATTTCCAAGGGAGAAAAAACAGGTAGATTATTTACATTTGAGCTTGAGGACACTAGAAACATTACACTTTATAATTACAAGGATCAAACATTGTCTGAGTTAGAGATTTGGCATAAAAGATTAGGGCACATTGGTGAGAGAACCCTGAAGCAAATATCTAGAGATCAATGTGTGCTTGGGATACCCAATGTATCCAAGCAACATATGATCTATAAATGTGGTGCTTCTCAGTTTGGTAAATCACACAAGTTACCCTTCACAAAACAAGGATACATGCATGAAGATTATTTGGAACTTGTCCACACAGATGTTTGGGGACCAAGCAAGGAACCTTCAATTTCAGGCTCAAGGTATTATGTGTCATTCATTGATGATTTCAGTAGGTGGACTATCTTGTACTTTACTTCAAAATAGTATGTGTATTTGCGTATGATCAAGAATTTAAAATCTCTTGTGTTTATCTGACTCAACATGGATTCTTACTTCACAATAGTTAAAATCTATTGTGATTGTCTGACTCAACATTGATTCTTACTTCACAATAGTATGTGTAAGTGTATGTGTGTGTATGATTGAGAATTAAAATCTAATTTAATTGTATGACTCAACATTGATTCATACTTCACAATAGTATGTGTAAGTGTATGTGTGTGTATGATTGAGAATTAAAATCTATTGTGAATGTCGGACTCAACATTGATTTTTACTTCACAATAGTATGTATAAGTATATGTGCGTGTATGATTATGAGTTAAAATCCATGTGCTTATATGAAGAGGTAGAAATATGAACAAGTAGATAAAAAGATACATATATTAATATATTTAAAAACTTTAAGAGAGATTCAGAGTAGTTTCTATATATTTTAAGATATATATTTAGTGGAATGTATATTGTATTTTATATTGATTTATGTTGTCTTTTTGTAGATATAAAATCTTCATAAAGGAAGCAAAGGATATGTATGATAGTTGTTCATAGGTTCTTGATAAGTCTAGTTGGCTTCTTTCAGTTAACTTATTACATGCAGTGGAGTCAGTGATTGAGTATGCAGGTTTACATGTTAGTACTTGCAGTTTTATGAGCTTCTTAGACTGTTCCTATGCTCATTTCGCAAAGGATACTCTAGCAAAAATTTTCCAATTTTTTGTTTTGTCAACTATATAGTGGTCAATTTACTCCTCCTTGATACGCTTACTCATGTGAGCACATTTATTCTTATAAAATCCTTTTGGTTGATCAATACTCTTCATTAATCCATTTTTTGGGGGAAAATGTTGATTTTTTCCCAAAATTTGACACTTTTTCATCCTTTTTCAGCCTTATTGGTATTTGGACTCTCCTAGATCCATTATCATTCTAGTCAATTTTCTATCATAACGGCATCACCAATCTCATGCACATTTGGTAGATTAGGGTTTAGTGCCAGTGTTCCAAGGAGGGGCTACAACTTGCAAGGCAAAGACCATTTTGAGATCTGAAAATTTGATCGCACAAACTTTACTTTATGGAAGAATCAAATTAAATATGTACGAATTCAAAGGAGGAAATGGAAGCCAGTAAATGGAATCTTAAATAAGCCTACTAACATGTATGAAGATGATTGGGATGAGTTGGATGAAATGGCTAAGTCTACCATTCAATTGCACCTGGAAAATAATTTTTACTTTATAGTATTGGATTGTGAAAGTGTAGAGGAGCTTTGGAAGAAGTGATGCAATACATATGAAAAAGAAACGACATCAAATAAAGTGTATCTAATAAGAAAGTTATATGACCTTTGCATGAAGGACATAGATAGTGTTTCTACTCATCAGAATGAGTTTGATGCTATATCCTCTCAATTACAAGTTCAAAAAATGGAGATGGAAAATGAAATGAAAGCAGTCTTGTTGTTATGCACCTTGCCATCATCATGGGATACATTTTGCACAACTATTAGCAATACTGCACCTAGTGGTAAACAGGTCTATGATGATATTTGTGGAGCACTCTTGAGTGAGTATATTTAAAGAAAATCTATGGTTGGCTCTCAGAGTGGAGATGCATATAATGTTCATGATTCTTACCAAGGAAAGAATGAGCAATGTGATAGAAGCAAGAACAGGGAAAATAATGGTCAACAGAATAAGAGTAGAAGTAAATTAAGGAAGAGAGATATCGAGTGCAATTATTTTCATAAGAAAGGACACATGAAGAAAGATAGCTATGTGTTAAAGAATGCTAAAGGTAAAGTGCAGAATGTTGAGTGGACATGTTAAAGAACTACATTGCACCACCTACTTTGACTGTGAAGAGTAAAATCAATGCTATTTTTGATGATGCTGATGTGTTGAAACTTGATAGTACTATGCCTACTAAGGCTCTTATGGTTGATTCTCTTTCGCACACGTGGATGCTAGATTCTGGGGCTTCTTTTCATGTCACACCACATAGAGATTAGTACTCTACTTATGCAACAAACTCTCTTGGTATTGTGAGACTTGGTGACTCTTACTAGTTGTCGAAATTGGAGATGTGGTTGTGTAGCTCATTGATGCTTCAAAATTTACTATGCATAATGTATGCCATGTACCTCAATTATCATGGAGTTTGATGTCAGTTGGTCAACCTGATGACCTTGGTTACAAGGTGGTGTTCTATGCTTAGTCCTTCTACATATCAAAGGGAAATATGTTTATTGCAAATAGAAGCAAAGTTGTCTCACGTTATCCTTTATTTGTTTCCTCAAAAGAACACTTGTTAGCTATTACTGAACAACCTATGGCTTGTATTTTCCATCACCATTTGGACCATACATCTCCTAATTGAATGAAAAATCTTTCTCATTTTGGCTACTTACCTATGTTATATTTCTCTGGTTTATCATTTTGTGAGCATTGTCAATATGGAAAGCAAACTATGAATATGCATAAAATACATGTTGAATCTTCAATTTAGCCTTTAGATCTCGTTCATACAAATGTGTGTGGTCCTATGCCTACAAGGTCATTAGATGGTTCTCTTTACTTTTTCACTTTCAGAGATGATGTTACTAGAAATGTTTGCATATATCTCATCAAATCAAAGGATGAGGTATTCCCTATTTTTAGAAAATGGATTGCTTTAGTTGAGAGTGAAAAAGGAACTAAGCTTAAGGCTTTACATTCAGATAATGGGACTGAGTATACCTTACATGCATTCAACCTTTTTCGTTAGTCGAGAGGAATTTGTAGAGAGTTTAGATATCCTTATGCATCAATACAAAATGGTATAGCTGAAAGGATGAATATAACTATTAAGGATAGAGTAGTTTCTATGCTCCATCATGCAAGGCTTTTGGGAAGTAGTATCAACTACAGTTCATGTGATTAACCTTTCACTAGTACTATCAAAGGTCTAAAAGTGGTACTAGAGGTATGGCCAAGGAAGCCACCATATTATGATCATCTTTGAGTTTTTGAATGTGAAGCATATGTTCATATACCCAAGGAATTTGGACAAAAGCTAGAACATAAGTCAAAGAAATGCATTTTTCTTGGATATGGTCGACCAGACCAATTTGGGTATCGCTTATGGGATCTTGAGACATTATCAGTGATAAAAAGCAGTGATGTGATTTTCAATTAGTTTGAGATGCCTAAACAAACCCATTAAGGAGGTTGAAGTGGGAAGATTGTTGTTTGAGGATACTAGTGCTACAGTTAGCATCATAAAAATTCTACACATAGGGATGTTCAATAGAATGTCCAATTAAATCAGGCCATAAATTTTCATGTTTAACAATGAGGATGGCAGAAAAGGACATACCTAAAACAACTTTTATCACGAACTGGGGTATTTATGCTTGTACGGTAATGTGGGTTGGGTTAAGGAATGCTCCAAGTACATTTCAATGATGTATGCAAAAAGTTTTTTCACCCAACTTGACTACTTTTATGCAAGTATATTTGGATGACTTTTCCTTATTTGGCAAGACTACGGCACACCTGTATCATTTACGGTGCTGCTTTGAAAAATGCCGCAAATACCGATTATGCTTGAATCCGACAAAATCTATTTTTGCGGTCTCTTGTAGAAAACTACTTAGACATATTATCTATGAACAAGGAATCCAAGTCGATCGGGATAAAGTAGCAGTCGTGTTGGAGGCACCAGCCCCCACAACACCGAAAGAAGTTATGTGCTTCTTGGGCCAAATCCGGTGGCATGGCAGACATTTACGGTGGTTAGCTCATGTAGCAATACCACTTAATCGGCTTATAACTAGTACTCCACGACAGTACGAAGGGACTCCAGAGTGCCAAACTGCATTTGATCGTTTAAAAGTTTTATTAACGTAGGCCCCAATTTTGCAAACCCCTGATTGGGATCGTCTGTTCCATGTTTTTGTGGATGCATCAGACATCGCCATTAGAAGTGTGCTCATGCAGCAAATGGATAAATGGTTTTGGCCTGTCTATTATGCGAGTCACCGATTAGCCCCTGCTAAAAGAAACTATTCAGTGACCGAAAGAGAATGTCTCGGGTTGGTGTACTCTGTGAAGAAGTTCCGCCATTATTTGTTGGGCCGAAACACGTGGATCATGCCGCACTTGTGTATTTGGTCCGGCAGCAACATTTAGGTGGTCACTTGGCTCGATGGGTTTTATTATTACAAGAGTTCGACTATGAAGTTATTCATCGATCCGGCACAGCACATGCCTTGCGGATTTTCTATCTCGGTTGGATTCCGGTGAAGCTCCGGTGGGGGTTGATGACACTACACCGGCAATTTACGCTACTGAGCCAACTATAGAAGAATCTACAGAACCTCTTGTTCCCCCTACATACTATGATACGTTACTAACTTTTCTAACTGATGGGTGTCTTCCTCCTCATACTTCCTATGCTCTACGGTGGAAATTTGCAGTTTACAGTCCCAGATTTCGGTTGATTGTAGGTCAACTGTACTACATGGATCATACTGGTGTTTTACTTCGATGTATCCCACCACATGAAGCAAAATCAGTTATTGCTATGGCTCATTCATTACCCTCGGGAGGACATGTTGCAGCTGATGTTACTCATCGTAAAATTTTGCAAAGTGGGCTTTGGTGGCCTACAATGTACAAAGATGTGACTCAGTCTGTGCAACAGTGTGATACCTGTCAACGGACTAGACAACCATTACAACGACACTTCTTTCCTCTTCAACCTGTCTTACCCTTGGAACCCTTTCAGAAGTGGGGTCTAGATTTTATTGGCCCAATAACACCACCCGTGACCCTCACCAACAATCGCTACATACTGACTTGTACCAATTATGCCACCAGGTGGGCGGAAGCTTGGGCTTTACGGTCTGCCACAACTGTTTCAGTGGCAAAATTCTTGATGAAGGATGTCTTCCCGCGTTATGGATTACCTCTGGAAATAGTGACAGATCAAGGAACACATTTTGCAAACCACTTAATGCAAGTACTGACTCAGACTTTTCAAATTGTACATAAATTCAGCTCACCATACTATCCACATGCTAATGGTTTGGCTGAAAGCACCAATAAGACTTTGTTGACTATGCTCCACAAATTGCTTTTGGAATGTCGAGAACGTTGGAACCAGTTACTACCTGCATTTTTGTGGGCTTACCGGACTACGTACAAGGTAGCTACTGGCATGACCCCGTTCAAGCTTGCTTATGGATTGGAAGCTATTGCACCGATGGAAGTAGTAGTGTCGAGGCTACGCGTTGCCTTAGCTCAGAAATTGCTATCAGAAGAATCTTTGCCCTTTCGGTTGGATACGCTCAGATCGTTGGATGAACAATGCTGGGAAAGTTTGATGACTCTTCAAGAAGTTCAGTTTGAGGATACTAGTGCTACAGTTAGCATCATAAAAATTCTACACATAGGGATGTTCAATAGAATGTCCAATTAAATCAGGCCATAAATTTTCATGTTTAACAATGAGGATCATTGTCTCTACACAAAGAGATGCTCAAATGGAATCTTGATATGGTTGATACTTTATGTGGATGATATGTTTATTGTTGCGAATTCCTCTTATGACTTCTCAATTATAAAAAAGAAGTTGAGTTTGACATTCGATATGAAGGATTTGGGGGATTCCAAACATATTCTTGGCATGCACATTACCCATGATACGAGCAAAAGATGCATATACTTGTCTCAAAGTGAGTACATATCCAAAGTGCTTCACAAGTTCAATATGTAGGGTGGAAATGCATTGAGTACACCTTTAGCCACATATGTGAAATTGAGAAAGGATGATTGCCCCAAATCAAATGAGGAAAAGGAATTCATGAACAAAATTCCTTATCAGTCTGTTGTTCATAGTCTCATGTATGCTATGGTAGTTACGAGACTAGACATTGCATTTGTAGTGGGATTTGTGAGCAAGGTGAGATATCACTTCACTAGAGAAAACTTAGCCACTGATTGCATTATTCTTGAGAAGTTTCATACTCAAGACAATGATACATATGCTTTGACTAAAGCTCTAGCAAAGGATAGATTTTGACACTATTGTCACTGGATGGGGGTCACTTGACTCATGATTTTACACACTTACTTGTGTACTATGTAACAAGCCCATCAGGTGGGAGGTATAGTTTGTATACTTATACTCAGGTATTCTTTATCATTACTTTTTTTTCACCATATTCAATTTGGCCATATTGGCCTTTAGTGGGACATTGTTACCATTAGTGTCCATGTGAAAGGCCAAATGGCCACCATACACTTTTTTATATGTTTGTTAATAAAACATATAGTGGCTGGCCAGCTATAGATTGTAAGTTTGACTACATCTGTGTTTGTTTTCTCAGTGTAGTGTGTGTATGTGTTCTCTATGTATTCTTGCAGATTTGTGTGGAGTTTTATGCGCAACATTGGGAGGTCAAATTTCTAGCATGAGGGTATCATCATGGATTTCTTAGAAAGGAGAATCCATTGCGGTGCATAGCCATCAAATACTTCAATTCATGGATGAAATGATCCCCATTACATCAATAAGAAGGTCCTCTTGGAGCATTGGGTTTGTTAAGCTTCCTAGGTAGAGGAGGTTTTATGCTTATGTACATCAAGATTGAATGCACAATGTCTAGTCTCTTTTGGTATTGACACACATGTGGCAAGAAGGTATTTATAAGAGGTACAACTATCTTAATACACTTCATAAATTTTGGGTAAAATAAGCATCTACTTTCTTGGCCCTTAGGATTTTACTGAGTTCCATTATATGATCACAAGGATCTCTCAGAGCTTCATAAGTCTTTTTCATACATTTTTAAACTTGAGAATGGTAAAATCCTAAGATGCAATCAAGCCTTGGAATTGGAAATGGTTCTCAACCCTTGTCATTATCCCCTCTATGAGCATTTTTATGTGGATTCTACTCCTTTTCACCTCTTTGAGGTGTTTCCCTAGTCTCCATGTCACATATTGGGTTTGCATAATTGGTGAGTTTATGTATGTCAAGTGACTTCTTCTTATTACTTTCACCTTCTTTGATTGTAGATAACCCTTCATTGGGTGAGCCATATAGGTGAAATTAGCCTTCTTGAATCCCTCTATGGATCAATACTCATGTTTTTTTTATTGTCCATGTACTCTTTTATAATTTCCCCCTCTAGTTCTTGGAATTCATAAGTAATGGTTACACTTGGTGTTTCCCCCAAGAACACATTAAACGTTTATAAGAAAATTGGTTTCCTTGAAAAGCTGGAGTTGAGTCTTACTAGCCCATCATGGGAAATCCTATCATCACTTAGGATTCTCATTAGAACTAATATTCCATGAGGAGAGGACACTAACATTTCCTATTCCTCTTCCTAATGGACTTGTTTCTCATTAATCACTTCTTCATAATCATTCATTCTCTTATGGAAGTTACATACAACACACATGCGATAAAGTTTTTCAATGTAGCATCCTTGCTGGAGTTTGAGGTCTATAGAAGCACGTAAACAACACAAGGAAGAAGACAAAGCTTGGCGCACAACACACAATACTGAATGTATTAACCAAGAGAATGTACAAAGATAAGTGACCCATTCGGGTTATAGGCATATATAAAAGCCAGGGGAAAAAAACCTCCTAAAGAGGGAAAAAGTGCTCCAATAGTCCTAGTGTGTTCACACACATCACCATGGAAATATATCAACCAATCCTCGTGGAGTGATGTAGTGAAAAAGGAACTACCACTGATGTATAAGGAAGTGCCAAGCTATGTAGAATCAATCCACAAAGGGAAGTAAGCCCAAAGATTTGCAAAAAGCTTCAAAAATTCTCTCTAGGGAGGGCCTTTGTGAAAAGGTCTACAATGTTCTCCTGTGTGGACACATATGCCAAACTCATCTCTCCAACAGAGAAACTCTCCCTGACATAATGATAGCGTACCTCAATTTGCTTAGTGCGAGCATGGAACACAACTTTCCTCACAACTACCAATGTGATCTGGCTGTCACTGAAGATGGTGGTGGTAGAAGATTGACCAACACCCAAATCAGCCATAAGGCATCTGAGCCACACACACTCAACAATGGCTATGAAAGGTGCCCTATACTAGGCCTCATATCTAGAAGTGGCCACAATAGGCAATTTCTTACAACTAGGATATGCATGCGCTACCAAGCATGGATGCATGACTGTCATAGCTACCAACCCATTCAAAGTTAGAAAAAGCATGTAAATCTGGTAGTACCTTGGGATAAAACAATCCAAGTAGTCGAGTATCACTGAAGTAGCAAAATATGTGCTTAACTTCCAGCCAATGCTTGACACCAGGGCAATGCATAAACCTCCTCATATGTGAGATAGCAAACTGAAGGCCGAGTAATGCATGATTAAATCAAGCTTCCAACAACCTTCTGATAGAGAACAACATGGAATGCATCTCCAACATCATGAACACTCAACCATTAACCTGTTAGCATAGGAATGGCAATGGGTTTGTAGTCTTCAAGGACAAAACACTACAATAATGTGTTAATATATTTTCTTTTGACACAAATTTATTCAGCCATCAACTTACATAAACTAAATGCCCAAATAATGATGGAAATGCCCCAAATATGACATCTCAAATGAGGCATGCAAATCAGCCTTAAAATTAGCAAATGCTTCTCAATAGGACTAGTGAGTAGGATGTAATCAACATAGACAACAATGATCATAAGCACATCCTTTTCACACTTAACATATAAAGTGTTCTCAATTGGATTGTTCTCAAAACTATGTGCACTGAAGTAGGCACCTATCTTTTCATACCAGCAAGTGGTGCTTGCTTCAAACCATATAATTCCTTTTTGAACTTGCACACTTGGTTTTCATGCTTTTTCTACACAAAACCACAGAGTTGAAAAATGTACACTTCATCATGCAATCAAAATGTAGTTTTAATATCCAACTGATGTACATTCCCACGATGATGAAATGCAAGTGCACAGATGCTATGAATAGTAGTCATTCGATAAGAAAGAGCAAAGGTTTCATCAAAATCAATGCCTCTTTCTTGAGCATAACCCTTTGCAACAGGCCTAGCCTTATACTTGTTAACTATTCCATCAGGCTTATGCTACAACTTGTATACCCACTTAGTGCCAATGGAATTCTTCCCGGGAGGAAAATCACATAACTACCATATACCATTCTTCATAATAGCATCATATTCTGATTGCATAGTAGCCATCCAATTTTCTGAATTTTATGCTTCATCAAACGAAACAGGTTCATTCTCATCACAAAGACTAGAGGCAGCCATAGCATAGCAATCTAGTGCAAAAGAAGCACTATTAGAGCTTGAATGGGTATGATATGATAGAGGTGCATCTAATTTGCTATCTCACAAAGTTTGCATTGACCACTTAGGAATAGTTTTTGCCTACTCTATAGCAAACCTCTCATCAAAAAGTGCATAATGTAAATCTGCATCAGAAATGGAATGATCTACATCATCATGTGGAACCTACAAAGGATGAAAAATTGCCTCATTTGCACTAGCACTAGACTGTCCACCTTCAAAAAGAGGCAACAAAGTGTGATACACATCTTTGGAACTAACTGATCTCTCCTTAGTACATGAAAGTAATGGCTAAATTGGATCTTCCTCAAAAGATACATCATAGCTAACCAAAATGCATTTAGTCTATTGATGATACAAACCATAGCCTTTGCTTTCAAAACTTTACCCAACAAAAATACATTTCACCACTTTATCATCCAATTTCTCGTGTTGTTGTTCAGGCATTAATGCATATGCCAAACACCCAAAAAATGCAGATAAGCAAGGGATGGGTTGTGACCATGCCAATCCTCATATGGAGTGATAGACTTTAGAGCTTTAGTGGGACACTTATCAAGTACATATGTTGCACACATAAGAAGCTCAAGCCAAAAACTATATGGTAAAGCCTAACTCTTGACCATACACCTTGCCATCTCCATGAGGGACCTATTCTTTCTTTTAACAACTCCATTTTGTTGAGGTGTGTATCGAACTATACACTGATGTTTTATCCCACATTCAACCAAAATGCATTAAAATCAGAAGACATATATTCCCCCCCTTGATCAGAATGGAGGGTGCCCATTTTACATGCTAACACATTTTCAGTCAAAACTAGAAACTATTTGAAGCACATAAACACTTCAAACTTTTCTTTCGGTGGATACACCCATGCATGCCTAGGGAAATCATCAATAAAAGTCACGAAGTAAAGGTAATTCCTAAAGGAGGGTGTCTACATAGGACCATAGACATCATTGTGAACAAGGTACAATTTTTTAGTAGCTCAAGCTCAACCATCTTTTGGGAAGAAGGAATGTTGCATTTTATCCAAAACATAGTTTTCATAAACATGTTTACAAGGTGCCTCTAGTTTGGGCAGAGATGACACCATTTTAATTTCTATAGGCATAACAAACTAGCAAAATTTAGATGCTCAAAGTGTGCATTCCAAAGCTTTGCATCTAACATAGCCTAAGAATCATGTATTACACATGCTAAATCATTCACAGATTTTTCATAGTCTATGAGCTTATATTACTCACGACATAAAATGCCAGAAGAAATAATCACATTACCATTTGACAGATCATGGACTATACATGTATGATCAACAAATTTCACAACCAAGCTGATCTTGGCTAATGCTGAAACTAATAACAAATTTTTCTTGATCCCTAGCACAAAGAAAGCATTCAACAATGTAAAAGAACTACTATCACTAGTGGTCAAAATAGTCTTACTAATTGCCATGGCATGATAAGATGAGTTATTGGTGCATGTGACAGTATTCCCTGTAAGGGTAGGCTCAAGTGAAGTGAAGAAACTATGCTATGAGGTAATATGTTTGGTTGCCCCACTATCAAAGTACCATACATCTTACTCTACCATAGTTCGTGAGAAGATGGGTCATAACTGCAAATAGTAGTAAATGCCCATTCTTCATTCTACACAAGATTAGCAGACTCTATTTTGGGTGTAGAGGCCTTTCTAACAACCATTCCAATCTCTTTCTTCTTTGCATCTTTTGCAACTAGTTTTGGACAACTCTTTATCACATGATCATTTGCTTTACAATATTTGTGAAACAATTTCTACTTTTCTATTTTCTTCTCGTTTTTATCATCCTGCTTTAATTTTGCAAAATTTGCACATTTTTGCTTACTAGTAGATGAGCTCCATTTTCCTTTGCCATTCTGACTAAACAGGATATGCAACATGCATAATGGACTTGTTCTACCTAGACTAAGCTTCCTACAACAAAATAGATACTAACTCCTCAAATATTAAGGCATTTGGATTGTCTTTCATCATCAAATTGAAATTTGACATGAGGAGTGGGAAAATCTTCATTGATGATTTGGGTGCCTTGAGTCTGAATTCAATAAAGGTAATTCCCACCTCCAACTCGGATTTTGGAAAATTAGAAGAAAACTAGGATATGAAGAGGAGATTTAAAAAATTCTAGATTTACTTCAAAGATTGGTGGGAAAGGAAAGTGGATAAACATATGAAAGAATGTGTAAACTCCTGAAGAAGAAGCAACATTAAGAAGGAGTCATGTACATGATAGATAGCCACAAGATGGAATGCACTACCCTTGAAGAGAACATTAAACTAATTACCAACTACTTCACTCAACTTTTGGGTGTGTCCGCACCACTCACCTCGCAAAGGGGGGGATTACATGGACACCATCTCTAGAATTACATGCCAAAACATTTTGCAAAACATGGGGCATCTTCTTGACTTTCCCATCAGTAATGCAAAGATTTTAGAAGTTAATGATTCTCTACCAAGTGGTGAAATCCTAGGTCTAGACAGTCTCACCAACGAGTTCTTCAAGACTTTTAAAATTTTCTTGGTGAACTGATTAGTTTTGGCCTATTAGGAAGCCCTGAATTTTGAAGCCTCACCCGAATTTCTCAATCAAGGCATAATTAAGTTGATTCACAAAATCATAGAAAAAACAAGATTGAAAATTGGTGACCTATCACTGTGTTGTTGACTGGTTATAAGATCTTGGAAAGGCTCTTGCTCATCGCATTGCCTTCCATCTTTGACCATGGATAAATGAGGATAAAGAAGAATTCATAAAGGGTAGATCCATGGTAGATGTCATTATTGATGTGTGGGAAGGCCTAGAATTTTCCAAGGAATCTTTGCAAGATGTCCTGTTCATCAAGATCAATCTTGGCAAAGCTTATGATCGCCTTGAGTGGGATTTCATTGTACAATCCCTGAAAGATCTTGGCTATGGATCTAAATTCATCAAGATGATCTCAAGACTTATGGGAAATGGCATGGCTTGTTAATATCAAGATTCAACTCTCTCTTAGGCAATTAGATTAAAACACTCTATTAGAAAGGGCTGGCCCCTCGCTCCTCTTCTGTTTGCAATTGCCACTAAGGGACTCAGCTTCTTGGTTGTCCATGATGCCCATATTCAATAGATCCATTGTCCATGAATTAGACATATTGCTAGAATCAAATGTTAATGAGGCTCTTCATCGATGACACAAATTCTTTTGTGCACAATGAAACTAATAGTATCAACACCTTTTGGCAATGTCTAAATACATTCTACATTGCATCTAGATCTAAAATAAATGATTCCAAAATTTCTTTCAAGGCTATTTTTGGGACCTTTTCCACAATTCTAGATTAGCTAGGGATCTCAAGAGCTCCCTTGTGTTCAAATCTTTTGAATGCTCAAAATTCCAATGGGTTTTGAAGTTTCCATGGGCCAATGGTGGACCTAGGTTAGCGCCAAGTTGGACAATAAATTTGGTTGTTGTCTGGGCATGCAGCTCCCCTGGCGGGCCATACCATGGTGATCAACACCTTCCTCCTTTCATTGACTATCTAGTTTTTGGCTTGTTGGAGATCGAAAGACAAAGAGTTAGTGAATTCGGAAAGATGTTGCATGAATTTCCTCTAGGCAAGTGATCCCAATAGGATGGGTGTGCCCAAAATCAAGTGGACCATTTGTCTTAGCCAAAAAAAATCTAGTGGATTGAGCATTCTAGATGTTAGAGGAATGGCTAATAAGCTATTCACCAAGTGGATGATCAAAGTGTGGTGTAGTGATAAAGATTTCATGGGTGATAATGAATCTTAGAAACAAATCTTCTCTTACCCTAATGGGGATAATGAGGTGGAAGGGACTCGATGTTTTCACTACAATGTTTTCTCTACTTCCTCTGACCCCCAAAGGTTTGGACCTAGTCTTCTCCTTGTGGGGGAGTTGGAACAAAATGAAACCATACATCAAAGTCAATGAAGATTGGAAGTGGGAGGTTAGGATTAGACAAAATGATTCTATTTGGTTTTTTATTAGGATAATCAAATAGATTGACTCAAAGAACCTCCAAAGGGCAAAGAAGTTATGGAAGAAAGGGTTTCTATTCATGGGAAAACTCTCAGATTTGCCTCCTTCTCAAGAATGGTCCACCACAAATTGAAGGGCTAAAGGTGGATCAACAATAACAAATTGGATAAAATATTAAGGTTCCATAAGCACTTGGACTTGCATATCTCCCTTAACATGATATGGTGCTTGAATTGGCCAAGTATCATAAGGCAATTCACATTCAAGGACCTATGGCATCCTCTCATTAAGAATAGAAAATCATCACTTGTGTGGAAAATTCTCCACTAGAGAATTTGGACCAATGTGAAAGCTAATAAAATTTTTGGGGCCCCTCAATGGTGTAAGCACTGCCTTCGGGTAGGGAAGACCTTGGTCACCTCTTCTAGTTGATTTGACTTCTAAACTCAAAGTCTTGGTAAGAGATTTTGAGTTTAGAAAGTCAAATCAAACTCTTTCTAGGAGGACCATATGTGGCGGTTTGATTTATTTGGACAAGTATCTTAATAGGGAAGACCTTGGTCACCTCTTCTAGATTTGATGGGAATCAAACGAACAAGGTATACAAAAGGAATAAAAAGAGTACTTGTCGCTTAGAAGAGAGGATCTGAAGCCTATTATAACTAACAAATATAAAGAAGAGTATTTGTTTTCTACATTTCAACATAAGAGTCATCAAATATGGATATTGAAGCATAAAATATATCAAGTTTAGATACTTTGCACTCTTGCAGGTTGGTCATCGTTTGTTTGCTTGCGTGCTCTCTTGTCTTATCCAACGCATTTTTCTAGACTCTCCAAAACGTCCACGTGGCAGGAGATACGGTTCTCTCGCTGGAAATTCCCCTTTGACTTCTCTTGCTCAAAAGTGGGACCCACATAGTCTTTGAATTTCCCACGTCATTTGTAGGTTTTCAAAACAACCATACGAAGTGCCGCATCAGCAAAATAGTCAAAACTATGCCACATCAGCCAGACATCCAAGATATGATAGAAAGACTTGTCTCTTGTGGCTGGATCAATCCATTGATAGGCGTGCAAGGAAGAAATTCATATGTCCAAGGAAGAAATTCATTGCAGAGTATCCATATGTCCAAGGAAGAAATTCATTACAGAGTATCCATATGTCCAAAGAAGAAATTCTGCAACTGCTATGATTGCGTTCCTTGGAAAACTTTCCTGTCTGGCAAGTAACCACTTAATGTTCACTCGTCGCACTCAACCAATTAAAGCTTCCCGTGTCCCAGTTCACTAGCTTAGTGGTTGGGCCTCTCACCTCTTGAGGCGGGGGCGAGGTTTCAATCCCTGGCAGCAACATGTAAGGGACATGTAATTTGGAAAGATCTTGCAATGTGACTGAGTACCACCGTTTGTCTATCCCTACGGTAGTGTTGACCGCCGTTCAAACCAATCTTGTAAACCTCTGTTCTTGTGGGATAAGGGGGGTCCCATGGGTACTATGCCCTTCCTTGTACAGTTGTAATTTCAAAGTTAAAGTCCGGGGGAGTAGGCTTCGGCCGAACCTCCATTTAAAAAAAAAAAATTAAAGCTACTCCCCCGGCTTTAATTTTGAAGGTGCAACTGTAAAGGTGAAAGGATATGATGGTCTATGCTTTCGTTTGCGCTTGATCACTCTCAGGATAAGCCTGCACAATATCATTTGCCCAATCCTGCACAATATCATTTGCCCAAGGAAGAAATTCTTGGATTGCTTTGATTCTTTCCCTTGGGGAGCATTTTTACATGGAAGTAACTACCTTATTTCCTTATCACACCCAATCAATGAATGCTTGTCATGGTATGAAGTTCAACTAGTTTTATAGAGAATTTTGGGATAAATGTGACAATCTAAGCAGGAAATCTACCTCCTTTCAATGAGAGAAGTTCTTCCCAAAGCATATTCCAAAGATTATTTCACTTTCATCTCCCTTTCAAGCATCAAAAATAAATAAATAACTAACTACGAAAAGGTATTCCAATCCTTGAATGGGTTGATAGTCCTAAGAACTTCTTCATCATATGTTCTTCCATTGTCGAAAAATATTACATAAGTAGTTTAGAGATATGTTGTAGTTTATGATAGTAAAAACTTATTTCATAACCTCTAAGGCAGATTTCTACTACAAAAGACCTAAATACTATGATACTTTGGATTTATAGTATTGCTATGTCAAAAAAAGAGAGAGAATGAATGATTCTACATTGACAAACTCTATGAGGATGCTACGTTGACAAAGTGTGTGGCATGTGTCATGTGTGACTTCTATAAGAGAATGAATGATTATGAAGAAGTGGTCAATGAGGAAGAGGAAGAAGAATAGGAAGTGTTAGAACTTTTGATGTATTTTTCAAGTAAACCAATCGTGTTCGGAACTTTTAATGTATTCAAGAAGGCTGATTTCTAATTAGAAAACCCAATAAAGGGTAGAAAAGAACGTGAAAGTAATAACAACATGTGACAAGAAGGCCTATAATTTATAAGTACTTACAACGTATTGAATCATAATGAGCCAAAGGCTCATAATAATACCTATAATTTATAAATCTATAAAAATTATTTTTTAATGATTAAATTATCATTACTAGAGTAAATATTTTAATAAAGAAAAAATGCATAACAATATCTAAAATTTACAAATTTTTTATATTTACTATTTACTTACTAAAGTATTGTGTGAGTGTCATCATAATCAATGAAAACCTCACAATAGCACCTATAGAATCTTAGTATTTACGTACCAAATGATTCTAAGGGTAAGCTTACTGAACAACTAAAGAACTCCAAATAGATCCTAAAAATTCCCTATGCTATTGTGAGAATAAGAACAATCACAATAGATCTACAACCCCCTTTAATATTGTGAAATAGAAAATGAGCAATAGATCTACAAAAGTATGCAAGTAATCAACACTTATGGTGAATCATAGCACACATGTCATGTCTTAAAACCATCAAATATGCATAAGATATGCTTTCACCAATTAGGATATATATATATATATATATATATATATATATATATATATATATATATATATATATATATATATATAATCCATATAAGTTTATAACTTCGTAGATATAAATAAAAAACAAGAAAAAAAGCAAAGGACAACGTGTGTATGTACGTATATGTGTGTGAGTATATATATATATATATATATATATATATATATATATATATATATATATATATATATATATATATATATATATATATATACTTGATATCATTAAATAATGATGTGTGTGAACACACTAGGATCATCAAGGCACTTTTTCCCATCTTTAGGAGGTTTTTCCCCCCGGCTTGTATATATGCCTATAACCCTAATGGGTCACTCATCTTTGTACATTCTCTTGGTAATACATTCAACATCATGTTTTGTGCTCCAAGCTTCTTTTTCTTGTGTTATTTGTGTGCTCTTGCACACCTCAAACTCCAAGAATAGGTATCAGAGCAGGTCACCACTTCATCTAGGGTGTTGTCAACACCTCTTCGTTCAGACTCTCAAAATCGCATGAAATTTGGCGAGCATACTCAACGTGATTAGGACTCCAAAAAAAACTTCATCTTATGATTCCAAAATCACGATCTGAGCTCGTTTCGACCTCAAAATGCACTATCATAGTGCTTATGTAGGCAATTCTGTCTTTTTGTGCCAAAGATATATACAAGTTTTGGTTCGCTAGTATAAGCACCTAGAAGTCTATTACAAGTTGAGCAAAACTTGTCAGGGTAGTTCTATTCAACTTTGTGAGATATAGTTATTTTTTTTGCATGAAGGTATTTTAGTTAGTGGCCATGGCTAAAAGTAGTGATGTATTTTGTATGTTGGCTATTGAGGATAAGTTGGATGGTACCAACTACCCATTATGGGCTTGTATGATCTGTCATGTATTGGTCACAAAAAGAATGTGGAATATTGTATAGGTTGTTGAAAAGAGTTCTATTACACCTACAAATACAGTTACTGATGCTGATGCAAATGGTGTTGAAGATGGTGATATTCTTCAGGTTCTTGTTCGTGTTGTGATTCGTGTTGCACCTACTATAGAGCAACTTTGTTGGGATGGAAGAGATGCTCCTGCACATGCATTGATAGCCTCGTCTATCAAACATTCCATTATACCCCATATTCGCTCTTGTAAAACAACAAAGGATGCTTGGGATACACTAACCACATTATACTAGGCAAGGAATGAGGCTCGTGTGCTTACCTCCAAAAATAGTTGGAGAGTGAGCACATGAATGAAGGAGATTCCATGGATAGTCTTTGACAAAGGTCAAAGATTTGAAGGAGTAGTTGATTTCTGATGATGAAATCTTGCCTCTTAGTTCACTTGTGTAGACTCTTCTGAATGGTCTTCCAGATTCATATCAGAGTCTTGCTTCTACTCTTCGATTGACGATGAAAGGCAATCCAAATGCCTTGACATTTGAGGAGTTGGTCTCTATTCTACTGCAAGAAGACTAGTCTAGGAAGAATAGGTCCATTATGCATATTGTAGATCAAGCTTTCCTTGCTAGTGAGAAAGGCAAAGGTAAATGGAGCTCATCTACTAATAAGCAGAAATCCGCTAACTCTACACAATCAAAGAAATATGACAGAGAGGACAATAAAACAGAAAAGCAAATATTGTTTTGCAAATATTGTAAAGGAAATGACCATGTCATTAAGAGTTGTCCAAAGCTCGCTACAATAGAGGCAAAGAAGAAAGAGGCTAGAATGGTTGTTGTAGAAGCCTATGCACCCAAAACAAAGTTTGCTAATCTTGTGTAGAATGAAGAATGGGCATTTACTATTGTTTATAGTTATGACCCATCGTCTTGTGTAGAATGAAGAATGGGCATTTACTATTGTTTATAGTTATGACCCATCTTCTCATGAACAATGTAAGTTTGTAGTAGACTCAAATGTTTGGTACTTTGATAATGGGGAAACCAAACATATTACCTTGTAGGACAGTTTCTTCACTTCACTTGAGCCTATCCCTACAATGAGTACTATCACATGTGCCAACAACTCCTCTTATCCTATCATGGGAGTTGGTAAGATCATAATGACTACTGTTGATGGTCGTTCTTTTACATTGTCAGATGCATTATTTGTGCTAGGGATCAAGAAAAATTTGTGATGAGTTTCCACATTATCCAAGATCGGCTTATTTGTCAAATTTGTTGACGATAGATGTATAGTTCATGATTTTTCAAATAATTACATCATTATTGATTATGGAATTTTATGTCATGGGTTGTATAAGCTGATAGATTATGCAATATCTCTAAATGATTCAGCATGTGTAGCTCAAGATTCTCAGGCTATGTCAGATGCAAAGCTTTAGCATGTATGCTTCCGTCATTTGAATTTTGTTAGATTTCTATGCCTGTAGAAATTTTAAATGGTGTACTCTTTGCCCAAACTTAAGGCACCTGGTAAACATGTCTGTGAAGGTTGTCTTTTAGGAAAAATGCAAACACCTTCTTTTGGGAGCTACCTTTACGTCGTGACTGTCATTGATGATTTTTCAAGGTATGCATGAGTATATCCTAAAGAAAAGTTCCAAGTGTTTATGTGCTTCAAACAGTTTTTGGTTTTGGCAAAAAATCTCTAAGCATGCAAAATGGGCATGCTCCATTCTAATCGAGGGGAGGAATATATATCTTCTGACTTTAATGAACTTCTCATTGAATGTGGGATAAAACATTAGTGTACAATGTCATATACACCTCAAGAAAATGGAGTTGTTGAACGGAAGAAGTGGTCACTCATGGAGATGGTAAGGTGTATGTTCAAGAGTCAGGTCTTACCACATAGTTTTTGGATTGAGGCTGTTATGTTTTCAACATATGTACTTAACATTTGTCCCACTAAAGCACTGTAGTCTATCACCCCATATGTAGCTTGGCATGGTCGCAAGCCATTTGTTTCTCATCTTCATGTTTTTGGTTGTCTGGCATATGCATTAGTGCCTGAACAAGAACATAGGAAATTGGATGATAAAGTAGTGAAATGTATTTTTGTTGGGTACAATTGTGAAAGCAAAGGCTATCGTTTGTATCATCCATAAAGTAAATGCATTTTGGTTAGTTGTGATCTTATTTTTGTTGAAGATGCTATTCAGCCATTACTTTCATGTACCAAGGAGACATCACTTAGCTCCAAGGACATGTGTGATACTTTTTTTCCTCTTTTTATAAGTGGACTGTCAAGTGTTGGTCCAAATGAGGAAATTTCTCAGCCTTTACATGTTTCATGTAATGATGCAGATCATTCCATTTCTTATACAAATTTACATGATGCACTTTGTTGATGAGAGAACTAAGATAGAGGAGGCAAAAACTATGCCTAAATGGTTGGTGCAAAGTTTGTGAGATAGCAAATTAGATGCACCTTTATCATATCATACTCGTTCAAGCTCTCATAGTGCATCTTCTGCATCAGATTTCTATGTTATGGCTTCCTCTAGTGTTTGTGATGAGGATGATCCTATTTCGTTTCATGAAGCACAAATGTTTGAAAATTGGATGGCTTCTATGCAATTATAATCTGATGCTATTATGAAAAATGGTACTTGGTCTTTATGTGACTTTCCTCCTAGAAGGAAGGCCATTGGCACAAAGTGGGTATACAAGCTGAAGTGTAAGTTTGATGGAATAGTTGATAGGTATAAGGCTAGGCTTGTTGCAAGGGTTATGCCCAAGAAAGAGGCATTGATTTTGATGAGACCATTGCTCCTACATGCCCAATGAATACTATTCATAACATCTATGCACTTGCAACTCATCATGGTTGGAATGTACATCAATTGGATATTAAAACTCCATTTCTAAATGGTGACTTGCATGAAGAAGTGTATGTTTTTCACCTCCATGGCTTTGTGCAAAAATTGAATGAAAACTTAGTGTGCGGGTTGAAAAGGCATTATATGGTTTCAAGAAAGCACCATGTGCTTATTATGAAAAGATACATGCCTACTTGATCTCACATGGTTTTGAGAAGAGCCCAGCTAGGAGCACCTTAAATGTTAAGCATGTGAATAATGTGTTTCTGATCATTGTTGTGTATGTTGATGATATGTTGCTCATTGGTCCTCATGAGAAGCATATTGCTGATTTTAAGGCTGATTTGCATGCCTACTTTGAGATGTCTGATTTGGGGCATTTGCATCATCATTTGGGCATTCACTTTATGCAAGTTGATGGAGGAATAGATTTGTGTGAAACAAAATATATTGACACATTATTGTAGATTTTTGGCCTTGAAGTCTGTAAACCTATCACCACTCCTATGGAGACAAGTTTTCGATTAAGTCTTCATGATGCTCGAGACGCATTTGATGTTGTTCTCTATCAGCATGCTATTGGATGATTGATTTGCTTATGCTTTACTTGGCCAGATATTCAGTTTGACATCTGAGAAATGAGCACGTTTATGCATTGCCCAGGTGTCAAGCATTGGCAGGCAGTTATGCACATCTTTCACTACTTGAGTGGTACCTAGCTACTTGGATTCTTTTATCCTAAGGGGGGATCACTACTTCCAGATTTACATTCTTTTCTTGACTCTACCTAGCTGGTTGCTTTCACACTTGTGTGTCCACTACCGGCTTTTGCTTCATGCTTAGTAGCTCATGTATATCTTGGTTGAGCAAGAAGCAGCCTATTGTGGCCACTTCTAGTTGTTACGCTGAGTATAGGGTAGCTTTCACAATGATTGTTGAGTGTGTGTGTGGCTTAGACACCTTATGACTGATTTGGGTGTTGGTCAGACTTATGCCACCACCATGTTCACTGACAATCAGAGCGCATTCACAGTTGCAAGGAACCTTGTGTTCCATGCTCGCACTAAGCACATTGAGGTGCATATATATACAGACACACACGCACACACACATATATATATATATATATGTATATATATATATATATATATATATATATATATATATATATATATATATATATATATATATATATATATATATATATATATATATATATATATATATATATATATATATATATATATGCAGCTTTGTACTCTGCTTCAACATGCACCTTGCCATCTCCATGATGGTTCGATTTTGACATTCTGCAACACCGTTCTGTTGAGGACTATGTGCCACTGTGAGTTGATGCTTGATTCCCTTACTCTTGCAGAAATCTTCAAACTCTATTGATGTGAACTCACCACCACCATCTGTCATGAATTTCTTCATCTTCTTCCCTATTTCAGTTTCAACAAGTTGAAGCCATTCTTTAAGCTTACCAAAAGCTTGAGCCTTATTGCGAAGGAAGTACACCCACATCTTCCTGCTATAGTCATCGACAACTAACATGAAGTAGGAAGATCCGCCCAAGGCTTGTGTAGGCATTTTTCCGCACAAGTCAGCATGCACCAACTCTAGAGGATAGCTTGCCCTATTCTTGCTTTCTTGTGGAAACACCTTCCTCTGTTGCTTTCCCATCATGCAAGCTTCACATGGTTCCTTCATTTCTGCAATCAATGGTAGGTGTGCAACCATACCTCTGTGATGCATCTCCTTCAGTACAGGGTATCCAATGTGACCGAATCTCTCATGTCATAGCTTACTTGTGCCCACGTTTGTAGTGGTTGTAAGAGCACACAACTCATACAGGTTGTTCCTCCTTATGCTAGTCCCAACAATGTTGTTTTTACCATCCATAATCTTAGCTCCTGTCTTACTGAAAGATACTTGATGACCTTGATCAGTTATAGAAGCTACTGAAAGTAGATTTCATCTTATTTGTGGAACATACAACACATTTGAAAGCTTTTTGATATCACCATTAGCGTTAATGAAAGAAATCATACCTTCGGCCTCTGCAGGACATCTTGCA